>OX381719.1:53961757-54322757 GCA_947462335.1 Harmothoe impar | reverse complement strand
ATTCACTGAGGAAAACCATTTAATTACAATATTGTATCAGATCAGGCTGTGTCTACCTTATTGATTTTGAGTTACAGAACAAAATTGGGACAACAATATGTAAAACACAAGTGCTACATAAAGAACCCGTTTAACGTAGTCTGCATCCCTAGTGTGCAGAAAAAAGTAATGACATCCACTCAGTAAGTTGGAGACCAAACCGGTTTCCGTTTTTTTCTCTTTTTTCTTTATCCTGGTTTATAATTACTTAAGAAACATCAAAGTGACAAACGGGCTCAATAGATATCATTTGAATGTGAACAGTGTAGAGCTTTCATTGGTGCCATTTTGGTACATTCTAATGATTGAAGAAAGTCTTGATGCATTATGTAACTCTGAAAGGACTGCAGTTCTAACATGAGTGGTTTTTTAAATTTGATTTATTCAGGTAATTAATTATTAAGTATAAGAGCCTACCTGGCTCAGCATTTGGTCGGGGGGGGGGGGAGGGAGCAAGCTGTGACCGCTAAATTCATGTATGCTATCTGTGCATCACCTGGAGCACACCCTCCCACCCATGTCGGCTCTGTCTGTAGTATTATAGCTGTGGCTGTAATACCTTGCCCCCCCCCATCCCCACACACACACACACACACTTGTCATGTCAGTGAGCAGTATTAATGCATCACATTCGCACCTCAGCCCTAAGACAATGCAGACCACCGCTAATCCCCGCCAGCATTCCAACAGGTTCGGAGGGTTGACCCCCCCCCTACTTTAGGTCGGGGTTGGGGGTTTAAGAAAGCTGTCACTAGTCATGCAGGCCCCACGGGCCATGGGGAGGCGGTACGGGCCGCCAGGAGGCCGCACAGGGCCAGCAGGAGGACCCTTACTCCATGTGGGATTCATTGACTCATTAAAGTTAGGGGTGCGGCTAATACGAGAGTTTTTCCCATGACAACTCAGATGGTCTCTGCGGCTAATAGAATCGGCCCAAAGTCGTGGTGCGGCTCATACGCGAGTTAGGCTTATACGCGAGGTTTTACGACCTGGACCTTTCAATGAGAGTCCATTAGCAATGGTTTCTACTTCAGCTTTATATTTCCTTCTTCTACTGTAACATGGAGTGCATTACATCAACACATGAAGAAATACACAGTGATTTAATGTAACCTGCCAGCACTGAGTGCTGGGGAGTACCTTGCGAGCCCACACAGAACATCTATAGGTTTAAGAGGTTAGTCAGTAGTGGCTATCCTAGGTTCGTCATAGGCAAATTAGTCAAAATGATGAGGTTATATTCAAAAAGCGACTAAGGCAGGACTAACACCTCAGTCAAAATCACTAACACCTTTAAACAAAAAGAACACATTCGAAAATAAAAGAAGGTGGGTGAGTCAGTTTGGCTAACCTGAAAGTATTGACTAACATAGGTTTGGCATATAGGGAGCCAGAATATGTGACAAAACGTGGGAAAAGGTAACATTAGGGGAAAACACCTTTATTTAAGTTCATGTCTTCAGCTACAATTTGATACATCAAGCATCAAAATATGTGAAATAGTTGCTGAGAAATGATATCTCAAACATGGGATGGTAGGGACATGTAGGAATTCAGAATAGACTGCAATGCGATCACATATCAATCTATTTTCAAATAATCCATGTAAATCATAATTATTAGAAATTAAACCAATAAATGCATATTATTGTACATAGATTTGGATCTGGTAGGAATATTGGCATTCTGTTTTCAGTTCTGAAGTCCTCATGGATAGGGGAATTTGATAGGGATGATTTTTTATTCCAAAAGAATAAATTGATGGTTGCCATGGCAACCAAATGTCAACAAATGGGCTAAAAATGGCTAAAAACGTTCTTTTTACCTTCCAAATAAGGCCAATTTAGAATGAAAATAGAATTATGATAATAGCATCAAAAGATTCCTTGAGAAAAATTTGTCTAAGGTCATTTTCTCCATTTTCTTCACATTTTTAGCTATATCTCCTGAAATATCATGTTTAGAGCGTTTATGACTATTCCCCCTAATGTTACGATTTCCCAGGTTTCGTCACATATAAGGGTCTCTCAGTCATTTTCTGGCTCCCATATATAATCAATCCCTGATAGTCTTGAGGTGCTTCACGAACTGATCAGACAATAAGAGGGATGATCTTCCACTTGATCTTTAAGCTTTTATTCCCTCCCCCTACCTAAACCACTGGTCACTTTTAAACCATTGGATCCCACCTAATACACCTAGTTAGCCTCTCTAGAACCCCTAGACCCATTGCACATTAAATCTTTAATAAGTGTATTCTACCCCTGACATATCAAAGGAGAGACAGTGATCAATTGCTTATCCATGAATATTTAGCATAGTGGACTTGATAGGCGAGTGAGAGATGAGAGTTGCATTATGCAGATCGTTCAGGAGTCTAACAAGTCTAGGTTTGGCCTGGTGCTGCACTAAACCATGTACAGTGGCGGATCCAGGATTTTTCAGATGGGGGGGGCCCAAACCTGGCCAACCATGGAGTGACTGTTTGTAGTGAAGCGCAGGCCAAGAAATTCACAGCCGCCATACTATTATTACTTGGGGGCTGTGGGGGCATGCCCTCCCCCCAAAAAAAGAAATGCTGTGTCTATATGGTATTGTCCCCTGCTCTCTTTTTTCCCCTCTTCTCTCCTCTTTTCTTCCCCTCTTTTATAAATCTTTTTGATTTTAAATCTTTTTCTTTTGGGGGGGGGGGGGGGGGAAAGGCCCGTCAGGCCGCCCCCTGGATCGGCCAATGTAATGTATCACTTATCAAGGCTGCATTCAAGATGGACAAAGACATTGAACCAAAATGCTAGCCATATAGGGATTATAAATCACTTCATGGCTGTGTCTCATGAGATCGGGCCAATTGGATTTCTTCGTTGATATGAAAGGGATAAAATTTGGAAAATGGCGTTGGTTGTATCTTCATATTTGGCTTTGCCTACCCTAAATAAACTGTTTTATGTCAGCCAGTCAAAGCTGGCACCCGGTCAAAGACGTCACCCAGTCAAAGCTGGCACCCGGTCAAAGACATTTCAATTGGCCAGATCTCATGAGACACAGCCTCAAAGTGTTCTGAACCATGCCAGTCCAGACGGACAATAATGGCCCCTGGGAAGGATAACGGTTATCTAATTGGCATTTACCACTCCCCTACCTTAACGGGTGTGGTACATTGTGAGTAGGTGGGAACAGTCGGCTGTATTGTCCTGGCTATGGAGTCGCTGTATACATATGTACAATACTCTCTGGTGTCGTGACACAACCATGCCGCGACTTATATATACAATGGTCAGACAAATATACCGCTGTGAACAAGGCACAGATATTGTAAGTGTGTATATATGGTGAGCCCTTCATGACAACTCTGTTCACATCCTGACAGCATATATGCGTGAGCTATAGAGCAACGAAATCGAAGGGAACTTGTTCCTAGGATAAGCTACTGGCAACTCACACGAGAACGTAATTCAGTTTTTTGAAAAATAATTGGTACTTGCAAGCTGTGGATCGTCTAAATCTTATGAGTGATTCAAATATCAGAACAGAGCTCTGTGTACAGAGAAACCAGAATTATTGCTGTAGAACAACCCATAATACTTTTAGAAAAGATGGTGTCCAGGTGTAAACTACTTCATTGAGATCCAAATTATAACTGTTTATTATCAAGCCCCACAATCTCTCACTACAGGTACGATGCTATGCCTGATTATAGATTCAAATCATTATCTCCAACTGCCTCTGATAAGGACCAGCAGCCTGCACCTGTAATCAGTGTGCACTCCATGACCCTGGCAGCCATATTGGTTTATATGTACCTTAAACACCTCAATTGTCAGCCTTATATATCATACCCTATTCATATCCATATCATCATTATAACAGATCAAATAATCATAATTCATAAATGTCATTATAGCAATCATATTCATTCTGCAATATTACATGAACATATATCAGTTACTAAAGTAATATTACAGATATTACTTTACACAGGTAAGAAGTCAATAGAAGCCCCCCCCCCCCCCCCAGCAGTTAAATTGATATTTACACTGTTGCCTTTCTCACATTAACTAATCAGAGGAGGTTGAAAGTAGGAAATACATTCCCACATTCATCATACTGTAACCTTTCACTTGCTGATAGTGAGGCATGCAGTGGATACCAGAAGAAATAATCTGACAATGAACACAACATTTATCACTGCAAAGAGCCCGTCCAAGTCGGTTGTTCCCTGTTACAACCCTTATCATGGCTGCATTTACAATAACATAATTTAGGTTTAGGTTTTCTCCAAGTAGAGCTATTACTTTTTCTGTTGAGTCCATAACAGTGTGCTGTAATTCTAAGATGTTCTAGCAGAGGTCATCACCCTACTAGATATTCTTTATGATTACGTTATCCGTACAAGTATGTGTGTCACAGGTTATTTGCAAAGATCCCCTGTAGAACCTACTTCTCTTATAGAAAACGAATTTGATCAGGAAAGTGATTTGTCAGGACACATAATTGTGTATTGAGGCATACCATTTTGATTTTATGTGATCCCTATCAAATCCTGTAATGGTGGCAGACATTGCATGCATCTCAAATGATGAGTGTCCCTTGCCTTGTTTGTCATAAAACATGGCTGACTAATATCAGAGTTTGTTCTCAGTGACCCTGACCATGGCCTGCACTGAGAATCCATAGGTTTAAAGGGTTAGTCAGTACAGACTAACCCAGGTTGGTCATATGAGTTTAAGTCACAATGGCAAAGTTATATTCAAAAATGACGAAGGGGTCAGTCAGTAGTGGCTAACCTAGGTCCATCATTGGTGTGTTGTATTTGTATACCACTAGTTGGGGGCCACCTGTGATGCCCACTCAGTGGCTCCCCCTGGAACTAAAAAGACTAAGGTGGATTGGTCAATAATGACCAACCTGACAATAATAACTAATCTAGGTTGGTCGTATAGGGAGCCAAAAAATGACCAACTAGGTTAGACACTAGTGACTGAGAAGTTGGGCATATAGGGAGCCTAGGAATATCAGTGTGTACAGACACATGTAATAGTTATTTCTACTCCATATAAATCACTATACAGGAAGCTTGGCAAAGCTAGTCCTAAATAGTCCAGAACTTTGTGAATTAAAGATTGTGTTTTGGGATATTTAAGCTAAATGGCTTTAATTATAGAAAGGACCCTGCAGGATGATAAAATAATCAATATCCCATAAGTATTTTATTCAGGAATAATCTAGCTGTCAAGACCATTAATTCAAAACACCTGCTAACGAGGTTAGGAGATATTCCTTCAAATCTTTAAAGAAGTGTGAGCTGATAGGAGGAGGATAACTGTTGAACAAGAATTGCGGTTGTTGCCGCGTAAAAAAATGCCTCAGGCATTTTTATACACGGCAACAACCGCAATTCTTGCATTTGAAGGAACATAATGTCTACATGGTTGGTATATTTGTAGGGGACCCATTCAAGACACCATATAAACAGGGCGGGAGGATGATATAACTGACGGATGTGACACAACAGGGGAAAACATGCCGTTACAGGGATTTAGTGTAATATACAGCCACTAGGTGGCCACCAGTGCAGCAGCACTAATAGAACCATTCAATTCCTTTGGTCCATGTTAGTGGGGGTAGGTACGATTATAATCAACCTCAGGAGCATGGAAATGGGTGTTCCTAGGCAGATAAACAATTAGAATAGCTGTTGCTAGGCAACCATCTGTCTTAGCAACAATCCAATAGAACCATTGAATTCCTCAGGTCCTTGTTAGGGGGGGTAGGTAGGATTATAATCAGCCTCAGGAGCATGGAAATTGGTGTTGCTAGGCAGATAAACAATTAGAATAGCTGTTGCTAGGCAACCATCTGTCTTAGCAACAAACCAATAGAACCATTGAATTCCTTGGGTCCATGTTAGGGGGGTAGGTACAATTATAATCAACCTCAGGAGCATTGAAATGTGCGTTGCTAGGCAGATAAACAATAAGAATAGCTGTTGCTAGGCAACCAGCCGTCTTAGCAACAAACCAATAGAACCATTGAATTCCTCGGGTCCATGTTAGGGGGGGTAGGTACAATTATAATCAACCTCAGGAGCATCGAAATGTGCGTTGCTAGGCAGATAAACAATAAGAAAAGCTGTTGCTAGGCAACCGGCCGTCTTAGCAACAAACCGATAGAACCATTGAATTCCTCAGGTCCTTGTTAGGGGGGGTAGGTAGGATTATAATCAACCTCAGGAGCATGGAAATGGGTGTTGCTAGGCAGATAAACAATTAGAATAGCTGTTGCTAGGCAACCAGCTGTCTTAGCAACAAAATAATAGAACCATTGAATTCCTTGGGTCAATGGTAGGGGGGGTAGGTACCATTATAATCAACCTCAGGAGCATGGAAATGGGTGTTGCTAGGCAGATAAACAATTAGAATAGCTGTTGCTAGGCAACCAGCTGTCTTAGCAACAAACCAATAGAACCATTGAATTCCTCGGGTCCTTGTTAGGGGGGGTAGGTAGGATTATAATCAACCTCAGGAGCATGGAAATGGGCGTTGCTAGGCAGATAAACAATTAGAATAGCTGTTGCTAGGCAACCAGCCGTCTTAGCAACAAACCAATAGAACCATTCAATTTCTCGGGTCCATGTTAGGGGGGTAAGGTACGATTATAATCAACCTCAGGAGCATGGAAATGGGTGTTGCTAGGCAGATAGACAATTAGAATAGTTGTTCCTAGGCAACCAGCTGCCTTAGCAACAAAATAATAGAACCATTGAATTCCTTGGGTCCATGTTAGGGGGGGTAGGTAGGATTATAATCAACCTCAGGAGCATGGAAATGGGTGTTGCTAGGCAGATAAACAATTAGAATATCTGTTGCTAGGCAACCAGCTGTCTTAGCAGCAAACTAAAAGAACCATTGAATTCCTTGGGTCCATGTTAGGGGGGGTAGGTAGGATTATAATCAACCTCAGGAGCATGGAAATGGGTGTTGCTAGGCAGATAAACAATTAGAATAGCTGTTGCTAGGCAACCATCTGTCTTAGCAACAAACCAATAGAACCATTGAATTCCTTGGGTCCATGTTAGGGGGGTAGGTATGCTTATAATCAACCTCAGGATCGAAGGTTGATTAATATTAATTTTATCATTTTATGTATAAATTTGTGTTGTGACACCTTAAAACAAAATGGCGGCACCCCTTAAAACGAAATGGCGGCACCCGTACTGACTTCCTGTCAAATGAAAACAATATAATGCCTAAACCTGGTAGTTCGCAAGCTCACCACCAGGGCCCCTCCGGGGCCTTTCGGCCTTAAAAAAACAATGACCCCCATATGACCTTGTCTATTGTAGTGAGCTGCCACAAAGATGAGAAGCTGCATCGAATAGCTTTTCTTCTCGGCTGTAAGCATTACCCAATTAAAGCATGGAAAATGAATGGGAAGTGCATGTTTCTACCTGGCAGCTCAATTTCCCTCTCAGTGTCACATACAATGTGAGCTGAGGGTCATCACTCGGTCACCAGGAAACCAACTCCATAATTGATCCTTTACGAGCTCCATATAGTGCTACATGTAAAACTCTGCTTTGTTGTGATGTATGAATCCATTCCTAATAAAAAAAACTCGACATTGCTGCTTGCATGTATCATGCTGACAAGTTTTTGGTTGATACACTTACAAATGCTTTGCATGATACAACAATGCGCTACAAGCAAGTTTCAGCAGGGCCTGCGATCATTTTTCATAATGACAAAAATGGTCCTACCGCTCTAAAAAGGGTTGTTGAAAGGGTAGTTGGTCCACAGTGCTCTGTTACTCAACACTAGCAATATGCCTCATTATAAGGCTTGTACAATCATTGGAAGCAACAACAGATTATATAAATTATAAGCAAAGGAGTCTCTTTCCTTTTGACCTAGAAATAAATATAATTTCAAGTGGATAATTGCATCGTTACCTATACTTTCTGAATACTGAGATGCATGCACAAACTAGTCTACTTTATGATTCTTTTTCACAATATCCTATAAAAGCCATATTCCTAGGAGATGTAGTGCCTGAACATGACACGCATCCTCGGGTGTTAATGCTGGGTCAACAATTAAAACATGTAATGAGTTCAACAAGTGGCAAAAACATTGGCATTGACTACATAAAAGTGTAAGACACCGCTGGGATACTTCAATATATGCACTTTCAGCAACACTATGGCCCAGTACCTATCACTTCCACTTCCCTGCATAGACATAATGAACTTATATCTACAGGTGCCTGGGATGGTACCTAAGGCCACAGTACTTAGTATATAATGGTGTAATCCCAGGCAGCACTACTTCACAATGCTCAGTGATAGCTAGAGGACCCAAGTTTATGATTCTCCATCAAAACTGCCTTCAGCTGAGGAGTTCTACTGGATTTAGACTGAACTAGGTAAAACATTTAAGTATTATTACCATTTACATTGTTTTATTTCAATCAAGAGATAATATATACAGTTCAATTATTTCAATCGGTTGTTAATTAGGACCATGGTTGGTAATATGCCTGCTTTTAAGGGGCTTGAGTACCCAGTGTGAGGGGGTAACCATATATGATAAGATAGGTATTGCAGTAGGTGTCCAAAGCAAGGGTATCCGTCGTACCAATACGCTCTAACACAGGTGTGCTACGTTTACACACTTGTTAGCACACTTCTTTGCAGCCACTTTTAACACACTTTTTTTTGTAACACACTACACTTGCCAAAAGTGTGTTGATCTCAAAAGTGTATTGGCATACAAAGTTACCACTACTTCTGCTACAACGAACATATGCAGCTCGCTGGCCCTTTGAAGGGTGTCTGAATACCCCACCCCCAATAGACTCAAAGGTATTTATTTGTTTTCTCTGATGAAATACCTGATGTAGATAACATGAATTTGCATCTACGAGTGTGTAATCTATACCTTACAGTGCTTCAATCCTGCATCATACTGACACTTCAGGAGTGTATCAAGCAGGTAGGATTGGCATGAATAAAGCACTGTCTGAGACTGGTATACTCAACACGGCTGCATTAAAGTGGCATTCTCACCGAGCAAAGCCCACTCACAATTCTAGTACTGTTCTAGTTTACTATGTGGTTAGGTGTGAGTGGTGAGAATGCCCCTTCAAAGGGTGGCTAACACCATTCCTAGCAAAGATGGGTACCTGCCCTCTGAGTTCTTATAAACCTCCTCAGGCAATTAGGACACAGCAACCAGCGGCACAAATTGACCAATCAGGGCGCTTCTATCAAGGTCATTTGACAAGACTGGCAGTCTTAAGGGGTGTCTCCATCAAAGACAGTCCACCCGTCCATCCATGAAAACGATCCAAAAAAGTAGGGATCTGGACGTTTTTTCATGGACAGACGGACAGTTTGCATCTCCACCAAGGTCCTTCCGTCCAGTCTGTCCGTCACAACTGGAAAATATCAGGATAATATGGACGGACGGATCCTATTCCTGTTCCGCCCGTCCATCCGTCCGTCCATCCGATTTTTGGACAATTTTCATGGACGGACGGGTGAACGGTCTTTGATAGAGACACCCCTTTAGCGGTGCTAGCGGTCCATTAATGTCATCTTTTCTAGCATTTCCATTGCATGGATATCAAGAGGTCAATTACACCAGAAGATCATTCATGTATAATGACGATTGACGGCATACCGCATTAAAACACTATGCAGCTCTTAGAGGATTAGCGGTGAGTGCTGTAAGGTTTCTGTCACACCATTCACACCATGTGGGTGTGTCTCTGGGTGTGTCTCCAAGGAGAAACGTTTGCTGATCAATCCACAGGAATAACCAGTGTTGCACAATACATTTGGCAGTAGTATCAGTTTGTGTCTGCGGCAGAAAACAGAATAAGAGGCGGCAGAAACAGACTAAGAGTCAATTGTCAGGCTTTATGTGGGGGTCATACTGTTGCTAACCCATGCCATTTACAAGTAATTAACCTTCCTATAGTCCAAGAGTTTTAGCTCAAAACAGGATCTAATGTTCAGCAAATTTGTCGTATGGAAGACTTGGGCCCTTGTGATAGTATCAACCCACCTTATATTAATGGCATCCCTTGATGGGTTAACTATTTGATTTTGAAGCAGAGGTACACTAGTTAATTATTGGGATTTCTGGTTTGCTGTCTCATACATCCATGCAGCGACTAGGAAGGATCATTGTGAGTCACTCCGGTCTGGTGGGCATTAAACTACGTCCATAAATAGCATCACCAGTGAAGGTCATGTGTTGAAGGTAAATGGCCACGTAGATGAAGCATAATGGACAAAGATACACAAGAAGAAAATGAAGAAAGAGAAACTATACAACAAGTTAAAAGTAAGGCCAAAAGAAAAAGGTTGTTTCAGGTAACATGGCAAGAAAATATTGGGTGGGTAGGTAGAATTTTAATTCTTTTTTTATTATTATTTTTTAACATGAAAGTACTACCCAGCCTCTATAAAAAAACGAACATTGACCAAAAAATGTAAAAACATGACAATGTTTTCAAAACCGCATAAAATAACGTAGGGTCGGTCCAATTATGATAGGGCCGGTGACCTGAAACAAACTTTTTTATTTTTGGCCTAATTGTTTGTTTGGCAAATGACTAAGCTGCTTACCTGGTCTAACTAGTTGCTCAAAACAGAAATATTCTTAAAATGGTGGTGGATCTGCAAATGGATCTTAATCAAATTTCCTGACTTGTCATTGTCAAGTTACAAGCTATGGGATTTAAAACAGTTGTTCTCCAGAGATGAAAATGTGACATACCTCGGCAGGTTCAGTGTTGCTAAACTAACGGAAGAGGGTGGAGACCATGACATGAAAGGTCTCTTTGCTGTTCAGTGAGATAGGGTACCATAGAATACCAGCAGGCACAAAGAGCCACAGGCCCAGGAAGATTTGTTTCAGGTCACCCGACCGACCCTATCAAAACAGGGCTGACCCTACTTTTTTTTATGCAATGTTGAAGAAATCTTTGTATTTTTGCCTTTTTTGGTCAAATTTAGGGTCTTACCCCCCCTCCCCCTCCGTTGCCTAAAGGAGCATTCTCACCACTCGCACTTAACCACTGAGTAGACTACAACAGTACTAGAATTGTGAGTGGGATTTGCGCGGTGAGAATGCCACTTTAAGGACTGATTCCCTAACCTAGCAAGGTGCTGCCGACCAGACTTAATTTAGGCTCTGCTTTATCCAGCCTCATAATTATCAATAGGACATGGTCCGACACTATCATGTCTAAACAAGATCAATAACAGTATCTAACCATCTGTAACCAGACATAGTAATGCCCTTGTTCAGCGAACATCTAGGAGCCCTGTTCCAAGCTTAAATATTCGGTAGATGGACGCAGGCGCAACGATGCTTAATCTATTTAGGGTAAGGGGGTGGCTGGTCTGATATACCATGAAGCCCCCTGTCATCATCCATCATCCATAGAGAGTAGGTGCCAGCTATGAAGCCAGCAATTCTGACAGTAACAGTGATGCATTTTTAGAGGAAACTACCATCACTACTATTAGGGCCATAATAAAACTTTAAGCATGACCTTTATGCACCTACATAAGCATTATCCTTTCTTCGAATGTAATTTTCTATATATGTCATTGACAAAAATTGATAAATTGTGTTCATCTAATTATAAATTGGTGTGGTTCATGGGTGCTTCTTCTAAAGGACGATCGCATTGTGTTCACGAATGCAATCATTCATTGGGACCTACATCAATTATTGTTATCATAGCATGTAAAAGCTGAGGACCAGGTACAATAGAATAGTTTTTAGCGTTAAGAAAAGGCAAATATACCTAAATGATTTGCCCCGGGTGGCTTCTGTGTATAGGAGCCTGTGATTCCCTATAACTGCAGAGGGAAGGTGTCACATTGTCTTTTCTGTCAGGATGCAATAATAAATTCTCCCCTCAGGACACTACAGGAGAACTGATGTATCCCCAAAGACCTTTACAACATGCAAATACAGCTACTGAGAAGTGATCTCAGGAGGCTCTTTCAGAACAGACTCGTCAGTCGTCATATTGCAATTTTCGTCAATATTGCAATTTTTGCAATTGACGAGAGTATCTGTAGCTGGCAGAATGTGCTATTTACATTAATTTTATATTCATTTGTATAGGAAATCTTGTGAAATAGATTTTTACTATTGGTCGTAAAACAGGATTCGTCACATCACCATTTCCCTATGACCATGTCAGTTGTTCTGAATGAGCCTCCAGTTGGGTCAAAGCATCAGCTTATTTGTCCTTTAGATTTTGGTCTCCATAGGAGCAAAGAGAACAGAGGGTTTTCCAGCCAAGTGTATTCCAGACAGAGCATCTCTTTTTCAACGAATGCACAGTGGTGCTATTAACACAGTTATCATGGGAATTAAAGACAGATGGCCATAACTATGGTGACAGAACCATGTTAACAAGGTGACCCTTCTGGATGAGGTAGGGTCACAAAGTGTGAAAGTACTTCAGGTAGAGCATAACTTTTAATGGCTGCCCAACAGTGCTATTAACACAGTAACCGAGGGTATTGAAGGCAGGTGGGTGATAAGTACAGTGACAGAATTATGTTAACAAGACGACATGGATATGGTAAGATCACAAAGTGTGAAAGTACTTCAGGTAGAGCATTACTTGTAATGGCTACACAGTGGTTGTATTAAAAACACAGTACTCATGGGTATCGAAGCCACATAAGCAGGCGACAGACCAGATAAATAAGGTGACATATTGATGCTAAGGAGGTGGGACTTTTGGAGGTGGAAGTGGTATTCCTTGTAGATTATCACTTTTTAATAATTGCACAGTGGTGCTAATTTATTAACATAGGTAAGGTACATCCCATACCTGATAGGTAAGGTAACAGAAACATTTCGACGAGGTGACAAGGAGGCAAGGATGAGAGGCTGTCAGCAATATTCATGCTTAGGCCACTCAAAAAAAAAATTGCTCCTCATCACCAAACAATGAAAAATATTTTATTGTTTTAATTACTCCTCTTTTTTTTATTTGGGGCAAAAATATAGGGAATTTGGACTTTTCGCGATAATTTTTCACATTTTAGTATTTTGTAGTTTAATGATTAGCAAAAGTTGTTATACTAGCAGTTATACATAAGCTTCAATTTGATACTAAATTTGCCAATTTCGGCAATTTTCGAGTGGCCTTACAGATGTTTATGACTGACTGATTCATATGGTTACCATAGACTTGACTTGACAATGTGATATATTAAACGTGAAGAGAGGTCTTAGTCTGCCCTGTACTTATTACCGTGTTCACAGATCGTGTCACTATTGATCATTCACATATACATGTATTAACTATTCAGCCACTCTGGTCAGAGGATGGCACATAATGTTAAGATGGATGTCATATGTTTTGATAACCCACATATGTGAAAACTATAGCCACTTAAAATTGATCACCAGCTTTGCGGACACCGTGCGCATCCTCTAAACAGGGCTGCATTGGTCCTTTTTTTCACCTTTTAAGATAAAAAAGGCCAAAAAAGGTTGCATCTAAAAAAAAAACAGAAATAATGTTGCAAAAATATTAATAATAGGGGTAGAAACAAACTTCAAACGGCATTTCAGACCTTATTTATATGTGCAGACCATCAATTTATGCAAAAAAAGAAAAAAAGGCCCTCCTGCACCTCAAAGAAAAAGTATATAAAAAAAAGCCTCCCTTTCTCACCGATTTTTTCCAAAAAGTGTTTGCAAAGCTGATAATCAATTTTAAGTGGCCTAATCTGCAATTCTAGGTGGAGGACTCCTGGTGAGAGTGATGTTGCAGTGTACACTGTGAGAGAATAATCAGTTGTAGGCAGAAATTGGGTATTTGCATTGTATCTGGTCCTTTTCATTCATGAATGACGTCAAATCGCCTCACTTGGTTGTTAATTGCGTATGTTATCTATGTAATGGAAGAAATATGCATTGTGTAAAATCTTTGTTTAGAAAGATACTAAACTATAATCCCCGTGTTTCTTTTTTTGTTCCAGATAATACAGAGGTGAGCAAGTTAATCCTCTTCAAACTACATTACTCATCCTAAAGGTGAGGGTCCAAAGATTGACTGGTAGAAAATCATGTGAAAAAGATACTGAGCGCTAGACAGAGAGCCAAATACTAATAGAAAAAAATTCAGCAAAACGGAAAGGGCAGACATGCACATGCAAACATGCAAAACAATCACTTCATTTGTATACTAGCCCACCTTGCCTTGCATAAATGTATTCATGGTTTCAAAGACAGCTTATTTTGTCAGATAGAGAAAAATTGCCCAATCAAACAGCGCTTTCAGAGCTGCAATACTTTGTTACTGGGTGCTTTTTAGCACAGTCTCTCTCCAAGTCTAATCAAATAACTTAAGACTACCAACCAACTACTTAAGAGAAATATAGTCTCTCCTTTGTCATTTTAATTATATATGAAGACAATGTAGGCGTAATATAAGACACTATGCGGGTGAGAAATATGCGACTATAATCATGCCATTTCATGACGCTACACTAAAGTCTCATTAAATCTGTGCTCTTAAAGGGTAAAACTAATCAAACTAGTCAACACTTCTGATCCAATGGATGTAAACATATTGTGTAATCCCGAATTGATTATCTATTCTCTGCATGGAGGTTCTATGCAAACCTTTATCATCATCATTGTTCCATCAATTCTATATAGTGATCTTGGAAAGTCTACACATATCTGATGGATGAAATGAACAAAAGTGATCTAGTGTCAAAATACCATGACCAGCTCTGTCAATGAGGATAAGATCACCAATCTGGTATGTGTTAGATAGACTACACCTGGACATGGTTCTTCCATATACCCACTGGCCCACCAGGTCTAGACGAGGTGTTATACACCGAGTCGCTGACCAGTGGGCAGTGGGTATGTGGGAGAAGCCTGGCCAGGTGTAGTCTATCTGATTTAACCCTCGGTTATGGCAGTGTATACGATATACCCAAGGTGCGATTCCTTTGTCTAAGGTGTTACCCGTGGGTTAAATATCTGATATTGTCTTGGTTGTCAATGTAGTTATACTGTCCTTGAGGACTTAGGTCTGATAAACGCATATAAACAGATGGGTCATATAATTAGGTTTGGTGTACAAGTTGAATTTCAAATAGAGACGACCTTCTTGACTTTCATCAGCCAGCAGTTTAAGTTAACGTCGGTAAAAACATGATAAGGTCATTGTAAACTGAATACAAGGGTTTGTATTATGATCTTCATCCTTTTTTAACAACCGGGGGGGTTGGTGGATTTTCGCGGGAACGGGTCGTAATTTCTAGGGTCCCCCTCGAGGGAGGGGTCAAAACATTTTTGGTTCCCCCTCAGGCAAGCTGAAATTGAGTGCAGCAGACTGCTTTGAGCTGTAGTAACGCCCGCCCTTTTTCACTAAAAAGGGGTGCAATTTTTTTGGTCCCTCCCCTCAAGAGGGGTCCAAATTGCTTTGGTCCCCCCGTTCAAGGGGTCCAAATCGTTATGGTCCTCCCCCCAAATCCACCAAGCCCCCCCCCCCTGTAGTTAAAAAATGACCACTATCTAGGTCATTGTTAAACTGACCCACTTTCTCCAGTTGGTGTTGATGAGCGAGCACTGACCAACATAGTTGTGTACCCCTGATCTGATCTGACTTAGTGGCATCCCAAAGCACACTGTATTATCTGGATAACTCCTTCACTTATTTGTATATATGTATACATACAGTGAGACACATACCAATCCATACACATGAGGCTGTGTCTCACAAACTTGGGCCAATGTTTTTGTCTATGACCGGGTGCCGTCTATGACCGGGTACCGTCTATGACTGGGTGCCGTCTATGACCGGGTGCCGTCTATGACCGACTATCTAAAAAAGTTGTTTTTACAATTTTTATAAATAAAAATTGTAAATTTTTTTTTCAATGTTTATCCTCCAAACAACTTTTCTAGATAGCCAGTCATAGACGGCACCCGGTCATAGATGGCACCCGGTCATAGACGGCACCCGGTCATAGACAAAATTATTGGCCCAAGTTCGTGAGACACAGCCATAAAGTAGCAATTATTTAGGGTACACATCCCTTCTTGCTTACTTCTGTCAATTTTATAATCTGATAGTGGAAGGTAGGCTCACACTAACAACATAACTGTCATTGCTGTTTAAGATGTTAATCAATATTGAGTTAAGGTGGGAAGATCCCATAGTCTAGAAGTATTTAGATTTCGTCAGGATTTACACCATGAGGCCCATATTATAAATGGTGTAAAGAAAATAGGGGGGTCCCGAGCTAGTTGTTTAGATATCTGGCTATGAGTTTGGAGTGATCTATAGTAGGATCACATGGTGATAGGACATATGTGCATGAAATAGCATCTTAAAGTAATTATCTTCCAAATAGTTCTCTCAGGATATAGTCTATAATCTTTTACTCCCAGAAACAGTATTTTGAACATATGGTCCCCTGCATATTTTAAAAGTTTTTGGTGTTGAAATTTGAAAAAATATATAAATAGAGCACAAAGTATTGACAGGCCTACTACCAGAGCCCCAGTAGACTAGGGGTAACGCCACAACTCACATGCAGGAGGCCCTGGGTTTGAACCCTGGTCAGGTTTTTCAGGCTAATTTTTGATAACACATGAAAATATGTATCTAATATACAAAAAAAAATTACCAAAGGCACCCCCTGGTGTGTTCTGGGACAACTACATTTGCATATGTGCAATCACCTGCGAAGTTGACATCTCTACAATAGGGTCTACCCACCTTAAGTGAGGCAACATGATAGTGCCAGGGTTAGTGACATGAACTTCACTCAGAAAGATGTCAGGAACATTCAGCATCCGAGGGGGCTGTGCAACCTACCTGCCTCAAACAAAACTTGGCATTCTCATTGAATATTTAAGGGACAAAAGTGTTTGGGCGGGAAAACAGAGAAAGAAATATGAGAGAAGCACTGTAATCAGGGATCAGCAATTTACCTTTCTTTATTTTGAAACCAAAAAAGAGAAGGCTTTGCTTCTTGATAAAGGGCATTCTTGTTCACCCTGTAGAGAAGTTCTTTCAATGATCCTTATCCATGTTACACAATTTATTATTTTGCTTTAACATGTTCTGTATTGATTCAGGAATGGGGACCTCATTTAGTGTCAGTGTGAGGGATTATATGAAAACACCTAAGCTTTGGCAGTAGCTGAGGGCATGGGAGCTATTAAAGTCTCATTTTACAAACTCTCTGTCCTGAGAATGTCGTCAAAGGATTTAATTATCTAATTTTGTATTTGTCTCAGCAAAGAGAAGAAGAGCAGCAGGCTGTGCTTCACGAACTTGGGCCAGCTTTGACCGGGTGCCAGCTCTGAACGGGTGCCAGCTCTGAACGGGTGCCAGCTCTGAACGGGTGCCAGCTCTGACCTGCCTGAATAAAAACGGGCTATTTAGGTCAGATGATGATAAAAATGGGCAACTAATTTCTAGTTTAAAGAGGTATAACATCCTTTAACCTTTTCAGCTGATTTCTATCTACATCTGCCCTAAATAACCCATTTTTATTCAGGCCGGTCATAGCTGGCACCTGGTCAGAGCTGGCACCCAGTCAGAGCTGGTACCCGGTCAGAGACGAAAACATTGGCCCAAGTTTGTGAGACACAGCCAGCAATGACTGCCCTATGAGGGCACCAGCCAGTCTGCATCTGTGGTTACAGAGACTCGGTTACTTGTAGGCTATCATTTACATATTTATTTATGTCTTATATGACATAAGCATTTCCCACGTTTTCATAAAGGAGAACACTAGATCGACAATATCTTCTGAAGTAATAAGAATACCTGTGTGTTGGAAATAGATTAATGTTCTTTTTTAATTGCTGCATAAGATGAAAAGATAGCAGAAAGATGATAAAGATAGCAATAAACAAAAGTGCTATACACAATTATTGAATCAAGCTGAGCAGTATGATAATGCATGGAGTCTGAATTACCCAAGATTGGTAAATACGTACATAGACACCTCTCACTACAATATATCAAAATATTTTAACTCGTTCAGCCAAATTCCAAAAGGGGGTAGCCAATATAGCTAATTTTATGGAACAGCCTCTAGCATAACTATGAAATTCTGAACCCATGTATGGACTAAAAGGTCTGCTTCCCCTATGAAATCAATCTTCCAGATAACATAGGAGCAGGCTATGGATGTTCCACCTTGCTCCCCCTTAGGGAGTGGTCATTTTTTAACCACAGGGGGGATGGTGGATTTTCGCGTGAGCTGGTAGAAATTCTTTGGGCCCCCCCCCCCCCCACTGGAGGGGTCGACATTTTTTGGTCCCCCCCTCAGGCAGGTTGAAATTGAGCATCTCCGACCCCTTTCAGCTATAGTAACACGCAGGCTTTTTCGCTATAAAGGGGCAAGTTTCTTTAGTCCCCCCCCTCAAGAGGGGTCCACATTTTTTGGTCCCCCCCTTTCTGGGCTAGACATTCAATGACCTGTAGCTCCTTGAGGTGGTAGGTCAACACAGTGTTAGTATATTCCACATAGAGCATCACTTTTAAAGATAGTGTGGCAGCTAAATGTTTGGAGATTTTTTAGTCTGATCATATTCCTATTGTATATCCTATCCCATACCTCTTCCTTAACTTTAGAAATTATTGGCAGTGTCTCAGTCTATGAGATGAGCACATGCGGTGGAAAATTTAATGCTGTAGGTCGAAACTAAAATTCCTTATGTGTTTATACTGCATGGCTCAGTGCTTTCGGTATTAGCTTAGTTCCCGGTATGCTCACTTAGGGGAGTCAGTGAGGTGAATGAGCAACGTTGTTCTCCATCTCGAATCATGCAAATATAGACAAATAAATTTTACATTGGGCACTGCATATCAGCTAAAATAATAAGAAAACCCTTGACATTAAAATCATATCCATTTTGAAGAAAAGGTTTGGGAAGTCTTTTAGCTTATACCCTCTTGAATGAATGCACAGTGGTGCTTTTAACACATTAATCATGGGTATTGAATACAGATGGCAGAATTATGTTAACAAGGTGACATGGATATGGTAGGATCACAAAGTGTGAAAGTACTTCAGGTAGAGTATGACTTTTAATGGCTGCACAGTGGTGCTATTAACACAATAAATCAACAGTAATGAGACAGACCTGAGAACTAAGGTGACAGAATCATGATAACAAGGTCACAAGATGACAAGATGGAGAGAAGGCCAGCCATCTTCATATTCCCAGATGCAGGTAGCGGACTAATTAACTCTATTAGACTAGGATATTGCTATGCTTGATAAAGTTGCAAACACTGTGAAAAGAGATTTTAGTCCAAAATACACTCATCCTACACTCAGTTTTGCCATAGGCAGAAAAACAGCCAAATTTAGAATCCAGGTTCTCCCCCACTTTAATCAAACAAAAAAGACCGCCACACAACTGCTAAGCCAAAAATAGTGGTTGCCTTGTCATTTCAAAACATAAGACAATATAGGGATGGGATGTAATGCGATCCAAGGTCTGTGATTATATGTGTATTCCTGAATTGACTACCCAACCTCTGCATGGAGGTTTTACAAGAACCTTTATTACAATTCGTAATGCATGACCGCATGCAGTGTAAGTAAGCTGTTACTCTTGCCCTATCTGTCGGTATCATGTCTTTTATGGGCTGTTCTCATGAACCTGGAGCTGGGTGCTAATTCCCTTTTATAAACCCCTAGCCTTCAGGAGGTGTATCACTGAGAGCCTAGTAACATAGGGTTATACTAGGTCTACAGGATACATACACAGTGCTTAAGGGAGTCACCTGTGGTCACTACAGGTTAATGGCTGTCACCAACCCCTGTTATGTCACTGTCACTGCCTCTTGCCTACTTTCGTTAAGTGAGATAAGTCTCTGGTGCTCCTCATTTTACCGACCTCAAAAGGATGGAGAGCTGAGTCAACTCAAGGGGAGGCTCCAACCGACGACCTTCAAGTCTGTGTGCGAGCTCGCTGCTGACTGCCTCACTTCGCTCCTTGTGCAGTGAAGACAGGTTTAATAAGTCAAATGAATAGAATAGTCCCGAATAATCATGACCAGCACTGTCAATGAGATAATATTACCAATGTGGTATATATCTGATATTGTTGCTTCTGCCTAGGGCAATATGCTGTGCTTGAAAACTTAGGTCAAATAAACACAAATAAACAGATGGGTTATACAATTTGATTTGTGGTACAAGGTGAATTTCACTTAGAGACTACCTTATTTGCTCGGATATAGTGTTTCAGGACTCTGTAGATGTAGGGTTTGCTATAGCAGTGACTCAGTAAGAAACTGCTAAGGGTATTCAAACATTGCAAATCGTGTACAAAACCCTGATCGAGTATTCATATGGTGTGTTTTTCTTTTTACTGAGAGAATAAATTGCTAGTTTTTACAGACAATCCTTGCTGGACAGGCACAAGGAGAGGAGGGAGTAGAATGGGTTAAAAAAATGGCAGGTTCATGGATAACTGGAAGTGAACATTGCATCGCGCTCAGACTATAAAGTATAGCCTGCCATGTATAAATTTTTCTTTTATGTTTTAAAAGTCCAACTAAGGCAGGCTGTTATTGCTGTTTATAGTGACAGTAATAGCAAAAGGCAAATGTTATCAAGAGAGTCCATAATCTAAATATAGCCAACTCCATGCATACAGATTAGTCTATATTGTAGTTGGGTTCGGAGATCTTAGATGATCTACCAGCATCTGCTTCTCAATATTGCTCTCTTTGAGAAAAATCTTTAGGAAAAGGATAAGCCGTCATGATGTGGGGCCAAAATGTTTAGGGATTAGGCTGAGAGAGTGTTTAGGTAATAAAATCCTATCTCAACACCATCTAGGGACCACTTAAATGAGGATTTGCTGCTTAAGTACCTTACAGAGGATGCCTTCTTGTTGAGATTAGGGGTGCTGAAATTAGAAAGCCTAAACGCCTTACTACCAACACAATACTATCATATTGTAAAGTCAAATGTTATCCTTAATAGTATCAAATTGTGACATGTCCAGGGATAAGGGACCTTAGTGCCGGGTGCACTAAGGTCCCCTTTTGCAGATTGTGCCACAAATGTTAACATGGAACTGGCATATATCTATATTTCTTTTTTTTTTAAATTTCCATAACCGTTCATAGTATGGTGTCTCTTACTATGTCTTTCTACAATTCCCTACCTTGGACAGGGTTATTTTGCCGAATAAGTTAAAGAAATGAAAGTCACTCAATGTATGCAGCAATACACTTGGATTGTAGAGTGTTTGTCTTAGTGATTAGGCATGTGTAAGCTGGATAGGAATTGCAGCTTTTTTGAGTTTATAAATGCATTTATTTGACTGGGTCATCTTCGAAAATGCAGTTACATCATCAAAATTGCACAGGATAGTGTCTGTGGTAAATTTCCACTGATTTCCTATCCGATGCTTCCCATATGACTGGTAATGAGACACAGAGTGCTATAACCATTTGAGACATGTTATTATTACTACTTAAATTAATATAAGGTATAAAGGTGTGAGAGAAACAAGCAAGTTGTCATTATAGATAATAGTAGTGCACCATTATGATAATACAACAGTGATTGGTGCAGACAATAGTCTATTTGGCACATACATTATTATGAATTAATAACGATATAATCAGACATTGTTTCATCAATATACCTATATCTTGTTTATTATGCAAGATATAATTCCCTCATTAGATAAATCATGATGCAGTTCCACAATGTCACATTAGTCCTGCATAATGATGAGGTTAACTTAATAATAATTGTTTCTGGTTTCTCTGTAGGTGAGTCGTGGTCATTCATACTTTATAAGCTGTTCAGAAAGGTGAGAATTGATTGCTTCAGGCTGTGTCTCACGACCTTGGGCCAATGTTTTTGTCTCTGACCAGGGGCCGTTTCTGACCAGGTGCCATCTCTGACCGGGTGCCGTCTCTGACCGGATGCTACTTTGGGAGTTTAGTCATCTTCTACCAACAGCAGGAGGCTAATTATAATTACATAACAACTGCCATGAAGTTTTTACAAATCCTTATATATATGACTATAGGTTAAAATGTAAATTAAATTAAATTTTGACACCAGGTCAGAGACGGCACCCTGTCAGAGACGGCACCCAGTCAGAGACGGCACCCGGTAAGAGACAAAAACATTGGCCCAAGGTCGTGAGACACAGCCTTCATCGTCTAATATCAGCATAGCACAATATAACATGTACAATATATACCCACAGTATGATATATGTCCAAAAGACCACTAGATAACACACTGATGCTACAGCCATGCATTAACGATGTTATACCTCCTCCCACTCTCAAACCTACATTTTCCTCATCTGATTCTTAGATGATTGTATAATCATTTCCCTCTTATCTGTCATTTATTCTGACAAGAAAGTCTTAAGACTGTGTCTGACGACCTTGGGCCAATGTTTTTGTCTCTGACCGGGTGCCGTCTCTGACCAGGTGCCGTCTCTGACCGGGTGCCATCTCTGACCCGTTGTCAGAGGAATGTGTTTTTTAATTATTAACCAATACTCATATATATAAGAATTTGTAAAACCTTTATGGCAGTTGTTATGTAATTATAATTAGCCTCCTGCTGTTGGTAGAAGGTAACTAAACTCCCAAAGGGATGTCCAGTCAGAGACGGCACCCGGTCAGAGACGGTACCCGGTCAGAGACAGCACCCGGTCAGAGACAAAAACATTGGCCCAAGGTCGTGAGACACAGCCTTAATATTATGTTAGACAGGACTCCAATCTTAACTATTATTTATATTTTGGAGGTGCTTGAATATTTAGTGTTGACCAAAGCCATCAGGTGGCAGTAGTGAATGGAGGGGAGCATGGAGGTTTTCCATTACTCAACTCACAAACACAGTCTACTAGTACAGGTGTATCCCTGTAGATGTCACTCCATTGTTGATATAATTAAGTGCTAAATAGAATGCCGGAAACTTTATTTTTCCTCATTTATTTCCTTAAATTTAGCATGATTAAAAGACTCAAAATTTATTGGGATGCTACCAGTACACTCCAACAAGCAGACTCTTGACAAATATGCAGAAGTTGAGGTAGTACAGCAGCTTTAAATGTACCGAGGTGAGGCGAGTCCCTGTAGGCTTCGATATTATTCTGAATGAGGCTCAAAAACTACGCAGAGGAATTACTAGCCAATGATGAAATGTGACTCACAGGAAGGGAACAAGCAGATATACAGCAAAACAGGGAAGGTGTACAACTGCTAAGTGTATCAATTCTGCTAACTGTAGTAACTATACATAGCAGTCAACCATCCAACTGCTAACTGTATCAAAGGACTGCTAAGTGTATCAATTTCCAGGGATGTATGTTATAGGGACATCCAACTGCTATCTGTACCAATAAATATTATCTGTATCATAATAGGAATGTATATAGTATAATATGCCAGAAATATGTTTCTTGGCCCATGGATTTACTTCATTGGGTCAAAATTGCAAATTTGTGGGTTATAGAATCCATTTTCAGCGTAAAGGTAGTACCTTCTACAAAATATTATGACAGAGTCATAAACTGTGACTACATGGTTGGTTTCTATTTGATTGTCAATGGTGAACTGTGAAACCTATGTGTTGATCTAGTGCTGCACTTTTGCCAAAATTCTAAATCAGTCTCGCGTCAATGTGCCGTGGGATGGGCGATCTTCGGCCAGCAGCCGCTGTTTTGATGTTTAGCTTTGGCCCTAGTGGGGCTACCTATGTCTACCCTCACACATCCTTTCCACTTTCTGGCCCAGTTGTGTCAACCTTTCTATCTATTGACTTCTCCACGTTTATTTCTCTAATGACAAAAGATGTAAAGCATTAACAGAACAATTGGACATTCAGTTAAACTCTACTCAGACAGAAGGCACCAGGGACTGCACTTGAAATAGACAAATTGGTCCATCTAATTATATTATTGCGACAGATGGCATGTATGAATTGTATTTTTTTGTAAGGCTAATCTTAAAATTCAAATTAAATTACATTATAATCCATTCCTAAGTGACTGGAGACATCTGTTACACATTTCCAAAATAGTTTTTCGGCTTTCTCTGATCACTTGACAACTCTTGAATTGAGGAAAATGAAAGGGACTAGGAGTAGTTCTTAGAAAAATGTCCTGTGGATTGACTGTTCCTTCCACTAGTCGTGGCATAAGGTGAATAAGTCAGACATGTAGGGAGAATCTATAAGAGATTTACCCTAGAGGAACCACTCCATTTTCTATATAAACTTACAAATGATTATAAAGGATGAATATTAGTTTGGACCACAGTATCGGGATTTTGAGAGAGCACTAAAATACTTTGTCATAAAACTGAAAAAACTCCTAGAGTTTTCCTCACGCTAAAAGTGGAGATAACCACTGCTACAGCGGAAATGGCAACGTTGATGTCAGTATCTTCAAGTACATTATCAGCTTCTCTTTCGGAGGACTAATGCACCGAGGAAAAATTACTGTTACCGTGCAGTGCTGAGGGTTTCTGCTACTGTGGGTATCCTTTTATCCCATTAGCTTGTGCTCACATGTCTACACTAGCTACTCCTCCTGCAAAATAGAGGCAGTGATAGGCTCAGCTGGAGAGGAAGTATTGCATCCACTCCCATGTTACTGTTCTAGAGAGTGAGTATTTACTACCTTGATCTTATAAGTGGAGTCTGCTAGCTATGTATTATACTTCAGCTGAAATGTACTTCATTCTTCTAGTGTAACATGATGTGTACTACATTAACGCATGAAGAGTTACATAGTGCTTTCATGTAATTTACCACCAATGAGTTCTGATGAGTAGTTGAGTAAGGGCCA
Organism: Harmothoe impar; assembly: GCA_947462335.1. Classification (NCBI taxonomy): domain Eukaryota; kingdom Metazoa; phylum Annelida; class Polychaeta; order Phyllodocida; family Polynoidae; genus Harmothoe; species Harmothoe impar. The sequence goes on along the minus strand of OX381719.1, from coordinate 54,297,837 downwards.
TTTTCCACTGGCTGATTTGGAGGTGATCGGCAGACAATCGGCAGATAATCGTCAGACAATCTCCAGGTAGAGCCACAACAATTACATTACACTAAGTGCACTAACTAGTGGTTTGCCGTGGCTCTGCCTGCCGATTGTATTATCATGCTTATCCTTTGGCTCTGTCCCAAAACACTCAACTCAGGATGATGCATGAAAGAAGATGGCGCGAACTACGCACCAAAGTGTTAATACAGACTAGCTCATAAATGGAATTCTCTAACAGTAACCCAGAGAAACTCGACCTCTCTACTTGTGTTTAAAAACTGTTGTTAATGACAAAAGTATACCTAGTCAGTCACACCTATGATAGTCGACTGCTCCTGGCCCAAGCAAAATCTGGCTCCTACCCACACCTCTCATCCCTGAAGGATCATTTACCCTTGGTATAAAAGTGAAATGTCTACTAACATTAAATAGTATGATAGACATGACGTAACACACTACATTGCTGTTAAATGCTCTGATGAATATTTATTGAGTTAACTTTGCATCACTTTATAGATGCCCTTGAATATTATAACAAGCAAGCTGTCGAGAAAGGAATATCCATGCATTGCTGTAATCGACAAAATACAGGAATTTATTCCTGTTGGTTGCAGCTAAAATAAAGAAATTTGAATTGAATTGAATTGAATTGAATAAGATCTTAATTAGTGGACCTAATTCAAAGAAGACCTGTGGTAATAGAGCAGGGTATCTACTTACCTAACCTACCTCTGTGACCCTTTTTGATCCATAGTAGCAAGATGGCCTCCAGGGCAGGTAATGGAAGGCCTCAGGTGTAGATTACGCTCAGAAAATATTGCTTTTTCCTTTAGTTTTGTATCACAAACTAACTGAAGAGTTAAGTTCCAATATATCCAGAAGTGGGTGCTAAGTATCAGGGGTAAGTCTATAGTGCACCAATCGAGAGTCAACCTGTTGCTACTTAATTGAACTTAGTTATAGGTATTTAGCTATCTTAAATGTATGAAGATATTCAATGGAGTGATGGTAGTACAAAGGAGTAAAAATCATAACGTATAATTGTAATATCCGGTAGTAGTCAATATTATAGTCAATATTTTTAACCAGGTATTCACATATAAATATCCAAATATCATGATCGGCAATCAAAGCTGAAGTTGTTCACAAAAAACTAGGAACTTCTAACCTCCTAATGTGGATGCACTCATGGTCAAACACTTATGAGACCCATTTGATATAGCATGTTAGACTGTTGTAGTTAAACAATTAGCCACTGAAAATTAGCCACTGCAACCGTGGAAATGGCAATGTTGATGTCAGTTTCTTCAGGTACATTATCAGCTTCTCTTTCGGAGGACTAATGCACTCAGGAAAAAAATACTGTAACCGTGCAGTGTTCAGGGTTTCTGCTGCTGTGGGTATCCTTTTATCCCATTAGCTTCTGCTCACATGTCTACAATGGCTGCTCTTCCTGCAGAATGGAGGCAGCTTTAGGTTCAGCTGGAGAGGAAGCACTCAATCCACTCCCATGTTACAGTTCTAGAGAGTGAGTATATACTTGATCTCATAAGCAGAGTCTATTAGCAATGTTTTCTACTTCAGCTTAAATGTACTTCATTCTTCTCGTATAACATGATGTGTATTACATTAACGCATAAAGAGATACATAGTGCTTTCATGTAATTTACCACCAATGAGTTCTGGTGAGTGATTGAGTAAGGGCCATTTTCCACTGGCCGATTTGGAGGTGATCGGCAGACAATCGGCAGATACCGTAAAACCTCGCGTATTAAGCCGCGACTAGTACGGGAGTCAGATCGGCGGTGCGGCTTATAGCATCGGCCCAGGGTCAGAGTATACGCGAGTTTTTGCTACTATGGCATAGTACTAGAAGGCACCATAATCAGATCCCTGGTGCGGCTTATAGGATTGCCCCAAAGTCGGGGTGCGGCTTAAAGGCGAGTTAGGCTTATACTCGAGGTTTTACGGTAATCGGCAGACAATCTCCAGGTAGAGCCACAACAATTACATTACACTGAGTGCACTAACTAGTGGTTTGCTGTGTCTCTGCCTGCCGATTATATTCTCATGCTTATCCTTTGGCTCTTTCCCAGGCCCTCAACTCGGGATGATGCATGAAAGAAGATGGCGCGAACTACGCACCAAAGTGTTAAAGTGGCATTATCACCGAGCGTATCCCACTCACACTTCTATTACTGTTCTAGTCCACTATGTGGTTAAGTGCGAGTGGTGAGACTGCCCCTTTAATAAGATCTTAATCAGTAGACCTGATTCAAAGAAGACCTGTGGTAATAGAGTAGGGTATCTACTCACATAACCTACCTCTGTGACCCTTATTGATCCATAGTAACAAGATGACCTCCAGGGCAGGTAATGGAAGGCCTCAGGTGTAGATTACGCTCAGAAAATATTGCTTTTTCCTTTAGTTTTGTATCACAAACTAACTGAAGGGTTTAGTTCCCATATACCAAGAAGTGGGTGCTAAGTATCAGGGGTAAGTCTATATTGCGCCAATGGAGATTCAACCTGTTGCTACTTGATTGAACTTCTGACCCCCTAATATGGATGCACTCATGGCCAAACGTTCACCTCCAAACTCATTGCCAAACAAATGAGACCCATATGATATAATTAACTTACTTACCTACTGTCCTGCTATTATGGTCCAGTGTTGACTATAGTCAACACCACGGCTTACATATGAATGGTACAGGAATTCAAATATTGTCTGCCCTCCTTAGAACTATTGGTTAGGAGTGGTTGGCCCGATATTAAGCTAAGTATTTTCTGGTTAGGCTGAATATCCCTGTTCCAAGTACAAAGTAGCACGGGCCCATAGCTGTTGTTTCATTGGTATTCCTTAGGTCTCTTGGAGGGGTCATTCATTATTACAGCCAGACAACCCCAGGTGTGTCTGCCATATTAATAACCTCAGAAGGCTCCTTGTCTACCCAAGGGCAGAGGGCGGCTGAGGGGGGGGGGTCTGAACTGCACATCTCTTACATTGCTATGATCTAATGAATACAACTCTACAATGAACCGAAGAACACTGTTTCCTTCTGGCCACATTTTATGTGCTTCTTAGTAACTTTAATCTCATCCCCTAGAATTCAGCTTGAAGTTTGACTAATAATCAGTTTTAGCTCAATTCATGATTTTTTAAGGGTTTGAGTTTCTGAGTTTTGGAATAATTTATTTGGCAATGTTTCAGTACATATAGAGCCTTTCAACAGGTGCCAAACACAAAGTCCAACATCACACACAAGACATCAGGAAACCTTACTGTTCCTAAACATTAAAACAAAGATATAACATATATACCAGGTAGTGAAGTAAGCAGTATAACAGTCCTCCCGACCAGGAGATTCTTTACCCATCTTAGTAATGCAAGCTATAAATCTCCCTCTTTTAAATAACACTGTTTGAAACTATCCCTGAGCTACATTGGTCCCTCTATTTGGGCTCCTATTGCACAGAATATGAAATTTGAAACATCTTTAAGTAGAATTTCGGTTGTGGAAAGAACTGGACCACGTCACTATATATATATAACTGCCACTGTTATGCTCCAAGGTCTAATTTACTGTGCTTTTCCCAATGCTATTAAGGGAGTAGTCATTTTTCAACAACAGGTGGGGGGGGGTCAATGGATTTTCGCAAGAGCTTGTCAAAAAATTTTTAGGCCCCCCACGGGAGGGGTAGACATTTCTTTGGTCCCCCCTCAAGAGGGGTCCAAATTATTTTGTCCCCCTTCTTCAAGGGGTCCTACTGGTTTGGTCTCCCACCCAAATCCACCAACCCCCCCACCCTGTTGTTAAAAAAATATCTACTCCCTAAGAGAAGGATATGACATCATGTAAAGCCCATTTCCTTGCAGTGATGACTTTGATCTAAAAGGCAGATGGTCATTGCATGATTTATGATATGCCACTTGCTTTCATGATGGCAAGAAAGTACTTATTACTGCAATACTCTGAATCATCGGGAATATATCAAGCCTGTAAGATTAAAGGACCTCTGAATTGATCAACGACATCATAAATTTTGCATGCAGATCTCAGCAGGGTTGGGTCATTGACTTAGTGCTCCTTTAAAATATCTGCAGCCGGTGAGACTGTTTGAGCCTTCTGCATTGATGAATCACTACAAGGGGTACGCGGCATTAAAGCACTATGCAGCACTATGTAGGGGTTACTATCAATCCTTTGTCATGGACCTTGACAGTAAATCTGTGACTAATTATAGACAATTGGGCCAAGAAAGGGTGACTTTTCCAAAGTTGTGTTTACGTCAGTTTAAGCAGAATGCACATAACAATGTTTATAATGACTGTACTTGCAAACATCGCATATCAGGAGATTCACAGGACAATTATCTTTCAGATAGTACATTATTAGAATGCAGTATTTTGAGGTTATATTCATGTGTTTGTTGGTCAAACTTCAGACATGTTCAAGAACTTTATCAACAACTGTTCTGAAAAGTCACCCTTTCTTGCTGCATTGGTCTATAGTACCTAAAGGGTGCTACCCTATGACAATTACTTCCTAGATGGTGCAACCTTAAGATGCCGCCAGCACTATTAAATCTCCCAAGTCATTATGTATACATGAGACCAGACAGTAGGGCATGTCTAGTGCCACGGCTTTATCATAGATATCAGCCTAGAAATAGCCCAAATGACTCCTCTTACATCAACGGCAATGATCCCATTTACAGTGGCCTTGGCAGATATATACAGCCGCTGGGAGAACCCCGCCTAAATTGGTCAAAAATGATATCTATTCTATGGTGATATTGGCAGAATACCTAGGGCAAATACTTCATCCTTTAGACACACTGGACGTGTGCAACACTTCAACATTTGTATTATAAGATAGGTTAGAAGATCACAATAGGATAGATGTTTACACCAATATGTGCACCAAGTTGGGGGAGTTCAGTGGAAATGTCAATTTCTTCCAGGCTTTCCCCTTCCATGACAAGTTCTGTTTGTTCTATTCACTTGTGATTAAGCAAATTATAAAACACCCCCCTGGTGTATGATGTGTATTGGAATGGATATCAACTTGGTAAGTTACATAAAGGCCACTGGACTATAGATTATACCCTTTAGTTTTCATGGGTTGTCTTAGCCACTAATTGCCCCTTACAGACATGTAGATAAGGGTGAAGGGTGGAAGGTTCTTTACCAAACTACTTTGTCATGTTATCATTGTCACTGAAAGTGTGTTTTCGAATGCTCCCAATACTTTTTACATTCCTAAAGCATAACCCCCCCCCCCAGCCAGCATTGCTTAGTGGGACCCATATGTGTTTTTACCTGGGCAAGCTGATTTGGCCATATCTGGGTTATGGTCCTTTTGTCCAGGGCTACCAGTGGGATTCCCAATGGGCCAGCCCAGATTCAAAGTGCCCAGCTTAAGCCTAGATTAAATATAAACTAAAATGTAAATTAAATTGTGATTTCTGGAAGAAAATCAGATGTCAGCATGTTTTGAAATTTTTACAATGTATTTATGGGAAAAAGGATTTTCCTGGGCTGTCCCATGTGGGCTCCCACTGGTAGCCCTGGACATAAAGGACCATAATGCAGATATTGGCAAGCCCAGTTGGCCCAAGTAAAACACATATTGGGAAGCCCAGTTGGCCCAAGTTAAACACATATTGGGCCCAGGGACCAATGCTTGCTGGCAACAGTGATTTTTTCTAATTCAGCCAGTGTGGGTACTATTGGGTGCTTGATATGGCACCGGCCCATTTATGTGTCCAGGCTTATTTTATGTTGAACCGCTGCTCTTTTTTCTTGGGGGGGGGGGGGGGACATACATGTTCTAGGCTTGCATTTTTTTTTTGATTTCCAAAATATCTTTATTCAGGTATAAAGTAGCTTACATATATACATATGTGTTTTGTTGTTAACATACCAGTCCGACTATGATGTTATAGTTGATTTAGGATCAAAACTGCAAAGTAATACTCTAATTAAATACAATCAATTCATAAGGTGTTTGCGAGACCTTTTGTCTCTTGTATGGCCTAATATTAGTAGGATGAATGTATATGGATGCCTTGGTAGAAAAACTACTGGTATGCGTTCATGTATTGACTGAGACATATAACCTTATCCCCTAACTGGGATGGGTTGGTGAATTGAGCTTTGGCGGGGCTGTTCTCTCTAATAGAATGGATGTGTGGAATTAAATTATTTAATACATGTATTGGGAAGGGGTTACGAAGGTTTTAAAGAGAAAAGGAATCGTTATTATAAGAAAATTAGAATAAGAAATATAAGAAAAATAGTATTTTGCCACTATGATACAGAACTAAAATCGGCACATTCAGATTGCCAGTGCGGCTTATTGAATCAGCCCTGACTCAGGGTGCAACTTATACGTGAGTTAGGCTTATACGCGAGGTTTTACAGTAGACATTAGCAAATTAGATTTATCACATAACTACCATATTGGACCTAATAAGCGCACATCCCCTAATAAGCGCACACCCCCCTTTTGGGCCGATTTTAGACAAAAGAAGACAACCAAAATTTATCATTTTTTGCCCAAATTTATACCCAACTACCTGATAAGTATTTAGGATAAATTGTTAAACACACGGTGTTGTTATTACATTGAATATGGTATTCCAATAGCAAAATAATTGGGAGAAAATGGAGAGTGACAAGGGAGATTATTAGGACTAAAAATTGTTTTTGTTTTTTTAATTAACATTTTATTAAAGTGCAGTGTCCGCTTATTAGGTCTAATTTTTGATAAGGTCGTCCCTTTTGATAAAAGTGCTATCTCTATCATTTTCTAACCAGCTGACTCAAGTGTTCTCCATATAAATCATTTGTCATCTACCTCATTTGCAATCCTTTCCCTACACATTTTCTACCTTCTCTCGCTTGCTCGCCCTAATGTAGAAACTTTCGCTGGTATAAATATTTGGGGATTTGCAAATAAATGCAATTTCACTGGGATTTAAATTTGCAGATTTTTAAAGGTGGTAGTTACAGAGCTGTACTGGATAAATTTTTGCTCTGTACATATTTTCTGTGAAAATATGTACTGCGCGAAATATAATACATTTACAGTATATATTTACCTCAAACCTACCCCCTCCCTCTCTTTCCCTTTTGCTATTTCTCTCTCATTAACCCAAACTAAAATCATAAAATCAAATTAATAGTCTAACTATTGGGTTGAAATTTAGATCACCTCAAGAAGGCACTGCTATATTTGTAACCTGAGAATGTCTGAAATGATAAACAGGTAATGAATAAGTTGGCAGTCCAATACATTTTCCTTATTCTAATGACATTCTAAGTTGGACTAGAGTTGCGAATCTACATGTACTAACAGACTATGAAAACGTTTTCACCATGCAGGACAGTCGGTCCTGCACATCCAATTAAGCAGCATTGGCGGTAGAGGTTTACACATGTTTCTTTCTGGTGCTGATCTAGTAAATAGACAGAGGTCCACGATAATCTGTCTGAATGACAGGTTTCTTCACGAGTGGTGCATTGGATCATATCACATGAGGCAGAGCCGAGTGTGATGCGATCCAATGCACCACGAGTGGAGACACCAATAGTTCAGACTGATTAGAGTGGATCTCTGTATTTATTTTATGTAATTCTTGATTAATTTGATTAAAATATACATTTAAAGATCGATTTCATAGCTATCATCGTGGAGAAACAGGCCATGGAGTACGAGCTTCAGTTTCTCCACAAGGGTGTGGAGAACGACCAATTTAGTACCTAAGCATAGTAACTTTGTTTCTGCACATGAAATAAAAGAATGAGTGGCATGTTACTGAAAGACAGGGACACTCTGAAAAGTGAGGTCCAACAGGCATTGATTCCACCTGTTTTATTTTTAAATGCCCATACTACATCGGAAAATATATCTGGAGACTTCATTTATGACAGAAAGAACATCCATAGGTAACATATTTAGTACAATGTCAGTAGTATAGTATGTATCGGAACGGGACTATAGTTAAGTACTGTTTATTACTCAATCGACCTGCAGCCAATCAGAGGCCTCCCTTTTGGCGGGAAATTCAAAAGCAGCCAATGAGAGGCCTCCCTTTTGGCGGGAAATTCAAATAGGTCACGTGACCGGAAGTGACCTACTTCCGGTCACGTGACCTTTGGGCGGGAAATTCAAATAGGTCACGTGACCGGAAGTGACCTACTTAAGAGGGTCACGTGACCACCATGTTGGCGGGAAATTCAAATAGGTCACGTGACGGGAAGTGACCTACTTAAGGGGGTCACGTGACTACTAGGTTGGCTTTCAAAATAAGTCACTTGAGATTTTGATGGATAAATAAATTTAAAAAAAGAAAAAAAAAGCAAGCTGAAAAAGCTTGCTAAAAAATAATTTAAAAATGCGGCTCTTTTTTTCTAGGAGGGGGGGAGAGGGGCACTCTGGGGGGCACTCTTTAAGATGCATGGGGGGGGAGGGGGGGGAGGGGGGGAGGGGCAGGGTTTTTTAAGAGTGAGACTCGCTTCTCTGCCCTCTCTAAAAGAGAGGGCAGAGAGGCGAGTCTACTTACAATGAAAGGTATCATGATTGCGTTTATGATGATGTGCATCATGATGTGACTATCTTACAACCCTATGAGAAATAAGCAAGACATGGGCGTACTTACACGGGCTATTTGTAAACTAATTTCTCTTGAATCTATTAACAGCTCACATTTTTTTCTTAGATGACATCTGACAGCTGCTTGCTAGGCTAAGATATTGTTAAATAAACAACTTGGAAAGCTAATTACAGTTTTCTGGCTTGAAATATAGTCTTTCAACAGACTTTTTTTCTCATCTTACACAGAGGCAAATATCAGAGACACCCAATGGCGCTTAAACTGCTCTCAGCCAAGGGTCGGGCACTGCTGGACTATAATAGACGGGTCAAGGACCGTTCTACTGTGGGTCAGGCTAGGTCGGACATTCAATAACGCGACTTTAGCAAAACTTGCTTGAAAGTCTGACCATGCGAGATCCTTATGCCCCAGTCTGTCAATGCTGTCCAGACTTTCAAGCAAGGTTGTCAAAGACCTACCTGTCATTGAATGTCCGACTTAGCCTGCCTGACCCTCAGTAGAACGGTCCTTGACTCATCTATTATAGTCCAGCAGCGCCCGACCCTTGTATGAGAGGGGTATTGACACCATTGGTTGACTCTGATAATTTGCCTGTGTGCACGAGGGGAGGAGAGGGTTTACAGCTTGCGCTTATAGAGCACTACTAGTGGAGGTTTGGATGAGGAGGCTATGACATATGATGTTTGTCTTAAAAAATAGCCATGGCGCATGTCGATGTCGCTTAATTATGCTCATATCTCATGTCGATTTTAAGAATTGCTCATGTCACCTGTCACTGTGTTTTTCAAGCTTCATGTCAAATGTCACTAGGCTTCATCTCGACTTTAGTGGTCCACACCGCTGCTGCTGCTGCTGCTGCTGTCGGTGCTGCTGCTTGTGCTGCTTGTGCTGCTCATGCAGCAGCTGCTGGCTGCTTGTGCTGCTGCTGCTGCTGCTGACAGATGCTACTGCTTGTGCTACTGCTCGTGCAGCAGCTGCTAGCAGCTGCTGAAGCAGCTGCCAGCAGCTGCTGGCTGCTTGTGCTGCTGACAAGGTCATGGGGGCTGCTGCTGACGATGTCACGGATGCTGCTGACAAATGCTACGGCTTGTGCTGCTCGTGCTGCTTGTGCTGCTGAAGTCGCTGCCGGCTGCTTGTGCTGCACGTGCAGCTGCTGCTGAAGCCGCTGCTAGATGCTGCTGCTTGTGCTGCACGAGACTGAGTAGCCGCTATTCGGCGTTTCACTCCTTATGTACCCTGTCCTAGTTAATCCTCTTAAACGGCTGAAAAGGCTCTCTCAGCACAGAGACTCTACTCAATGTAAGAGATCAGTTAAGTAAGTTTTCACATGCCACCTGACTACTGCGGGAGGGTTTAGACTTAAGCAGCTTAGTGCACACACGTGTCTGTTAGAAAAGCTACCTGCACACCTGCCTTCCTTTTTCACTAGTATTTACCCCCTGCCGACTTATAAAGCACCTATACACGCCTTCTTGCTTCTAGAGCTAAGCTGACTGGCAGCTATTTTAAAAGAGAATACTCGTTACCTGTATAACGGATAAGGGGGTTATGAGATTAGCGTGTGTATACAAAAAAAAACAAAAAAAAGCTACAGGGGGCGCGTGTCTGTCTGTGAGGTAGAGACCATGTGGTAAGCGACTCAAGTGTAAAACAACAGCACCTCCTCTTCTCGCAGTGAGTGGTGTGGACGGCGGCTGGCTAGTTGAATTTAAGCGTCAGCTTGAAAGATAAGGCCAAATAAAAAAAAGGTTTGTTTCAGGTCACCCGACCAACCCTAGCAAAACAGGGTCGACCCTACGTTTTTTTTTAAGCAAGTTTGAAGAAAATTTCATTTTTTTATACTTTTTGGGTCATTTTTAGAATTTCCACGGAGGATGGCTAGTACTTTCATGTTAAAAAAATGAAATAAAATAAAATAAAAATCCGACCTACCGACTCCAGTCTTTCTGCCCATGTTACCTGAAACATACCTTTTTATTTTTTTTTGGCTTAATCCGTTCACGGGCTGGCGCGTCACACCTGTCGTTAATCACCCCCTGTAGTCTTTGTATACACAGGTGACTCGGCTTTATCTCTTCACCAGCTATAATCCCATATACATGTACCGCACGTTACACTCGTTAATTCTCTTTTCATGCTGATGGATTAAGGGTGGAAGGGTTCAGGTGAAAAGCGATTTGATTCTCTCTGGAAGAGGGTTGGAGCTCTAGGTGAAAACAAGCTTAGAACATCCAGATTAGCTGCTCTCTCGGCTATATAAAGAGCTTCATTTTTTCTAATCTCTGCCCACTTCGTCTTGTTGTACACTATCAGTCACGAGGCAGACGCTGGAAGTAGCAGATGTTTGCAGTATGGTTTACACAGAGGTTACCTGCTAATAGGATTTTGTCAGAATAGAGTGAGTTGCTATTAAAATGAACATTTAAATGGGTTGTTAATATGGTATCTGATGTTAATGAGCTAACACCTAACATTGAGGATTATGACCTCCCAGAGGGGCGTCTCGCCAAATTCTCCAGTCTTGACTATAGTCTTAACTGTCTAAAGACTGTGGAGCACGTTAATGGGTGGTCTCCTTACTAATTTCACTTGACCAGGCCGGCAGGGTCAACTAGGCTAGGTAATTACAACCACAAGGGCGGCTACTCAACATGCAAGTAGACCTACTACTACGAGATTGTCTTTTGACCACTCTGCCGCCGCCTGCTGGTCTGGCGATTACATGCTCTAGTATAGTTCTCCGCTCTTTTCGTCAGATGACGCCACAATAGGGTTTTTGTACATTTCCACGATACTCGCGAACATTTTAAACGCATAATGACCTATAATAAGCAACAAAGCACACTTCTAATATATTGAATATAAGAAACATGTCAACGTTGTGTATTTCTGATAGAATGAGGCAGATTCTTTGAAATATCAACTAAACTATAGTGAGATTGAAAATACTACACCATATCTAAAGCGATATAAAAGCTATATAAAGTCAGAACCTCTGACGGATCGGTAGGATCACTCAACCATTCGTCCTCGAAAGCAACACAGGGTTCCCGTCCAACAGGACTTTGAGCCTTGACGCTTTTGAGGAGGTTTGATCTCATGCTGCTTAACATGTGGTGTAATTAATCAACACCGCGGCCCCTCTTTAGGGGCCACACAATAAACAAAGAATAAAAAAGGGTAGGACTTAGGTTTAAAGTGAATCTCCCAGGATTTTGGCGAGGTCGACAAAGGAGGAGATAACAGATTAAACTGCAGGAGACTATACGCAAACCTTGATACTCTCAGAGGGGGAGCTCCATATTGCGGACCTGTGGTCAAGGTAATTACAACCACAAGGGTGGCTACTCAACATGCAAGTAGACCTACTACTACGAGATTGTCTTTTGACCACTCTGCTGCCGCCTGCTGGTCTGGCCATTACATGCTCTAGTGTAGTTCTCCGCTCTTTTCGTCAGATGACGCCACAATAGGGTTTTTGTACATTTCCACGATACTCGCGAACATTTTAAACGCATAATGACCTATAATAAGCAACAAAGCACACTTCTAATATATTGAATATAAGAAACATGTCAACGCTGTGTATTTCTGATAGAATGAGGCAGATTCTTTGAAATATCAACTAAACTATAGTGAGATTGAAAATACTACACCATATCTAAAGCGATATAAAAGCTATATAAAGTCAGAACTTCTCACGGAACGGCATCTGCAACAGATCACTCAACCATTCGTCTTGAAATGCCACACAGGGTTCCCGTCCAACAGGACTCTGAGCCTTGTCGCTTTTGAGGAAGGTTTGATCTCATGTTGCTTAACATGTGGTGTAATTAATCAACACCGCGGCCCCTCTTTAGGGGCCACACAATAAACAAAGAATAAAAAGGGTAGACCTTAGGTTTAAAGTGAATCTCCCAGGATTTTGGCGAAGTCGACAAAGGGGTAGATAACAGATTAACCTGCAAGAGACTATACGCAAACCTTGATACTCTCAGAGGGGGAGTCCCATATTGCGGACTTGTGGTCAGATCTATCCCTTCTAGGGGGCAGGTTGCATGTCGTAAATGTCTACTACAGACATTGGGATATATTGTTAATCTTACTCTAGGGTCTCCATAATTAGACCCTGAATCCGTTGTTAAACGGGTGTGAGGGGGTGGTAACTAATACTTATGAGATGTTAGCTTAGTTCATAGTCTCCTTACCAATTTTCACTTGACCAGGCTGGCAGAGCCAACTAGTCTAGGTAATTATAACCACAAGGGCGGCTACTCAAGATCTAAGTAGACCTACTACTACGAGATTGTCTTTTTGGTCCTTCTGCTGCTTAGTTATTACATCCTCCAGTCTAGCTCGCCACACCCTTTGAGCAGCACCACCATTGCCTCGGTAAAAGTGTAGGGTGTGTGCTTTCCACCTTCAGGTATCCATAGATTCGATCACTATCACCCCCCTTGAAATGACTTCAGCTGTTAATTAGGGCGTAAAGCCACCAACCAAGTCCCTGTCAAAAGATGTGAATAACGAAACGCGCTAGTATAGTTCTCCGCTCTTTCGTCAGATGGTGCCACAATAGGGGTTTTGTACATTCCTACGATGCTCGCGAACATTTCAACGCATAATGAGCTACATAGGCAACAAAGCGCGCTTCTAATATATTAAAATATAAAAAACAATTCAATATTGTGTATTTCTGATAGAAATGAGGCGGTTTCCTTAAATACCAACTAAACTATAGCGAGATGAAAAATACCACACCATATCTAAGGCTTTATAAAAAACTATAGAAAGTCAGAACCTCACACGGATCAGCATTCTGTTTGCAACGGATCACCCCTGACCCACTGGTCCTCGCATGCCACACACGGCTCTGCCGTGTTTGAGCTTTGAGGTATCACCCATCAAGTGATCCATGCCGCCCAACATGAAGCGTAATTAATAGCTGCTGTTGCATAGCACAGTGGCAGCATCTAACTAACTCTAAAGAGTTAGTCGGCCCCTCTTTAGGGGCCACACAATAAACAAAGAATACCCTGAATCTGGGACCTGCGGGCGAGGGCCCCAACTGTGAAGTCATTATTGGCTACATTGGTAATATCAATTAAAACTTTAGACAACACCCACCTTAAGTATCATTAACGGACAATATCAATGAACTCAGCATCCGCCTGGTTACCACATTTAGCACCAATTTTACAACTCACAGGGGCCACACTAGCCTCACCGCGCTTTTTATTGCTCTGCTGATTTCTCCAATCCAAAACATGAGGTATCTAGTCTAGCTGTGAGCTCATTGGGCCAAACAAAAAAATAATCCGTGTTCAGGAGGTCGTTACACAACCGTAACGTGACGGTGCATCACATTCACGTTAAAAAATGGCAAAAATAACGTAAGTCATAACGAGAGAGGCAACCCCCCCGTTACACAACCCCTTACTCTGTTTCTTAACGACACACGTTGCGGCCTTAACGATACTTTGGCCCAGAACATAGCGTGAACGTTCATAGCGACAAAAATTCCCCGGGATCCAGCGTAATTTGACCTACTTGTGCCACAACGTCACTTCCGGTCCACCTCAGCATCAGTAGCGGGATCGTAGTGAACAGTGTCGTGCAGAGCCATTCAAGATGCCAAAACCCAACAAAAAGGTGAGTACCACTTGACAGAACCACGCAATATGCTTTATAACTGTTCCGTGCAACTTCTGAGAGAAAGACAGAGCTTGACAATGGCAGAATGCACCATAAAATCATGTCACAAAGTTCGGCTGGTGGGCGATAACGGGGGATTTTGTCGATTCGGCCTCAAATAGTACTGTCTGCTACGGCACAGTGAGGGAGCAACACAAGAAACACCATGTTATTCTCTTCTAACGTTCCGTTTTTACTTCGATATATGTTGTACCTCTCCTCTACTGCCTAAATCCCTCGCCGTTTACTTTAATATCCTTTTTAAATGTATCGCTACCCCCCCCCCCCCTGCCTGTTTCCCATCCCTCTGCTCCACTACACTATGCTTTACATGCAGTGCTGAACCCCCCCCCCCCCTAATTGTTGGATGTTTCTCTGGCGTTTTTAAACTGATGCAGATTATATTCATTTTTTTTGTAGAATGAGGCCGATATCCCCCATTCATTCAAACGAATACAGGAGACTGTGGATGACTTGCGCCACCTCCTTATACGTAACCGAGAACTCACAGGGCAGCCCCCAGACCCCGAGTTAATGGCATGTTGTTTTCCATCTTTTCTTTTCTATCCAAATTAAATAGAAAGTGAAAAAATATTCCCCTCTTCCTGCTGCATTACTGCATCTCACCCATGTGAAATAAATCGGCATGCACTAACAAAGAATTAACATTATTTATTTGCCTGCTTCCAGACGGCCGGCGTAAAACGTAAGATGAAAAAGGACAGGAGCAGCGATGAGCTTGACAGTGAGGTGGACGATGCCACCACCGCCTCCAGTCAGGTTGAATCACTGTCCAGTGTGTTGGACTCTGATTCACAAACTACCCAAGACGAGACCGACCTGGAAACAGAGCCAGAGGAAGAGCCCGAATCAGAAGGGGAGGGTCAAGACGGAGAGGACTCAGAACAAGAGGAGGAGGAAGGCAGTGATGCCGAAGCAGAGGAGGTAGAAGAGCAGGACGAGGGAGAGGGTGAGGAGGATGAAGAGGGGGAGGCGGAGGATACGCCTTCCAAGTTAACCACTAAAGGGACTGTCCGCGTGAGGGCGCCCAAGTTCTCCCCGCAGGAACACACGGCTCTCTTTATGACATGCCTTAAGAACGAGGAGGTAATCAAACGCAAGGGAGTGAGTACCGAATTGAAGTCAGCGGCCTGGCAGGAGGTGGTGGGTGAGTACAGTTGCTCCTTATGATATTAATATCAAACGTAACGAGTCTCATTTCCTGCAGTAGACACTGCTCACGCTATTTTGTTCTCATTATACAATATGAAAGCAAAACATGTTCACTTGACATGACCTCCTTATGGGAGCCACATTAACCGGTATAATGTTATACCTTTCAGCTATGCTTGTCTCACCTTACTACATGATAACTTGTGATATGTCGTGTAACATGCCAATGTCATATATTTGTCCCTTCCTCCTGTCTCATGTCAGTTCAAATTTATTTCCAGATGCTGTGAACAGTGTCGATAGCAATGAGGATGGGACAGAACGCACATACACAGACATAAGGCGTCAAATAAATGATATGTTCTCGAGAACAAACAAAAAGGTACATATTGGTTCTTAAGCTTCAGGTTTTTTTCTAATAAAAAAACAGCAATTGTTCTTGACTAAAGGCTACCGAATAACACAGTACTTTCCACGAGTATTACAACTTGTACAACTAGTGTTTCCCTAACGACAGACATGATTTGTTTGCTCTGTGTAACGTGAGTATGACATGACAGCCTAACTAATGTTTCCTCTTGTTGTGCTTCCCCAGAACAACCGGTACAGACGTAAACTGAAAGAGAACAGGAAAGCCAAAGTGTCAGGTCTTACTCCCCAGGAAGTCCTCTGTTTGAAGTGGCGGGATGTGAAAACAATAGTCGGTCATAAGGGCACCGTTATCCACCACGTACCCAAAGAATACAAGCCCGTCCCACCCCCCAAAGCAAAATGTGACACCAAACCAAAAAGTGGCACCAATCCAGGGTCCACCCCACGGAAACGTCTGAAATTAGCGCGGCCTGACCCCCTACCGGACCTGTCGCCTGTCAAAAAAGCAGATCAGTACACAGCGGATATGCAGGCGGCTTTACAAAACAGCCGTCTTGATACAGCGTACATCGACCTAACCCAGTCCAGCCCACAACTTGTGAACACTAAACCACCCAGTACTTCCAAGCACAGCTCAGGGTGTGTGAGCAAAGCCTTGTTTGCCCCCCCCACAAACACTAAGACGGAGCCAGTACAGGATCGGGAAGGGAGGTTAGCTAAACTGGAATCACTTGTGTTAGACCTGGAGGTTGAGAGGAAGGAACGCCTGAAGGAAGAGAGGCAGCTACGCCAGATGATCCAGGAGGAGAGGGCACGGCTGTTGACAACGCAGGAACGCATTGTCAGTGACCGTGTGGACATCTTGAAAGCAGTGAAAAACTCCACTGAAAATCAGCTCAACATAGTGAAAGGTACGTAACGAGAAAACAAAATGATCACGTTATACTTTGTCCCTTCTTGCCAGCTTCTCTCTGGTTGTGCAACTGTGGTTCCTATTGTTGTAGCATACACTATGTAATATATCAGTCTCCTGCCTGTAGTTTTCACCTACATCTCATTGCCACTTACTGCACCGTATCTTTGAACTATCAGTCAATCCAGAAAAGCAATCCTATTTTGTTTTCTCAGTGATGGCAACGCTTACTTACCTGACGGCTGGTGCCATTAGAACCACCACCCGGAGCACCCAGACACCAGCAGGGAAGGATCCAGCCCCTGCACCGGCCATGGAGGAAAGCGGCAGCCAGACGCCGGCACCACCGACGTACGCCGAGCTGTTGCTGAGCAACACTATACCCGGTGAGTACCTGTGTCATACCACTTGTCTCAGTTGTAAAGAAGAAATAACATGAAACCTACAACAACCAATGAATTTTTTGGGTGATCTCACTATTTATGATCTCAGTTTTTCTGTTGTCACGTGAGAATCAGTCTGCTTTGAGCTGTTGTAACGATGTAAGGCGAACTCACGTTACGGTCTAG
The DNA here is from genome assembly GCA_947462335.1 of Harmothoe impar. NCBI lineage: Eukaryota > Metazoa > Annelida > Polychaeta > Phyllodocida > Polynoidae > Harmothoe > Harmothoe impar. The sequence continues at coordinate 54,280,464 of OX381719.1, read as the reverse complement.
GTGTATGCACATAGCAATAATCTTTGTGGTTTTATATGTTTCAGTGACCCCCGTGGTTGGGACCAGTGGTAAGGAGGGGGTGCTGCCTCCCGGCTCGGTGCTTCTGGTCCAAGATCAGCAGCAGGTGCAAACGGACCAGGGCATGGATCTCAGTGTCGGTACTATTCAGCCTGTCACAGAGGAGGAGGCAGTCCAAATTTTGGACTCGATGTCAACCATTAAGACAGAAAGTGAACAGCCTCAGGACAGCACCAAAGAGGAGGCCAAAGAAAACGCCCCTGCCCGTAAGAAGCGTGCTTCCTCCCGTAGGAAGGGCACCACCAAAAAATAATTGATTCACAGGACATGTAGAAACGTGATGCATGTGGTGCCTTAAAATTACATATGTTATCCAAGATTACGATTTGCTCAGGACAGAAAGCACTACATATTTTTCTGACAGTCCATGTAGAAAGTACATGCATGTGGTGCGTTTATATTACATATGTTATCCAAGATTACGATTTGCTCAGGACAGAAAGCACTACATATTTTTCTGACAGTCCATGTAGAAAGTACATGCATGTGGTGCGTTTATATTACATATGTTATCCAAGATTACGATTTGCTCAGGACAGAAAGCACTACATATTTTTCTGACAGTCCATGTAGAAAGTACATGCATGTGGTGCATTTATATTACATATGTTATCCAAGATTACGATTTGCTCAGGACAGACAGCAATACATATTTTATTAACAGGACATGTAGCAAGTACATGCATGTGGTGCATTTATATTACATATGTTATCAAAGATTACGATCTGCTAAGGACAATAAGCAATACATATTTTATAAACAGGACATGTAGCAACTTTATCTGCATGATATTAGGCCTGAGAGAAAAAAAAGTTGTGTTCTGGTATCCCGGCCGACCCTCAGTTTTAGGGGCAGACCTTTTTATAACTCTTTGGTAATGTTTGGAAATTTTTGGTGTTTATACTACAGAAATTGACCTTCCTCCAAAAAACAAAATCTAAAGATAAATGAACGACCTACCGACCCTCCCTTTTTTGTGCAATGTTACCGGAACTCAACTTTTTGTTTTAGCCTAATCACAGATTTATTTTAACTATTTTATCAAGCTCATACGGGGCGTCTTTTCTAGTCTTAAGTTGTTAATGGTGCTATCCATTCCACTTATTTATTTATTTTTTTACCCTTGAGACAGATAGTCTATTTTTGTTTTATTGTAACCATTTTTTCATAAAGGGATACTGTTGGTATTCCAATAAAAAAAGTTCATGTTGAGTTCAATTCCTGTTTCCCTTATCTATTTTGTCTGAAACAAATTATAAAAGTAATCTACACTCTATGCCGCAGAACAGAATGGGTAGTACAACCATTCCCAAAATACTTTTCTTCTCATATATCGAAAAACATTGAGCCAAAGTTAGAGAAATCAACAAATATCGTTACAGTACCGGTAAATCGCTACAGAACGTAAAAAAACTATTAGTTCAAACAAGTAGCAGTAGGGGGCAGCACAATATACCCAGCTGTCTGTGACGTCACACACCTCTCGACAGTCTCTTTTCGTAGAAGACGAAAACACGGGTGGCTGTCAAATATCGACGAAGATGGGTGAACACAGACGCCAGGTGAGTGCAACATTGTTGTTATATGTCCCATGGTTAATGCAGGGATTAACATCAGGTAGTATAGGGTATAATACACAACAAAAAGGTCGCTTTTCCGCTGTGAACCGTAACGAGAGTAAACGTGTCAGCTTGAACGTTAACGAGAATCTGTGCTCTATCGTTACAGTACCGGTAAATCGTTACGAATAATTTATTTAGTTGCATCACTCAGCTCCTCATGGGGTTGGGAGTGGGGAGGAGAAAAGAAAATTACTTTGTAATGTGTTAAAGGCCCTTTTTTCCTTTTCTCAGATAACATGAGTTTCACATCCTTTTCAGGGAAGAAGAGGTCAGATAGTGCTGGATCCGGATTTGGACCTGGGTTCGGATGTCGACACTATACCAGATGACACCCTCAACCGGACCCACATCTCTACAGATGCGAACAGCCTCACCAGCCTCAGCGGGGACGAGGACCTCATTTACAATGAGACGGGACCAATGAGGGACGACATGCCCATAAAAACAGGTAGATGGGAGGAGGAGGAGGTGGATGCCCTGATGAACGCTATCAACATAAACAGGGAGGCAATAAAGTTCAACTTCCAGGGCCCAGGTGGTGGCAAAGACGTGAAAAGGCAGGGATGGCTGGACGTTGTAGGTAAGCAAATGGATGGGGAGAGAGAACATAGGAAAATGATGGAGTTTTTATGTCCTGTGAAAGAAACAACGATAGTCACTTTAACTAGGTACATGAAATGATCCATGTAGGTTGAAATTTTTATTTTCACATTACTAAGTGCAAATTTCTTCAAAATATTTTACAGCCTACGTGAATGACGTAGCCGGGACACACAGGACTATAAAGATGTGTAGAGACAAGGCTGCACGCTTCTCTCAGCGCGTTAAAGGGAAGGTATGTACAACTATATACATATATACAACATGTCCAATGACTATGTCCTATCCTATAGCACATATATAAAAAATAGATCTCACAGCAAGCTTTTCCTTTTTACACTTCCTGTAGAGTAGGGTGGTACCACCATTCTTGTTACACAACGAGAAATGCATTATTCACACCTTTCATTGCACATGTCTGACTTACTGCTTCTTACTGTGTTACAGTACAACAAGCTGCGATTCCAGGTAGCACAGACTGGCAGAGGCCGAGTCAGCAAGAAGTACCACATTAAAGACACGGAGGGCAAGGCCTTGGATTATCTGCGCTCAGAAACTGTCAAAGGTTAGTACATGTGAATATTTCCTCCTGACACTATACACTTGCCGCACTTGTCATACCTCTGTATATACACCCTTTTGTGTTCACATGAATTCTACTTGTATCACTCTGTTATGTGACCATTATGACATTTTCTTACTATGTCTTGACAGGGATACCCGGTATCGAACCAACTGACGCAGGGGGTATAAACGTTGCTCCATCCAGGAGGAACATCAAGCTGTTGTGGACACATGACAGGGACACCAAGCCCGACTACAATGCTATCGACATGCCCCGTACCGGTGTCCCTACCAACTACAAAGACAAGAATGCCAGAAGGGTGGCTAGGCAGAAGAAGGAACAGAGGAAAAGGAACACTGCAGAGGAAATGAAGAGGGAGAGGAGGGAGGAGAGGTTGCAACAGAAGGAAGACGAAAAGGAAGCACTTCTGCTGAAAAAGAGGAGGAAGGGGGGGGAGGGAGGGGGGTTAGAGGTGAAGAAGGACTATAAGGTCAATTTTGATGACAAGAGGAAAAACAAGGAGAAGAAGGAGCCAAAAAAGGAGGACAATGTGAAAAGGGAGGAAGTAACATTCAAGGAGGAGGGGGGTGACATGACAAAGATGGAGCAAAGGAGGCAGCGTAAAATTGACAGGGATGCACGGAGGGAGAGGAACCGGGTGAGGCAACTGAAGAAGGATAAAAAAATGGAAAAGAAGGCCGGAGTTGATTTAATCAAGGGGGAGAGCCAGAAAAAAAGGCAGGGGGAAAGAAGGGCGAGGAAGGCTGAAAGGGAGGATAGGAGGGAGAGGAACAGGGTGAGGCAAGAAAAAAAGGATAGTAAAGCACAGAAAGGAGTGTCTTTGTAGTGGCAGTGGCGTCAGGATCTATTTAACGGAAATATTTCTTAGCGTAAGCCTCCCGGACCTTCTTGATGCGGTCGCTCCGCTCCCTCTGGGTACGTTGACGTGGTTGGGGGAGGGGTGTCCGAGTAGGTTGCCAAGGATCGTTTGGATGCGACCGTATCTTTATGCCATGGTCCATGGCTATGTTGTGGAGGCAGCAGCATGTCACTATTATCTTTGCAGCCCTGCTGGGATGATGATGTAGGTAGCCGGCTGCTGAATCTGTGCATCTGAAAATATATACACCCATGTTTCTATAAAGTGCACTGTATATAATTGAAGTTATGATGTCTCATTCTATCGCTGTGTAACAATTGTTTGTATGATGCAGTGCTGGGTTGTCCGCCCGAAAATAAATGAAACATGAGACAGGTTTATGTTATGCAATATGATGTTTGTTAAGAGTTGACGTTCTGGAAGATCTCGTTACAGTTAAATGGTTTATATAGGTTCATATAGTGTTGACAGAATAATATTTAGTAGACAAAAGAACAGTAAAGCTAAAGTTACCTCCATCTCTGCTTGACCAGCCCTATGGCCTGCTCAATCCGCACACGGTTTTTCTTATGCCACTCGTTAAATTTCCTCTGGTAGGACGTCCTTGGCTTACGGAAAGGAGTGAAACAGTTGGGTTTCAAAGCGTACCTGGGAAATATAAGACATATACTTTCATATAAGATGTTACATATTTGGCACTGATGCCCAGCTGAGAATAAGATAGAAAGTGGAAATTCTTGTTATAACTTTAGTACAAGTAAAAGTGTGGTTGTGATTTTGCAAGGAGAGAGTATATGTTGCTCACCCTGAGTCTGCCAGCAGGATAAAGTTCCCCATAGGGCCATTCTCGTCCTCCACCCCTTTCTGGCACTGATCCCCTACTGGGCTGGCGTGGAACGCGTACGCGTCATTGACACTCCCAGGCCACCGAGCATCCACACCGATGACACGCTTGTCGTAGTCACAGTACATCTGAGAATAAAACAGTGTTTTATCGTTATACATTATTGTGACACACGGTATAGCATATGAAGCAGCGTGTTATAATTGAAATAAAAATATTTTAGTGCGTTCTACATCTTACCATTCGTTGCTTGTTTTTTACATTTTTTGGTTTCCTACTTTCTACTTTTTCAAATTCTTGCTGTTACATAAAAAAGGGAATATACCAGACTGGTGTGTATTAACATTACAATGCAAATATAACATAATAATTATATATATTGACATTGTAAGTTGGAGGAGATATAGCAGAAATGAAAGGACATACCGTCGTGTTGATAGAGTGGTAGCTGCTCTTGTTCACATAGCAGCTCTCGTTTTCACTAGGCTTCACAATGGGGACATGCGTGCCGTCCACCACGCCAATCACACGTGGCGTTTTCTGTTGTTTGTGTCGGTAGAATTTGGTGGCGTTGGTCACTTTTTCCTCTGTGCTTTTGGGCCAGCGTATGTACTCGTCTCTGTGGCGATAAAAATAATCGCTGACGTCCCGGACCGACCGGCTGACAAGGGCCCGTGAGACATGCTGAGTGTCCGCCACCACCGAGTATGATGCCCCTGTCGAAAAATACCTTAACGCCAGGCAGAACTGAAAAAGAATAGTTTTTTTTATGTTAGTCTATGTCATAAAATGAAATTAATAGAAATATAATATGTTTGGGGGGACAAATTATATAGGGAAAGGTGGGTATATGTTTGAATATATTGGCTAGATGATACAAATGGGGTCCGTTTATTTTGGGGGTAATAGAAGGGGGAGGAGGGGGGATGAGGGGAGTGATGGGGGGGGGGGGGGGTGGAAGGAAGGAAGGGGGGAGGGAGAGTTTCTTAGATGTATGCTGTAGGCTGTGTAACTCATAATAGATTTAAATTTCATGTTACATGACACAAAAAAACAGGAAACAGGTACATTAGGAAAAGGGAAGCAAAAATAATACATACCCTGTTGATGTGTGACAGCCCACCTCCGTGTTTTGTTCCTTTGACGGAGGAGTGGGGCTTGTATTTCTTTACCAAACGCTTTACGATGCTCTTGCTAAGCCGGTAACGACTCTCAAACTCGTCCTTGCGGTATACATGAAAAGGGTTGGACCTCTTTTTGCATTTTCGCTTTATGCGCCCTAAGCTGTCTCTTTGTATCGCCATTTTGGTATGGAGGAAGTGGCGAGGAAGTGTTTCCCGCCAAAATAATAAAGTTTTACACTGGTTTCCACCCTTATAAAGGAAGAAATGGGTGAAAAACAAACTCTCGTTACGATGCAGGGGCAGCTCCAGAGTGAAGTCGTTTTATGTCCCTTTCTTAACGAGAATCGCATACCTCATCGGTTATCGTTAGCAAGGAGAGTTGATTGTGTAACACTTTTTTTCACGTTATGACATTGCGAGACTTTTTTGGGGATTTTCTGTAACGACAATTTGGTTGTGTAACACTTTTGCTCACGTTGCGGAAATAAAGAGAAAACGTTACGGTTGTGTAACGACCTCCAGGTAACATGGTCCAAAAAAAAATAGGGTAGGTCTACGTCGCCTAAGGCGACGAAAGCGCGTCAAAGCGTTTACAGGGTTCGAGCCCGTGAGCTGCTCCTTGGGGCTGCAAAAAACGCTTAGACACTGAAATCCCATAGGGAAAAAATTTTGGGTTTTTGGACTTTAGGCCTTAATTTGAGGGTGATCCCGGGCTGATAGAAAAATAATTCTTGGACGAGCGGATAGCTCTGGATCTCTTTTATCTAAAACAGCGAAAAATTGATTATGGTTTCGCCGCAATTCATCCGACGGGGGGTAATCAGCCCCCCCCTCTGCCAATCAAGGCAGTGAATCTTGGCGACCGTGCGATCACTCACGGCCACCGCGACGAACCGACAGAAGAGATCGGCATCTTAGTATGATTCGTGTGACCTACTTAGAGGCTCACACGGTGGAGGTGTGTCCGGCGTTCGGCGCGCTGATTGGCTACTGGTGGGAGGCGCTGTGCCGCGTCAAGAACTTCACCTATTTGGGGCGGCTGTTAAAGGCGCACTGAGTTGAGGTGCACCTTTAAGCAAGAGCGCGATCCGGCCTAGTCTTGCGGACCTCTGTTTAGAGAGTGTAGCAAGCGGCTATGTCGCGCTCTCCAACCACAGGCTTAACAGTGGTCCGCAAGACTAGAGTGCAAGACGCGTGCACACACAGACCGAACAGACACACACAGACCCACACACCCACACACTCCTATCAGTGAGACGTCTAGCAGATTCGGGAGAGGCGACCAGGGAGGTACTCTCGGCTAGCGGCCACTAATTGCCTGTTTAGATAAGGCACAGAAACAAGGGTGATGACAGACTACGTGTTCAAGCAGCCAACATGCCCTGACACTTGATAATGGGTGTGGACCGCTAAATTCGATATGGTGACATGACCATTTCTTATAATCGACAAACGACATGAGGTCTAATGACAAGTGACATTAGACCCAAAAAATCATAGTGACAGGTGACATGAACATTTCTTAAAATCGACATGGGATATGAACATTATTAAGTGACATTGTCATGTGACATGGTCATTTTCTAAGATCGACATTCGACATGGGGACCCCCTATCCAGAGCCCCTTGATAGATGACAGCTGTTGTGTGTAAGAAAAGTGTATGCCTCACAATCAAAAGATGATAAAAGGCTTTATCCCACTCGATGTGGGTTTTGAATCAAATATCAAGGGATCAAATATCAGATCGATATTTGACGTCGTCAAGTGATATCTGACGTTGTCAATCACTTTTACTATGTAGTCAAGGTCGTAAAAACAGAGCCCCCTGATTGGTCAACAGCATGAATGAAAGTTGCATCTCAAACTTTTAATACTCGGTATGGGGCCCCGTGGGGCTGGGACCAATATTTGCAATTTTCGGAAATACTGTCGAGAATTTCTAGATGGAAACACTTTGTCTGGGGTAATTTGACCTCTACTCTTCGATATTCAAGTAATACTCAAGCTATTCTGACTCTAAACATGAGTAAAACGGTCATTTACCAGCGTTATCGGCAGCGCCGACATCAACAACTGCTGATCTCCCTTGGTTACATGACCCAGCTCCGTTTCTAAGGCCTCATGGATCGGGGCCCTGAAGGGGGATCTGCAGAGGCCCTATATCGGGCCCTAGATATGTACATTATATTAATATCTCATAACTTAATTTACTCTAAAATCTTTTGATAGTTCATAACCTTGACCCTTATCTCCTTTTCTCGCGGGATAAAGATAGAATTTGGTTGTTGGCGTGGCCTCTCGTGGATATCTGCTCTTCTCCACGGCACCTCTCGAGCCCCCTGCGGGGCCTCTAGGGGCTGCTAGACGTCTCTCTGCTATGTAGTGTGGGATGTAAAAGAACCCTTGTCTCGGTAAAAGGGCCAATAGATTCGATCACCATCACCGCTCTTGAAATGACCATAGCTGTTAACTAAGGCGTAAAGCAACCCACACACCCACACACCCACACACCCACACATTTTTCTGTATGAGCCTTCAGACCTCAAGCTGCTCAGTGTACGGGACTAGGTTTTGTCATAGGCCCTACGGACGCTACTCAAGGTAAAAATAAGAGAGCTGTCTCACCATGACATTGGGCTGGCTGTAGTTTTTTATGTTTCGGTACCTACAACCAAAACAGCCAGTACCCGCCCCAGGGCTTCATGTCGCAAGCGGGAAAAGTATAACGGTGGCGCCAACTGTCGGAATAGCGGGTACACTACGTCAGTAGTTCTTTTGTTCTCCGCTGAGTGACTGGGCGAAATGTAGTCGGTAGCTCTATTTTCTGTGCACTGTTCTGTTCATTTTCTACACTTAACACTTAAATAGACCGCGTGTTTGTACAAGCTAACCGTTTTTATCAGTGCAAAAATTAAATAAGCATCGGATAGAACACTAAAAAAATGAGAAAGTAATCCAGCGCTTAGTATAAGGCACCAGTTTTATCATGAGACACCGAAAGTCTGGTTTTTTTAAGGTGGATAAGACAGTCGACTGAGAGCTCCAAACTAACCAAAAACGTACCAGAGGGAGAACGTACCCGACAGGGCAGGGGCCTTCTACACCCCGGCTCTGATTGATGAGCAAGCGACAAGTGCTACAGAGGGCCTATTCCTCTTTTGAGGTGGGCCCGAAATTGAACAAAAGAATAAACTCAAGAAAAAGCCTTAGGCTTAAAAGAGTTGTAGATACTGATTTTAACGAAGAAGTCACATTCATTAGTTTACAAATAGCCCGTGTAAGTACGCCCATGTCTTGCTTATTTCTCATAGGGTTGTAAGATAGTCACATCATGATGCACATCATCATAAACGCAATCATGATACCTTTCATAGTAAGTAGACTCGCCTCTCTGCCCTCTCTTTTAGAGAGGGCAGAGAAGCGAGTCTCACTCTTAAAAAACCCTGCCCCTCCCCCCCTCCCCCCCTCCCCCCCTCCCCCCCCCCCCATGCATCTTAAAGAGTGCCCCCCAGAGTGCCCCTCTCCCCCCCCCCCTCCTAGAAAAAAAGAGCCGTATTTTTAAATTATTTTTAGCAAGCTTTTTCAGCTTGCTTTTTTTTTCTTTTTTTAAATTTATTTATCCATCAAAATCTCAAGTGACTTATTTTGAAAGCCAACCTAGTAGTCACGTGACCCCCTTAAGTAGGTCACTTCCCGTCACGTGACCTATTTGAATTTCCTGCCAACATGGTGGTCACGTGACCCTCTTAAGTAGGTCACTTCCGGTCACGTGACCTGTTTGAATTTCCCGCCCAAAGGTCACGTGACCGGAAGTAGGTCACTTCCGGTCACGTGACCTATTTGAATTTCCCGCCAAAAGGGAGGCCTCTCATTGGCTGCTTTTGAATTTCCCGCCAAAAGGGAGGCCTCTGATTGGCTGCAGGTCGATTGAGTAATAAACAGTACTTAACTATAGTCCCGTTCCGATACATACTATACTACTAATGTCTACATAGACTCTCATCAAATTGAGGATTATGTCCTTTGTAATTATTATACTTAAATCATTATGCCGACCCTATAAGGTTTATACACTCCCAAAGAGATAGCATACTTCTCGAATGTAGTGCCTTCATCTGGTCATCATGAAGACAACTGAAACCCCTGTATTATGTGAAGTGACATGTTAGACTGCTATAGGCCTGTGTTACTAAGGTGTGAGGGTCTACCATGCCACCCGCTGCTAAATCATCATAGAGGACATTAACCGTCTTACTTCTCAGAGGCTTCCTACTTATACATAATTATATACATGCTATGTTACTGTGTGTCATAATACACTGACTTTCATACTTTCATCCTATAATTGTCTTAGCTTGCATCGAATTTAGTCAACACCTTGGCTGGCCTCAAGCTACTATAATCTACACTATTTACAGAGGAAAGGAATCTAAATGTGGTTGGCCCTCCTGCGAACTGATGTTTAAAAGTGGTTGCCCCTGTACTGAACTAAGTATTTTCTGGCTAGGCTAATTATCGCCGGTTTCCAGTATTCTCTAATACAAAGGAGTCCATCTCTGTGGTAACATCGGTATTCCTGGGGCATCCTTATGGGGTCATCTATTATTACCCCTAGACGGCCCTAGGCGTGTCCGCCATGTTTATAACCCCAGGAGGCTCCTGATCAACTAGTGCCGGAGGGAGGTAGGGTAGTATAACATATCCCTTAAAGTGTCATGATCCAATGAATGCACTCTAAAGGTAATGTAATTATAAATGATGTAGACTGTTTCCTATGACCATATTTCTTCTACTGCTTTATTAACCTATTCTTACCCTCTAGAATTCAGTTTAGACTAGTTATCAGTTTGTAGCTCGATTAAATATCTTTGTCGTGCAAGCTAGTAATCATCCCCATATGAAATCACACTGCATGAGACTGTGTCTGGGCCACATTGACACCTCTGGAAGTCTATACGAAATCTTGCTGGACACCGGCTAAAAGCCTGCTGCTCTAAAAAGAAGTCTGTTTCTGCCAAAACTAATGGCTAGTTCTCATCCTGGGCTATGTGCCAGTTTTTATGGCATGTAAATCTGACCATTATTAAGGTTTTTAGATAGTAAACTAGACAGCCAGAATAAACACAAAATTTTACAAATTATGATTGATTTGAATTTACCAGTAACCTTTCTTTAACATCATTTCCTATCAAAATGTTTGCTTTATTCTACCTTTCTTGATACAAACATTTCTCCGAGGTATCTGGGCCCGCAAACATTTAGCCGGGCCTGCAGAATTACAAATCTGGAGGACCAAATGTCCTGCAAGGTGAAAAACTTTTCGTATAGACTGAACTGTGGGCCATACCAGACAGGATGTGTCAGATACATGGCCTAGGTGTGGCTTCCAGTGGCAGCAATAGGTGCAATTACTCATACTTTCCGCTCTTCCGCTGTGTGGTTCTTACTATGGCATCCGCAGATGTGACTGGAAACATATTTGATAGTCTGTTCTAAAGGATTGTATGTCTAGGACAAACAACCAATTCCCAACTGCTGGGGACACACTGAAAAAGTAAACTTGTCTCCAGACTCGTCTAAGTGACTATGATAAAATGGACAAGTCAAAAGTTGTCTAACCTATCAGGTTACCATCCTTCAAATAGAATCTGGAGCTAGAAAATGTCAAGTTTTTGGCTGGCACATGCCAAGTGGGTCTTATACCTCCAGCTTGAAGACCCACTTCCTTGTCACTAAGACGAGTTTTTGACTTGCTTATTTTATGATCGTCACTTCCAAGAGTATGAAGACAAGTTTACGTTTTGAGTCCACATCCAATTGAGCAGCATTATTTCAGTAAAAGTTTACACTTTTTTTTTTGCAAGTGAGGTCCAAGTTATAAATCCCCCAAATTGAAATAACGCTATATGGGAATCTCTATTTCGGTTTTTATTACATATATGACATTTCATTGTGCCCTATTCTCCCAATTTGATATTGTGCTAAAATTTGGAACACATTAAAGTAGTATTTCAAGTATGGAAAACATTGGACCATGTCATTCTATATCACTGCCACTATTATTTTTTAGACAGCACATCAAACTCATGTTGGTGTAGCAACTTGCCCCCCTCGGCGTTAGTGGACCCAGTCAAGGATTTTAATATCAGTAGCAAATAAGGTTCAGCAGCCACATAAAATCATTACAACGATGTGACCAAGTTGAAACAAAAAGATAAAAATAATACATATAAAAGAAGGTAATTTTACTCGGAGATGGAAGTCGTTTCGACTTGACATGACGCTTGTTTTTATGATGCAAGAAAACAGCCCTGGCAAGTTTACTCAGCTGGGCGCATTCTAGCCTCTTACCGACCCTTTGGGAGTATCAAGTGTATAATTACGACTAACATAATTGAACCCCTGGTGATACCGGTAACCCTAGTACCAGACAGTAGTGCCTGTCTAGTACCAAGGTTTTATCATTGATATCAGCTTAGAAATAGCACACCCGAAATGACTCCTCTTACTTTAGCATATAGGCGGTGGGAAGGCCCTATCTAACTTGGGCAAAACAGAGGTCTATTCCATGGTGATCGTGGCAGAATATCTAGGGCAGATATTTCACCCCTATAAGCATGTTTAGTAGGTTTATTTAACTATAAGCTAGTCAAGTCTCACACTTAAATCCAGACTTTGACTGATTCAGGGAGAGGGACGTCTTAGACCAAGGTGTTTTGATAGTTGATGTTTAATTTAGTTCCTAACTTATTCGACGTAATAAGTGCCCTCCCCCTGATAAGCACCCCACCCCTCTTTTGGGGGCATTTTTAGACTAGAAAAAAGGCTCAAATTTCACGATTTTGGTGATAATTAAACTCTTAAGTACCAAAAACGCCACGAATTTTTTTTTCTAAGCGCCCAGGGCGCTTATTACGTCGAATACGGTAAATGCAGTAGTACTTTTGGTGCCTCAAATAAGTTCGCTGTGTCACAGATTACTGCAGGATAAAGATCAGATTGAGCCTTAATAAGGGAGTGATATCAGTGAACTTGATTCAAAGGAGATGATTATAGAGCTAGGTATCTAGTTACACGCAGAGACGTGCCTGCTACTGGGCCCTTAATGAGCAGCAGTCAGAACATGGCCTTCCTGACAGGTGATTACAAGCCTCAGGAATAGACCTTACCAAGTGGTCATTTTCTAACAGCATGGGGGGGGGGTGGATTTTTTTTTGGGGGGGGGACCACAAATGTGACTCAATCCAGCATAATAGACCTTATGTCGCACTAGCGCGAGCCGTGAAAATGGGGTCTGAAGGGTAAAACATGTATTTCACTGAAATTGGTTTTTCAATGGATTTGTTTGATTTATACTGTTATCATGCCATTCCCTGAGTTTTAAATCCATATGAAATTCCTAACATTGTTAATTTCACATTTTAAGAACCCCTACATGGATGTTTTGTCAAGAACAAAGGCCGTCGAGACGGTATACACGATGCATTTTCCGTCTATTTTGTTGCTCTGTCAGAACCCCCCCATCCCGGGCCCCATGCCCATGTTTGGCATGCTTTTGTGTGGCGCGAACTTGTCTACCCAATGGCAGGCTCTCTTACAATCGTAAGTTGTCAGTCAGCCAATCACAGGGTGTTTTTCAAATGCCTTTGGATCGCATCAGACCAAACAATCCCTTGACAACACATCACGTGACACAAATGCGACCCGCTGATTGGCCGAGCGCCCAGCGTCCTCTTCCGGTTTGAGTTGTTTACCACGAGTCGGCGGCAAGAGACAATTTTGGTAACGGGTGTATTTTCATGTTTAAACACAGAATTATTATCAATTATTAACCCAAATAGTGCATTTTGAATACGCAAACATTCAGGACATGAAATGGCTGAGTTGGACACAGTGGCCAATGCCCTTAACGCCATATCTAAGGCCAACTTAACAACCGCTGTTGCCGAGCAGGGAGTATGGCGTCAGCTTGTGAACGATTATTTGCTATTCCCCGAGAATTTTGATGATTCTGAGGATTCTGATCAGGATAGTGAGTCTGATACTGAGGAGAATGATGGAGAGGATGTTGCAGAATCATCAGATGAGGAAGATGTCCCTCTGGTTGTTCCAGATCCGGTACAACAACTTCAGGATGAAGAGAGCACAAGGTGTGCCAATTTTAGGTGAGTGGCAAAAACCACATGGTGTTCTGTTCGATGCACCCTTTATTTACCCCTCATTAGTTTTAAGTTTGTGAATGAATTAAATCAATACCATTATATATCTACTACTAATTAGTGCACTTTTGCATTGGTCTGGAATATTGTATCTGTTTTTAATTTATAATTCAGACCTACATGGACCCCAAAAATTATAATTATGTGCATTCATTGTGACTAGTCTTTTTAAAATGTCAACTAATAATTGTGTTTTATATTCTGTTCATAATGTATACTTTTGCACTAACTATCCTTATTTTCTCGCCAATTTGGCCATTTTCAGGAAAATCTCATTTTTTTCTTTTTTTGGGGGGCCGGGGCGGCATGATGCATGAATGAAGCAGGGCTGCATTCAAGCATCATACCCACCCAACATGCATCATGATCACCAAGGATGATGCTTCAATACAGCCCTTGGGTGTTACTTTAACAGGGTTGCATTCAAGTATCATGCCAACCCTACATGCATCATGATTACCAAGGATGATGCTTGAATGCAGCACTGGAGTGTTACTTGGCAGGGCTGCATTCAAGCATCATGCCAACCTTCATGCAACATGAGTACCAAGGACCATTGACCATCCCATTCATTGTTGGCTGCCCAGTAGCACTAACCCATACTTCTACCACCCGTGTCTGCTCCAATGATATCTAGGTCAAGGAGCTGTGAGTGGCCAGAAGTAGGTCCAACTGACAGGTTACGACCCAGTTTTATTTGTGTCAAACCAGAGGGTGTGTCTAGGCTACAGCAACCTACCGGTATCTTTTAGGCTATAGGAACATACCAGTATATTCTAGCCTATAGCAACATGCCTGTTTTTTCTGGGCTATAGCAACATATCAGTATGTTGTAGGCTATAGCAACAATACGGTCTGTTGTAGGGTATAGAAACATATCAGTATATTGTAGGCTATAGTAACATACCGGTATCTTATAGGTTATATATGTAGCTTCAATATTCTTTAGATCTACAATGAATACAATGCTTAAAATTTTCATTTTTCTTTTTCAGCATTAGTAAGGGCAAACTGAAACATGTGCTTAAGTGGTATGTGGCCAATGGTGTGGTCACACGTAGAATACGTGCTGGAGGCTTCAGGAAAACGAGCAAATCTTTGGACCTGGATGATACTCAAAGAGTTCTCGCCTTTATCAAATCCCATGCTGAGACACATGCCATTGCTCTTCCAGGCAGAATACCAACTCACAAGACTCTACTATGATGTTGTGTTGTTAATATAATCATAATCTGCTACTGGTTTAGGGTGTAATGATGATACACAATCAGCAGCGACCATGGATATATATTTTGACCTGGAGAAATAATGTGACATGAACATGGAGGACCCCACCCACTGCACTTGGATTTTACCTATCAAATTATCTGTGTACAATGCTCACATAATGTGAAAGGACTTTCAGGACTTAACTGACTACATTTAATAGGTTTTGGAACTGTTAGTTGTCCCTAAACTACACCAGGAACAGGTATTGTGCATCTATAATTATTCCACTAAACCACTAGCTCTGTCATTTTTCCAGGAAACTGAACGTGTTTTTGAACGATGTTGCATCAATAAAAATATTTCCCAAAAGAAACCAATCTTTTAGTATGTAGTAGATATAACCATCGGGAATGCCTGGTAAAAATTTCAGATTGATATCTCAATTCTAGATACCCGTTGCTAAGGTAACCAATGAGTGATATGATCGCTGACTGCTCGCGAGCAGGTCGCGACCTGCTCGTTCCACTTTGATCACGCGTAGCTCAAATTAGCACTCCGGGTGTTTTTATCTTTGAAAATATTTTTTAGATATGTATGGGTGAGATTGGGACTCACACATGGGCTCTATAGAGAGGTAATGAACTGTTCTATCACATGACATAGATAACTAAAAATGTTTGATGAGCGACATAAGTTCCACTATGCTGGATTGAGTCACAAATAGGTTGACCCCTTGTAGGGGGGGACCAAAATCTTTTTTACCCCTCTTGACCAAAAAAATGTCACCTATTTTTAGCGCATAACTATAGCTCAAAGGGGTTGGCCGCGCTCAATTTCAACTTGTTTGAGGGGGGGGACCAAAAATATTCTCGACCCCTCCCATGGGTTTCGACCTGCTTGTGCGAAAATCCACCAACCCCCCCCCCCCCTGTTCTTAAAATATGACAACTCCCTTACTTGTGTAGGTAAAGGCAAAAGTAGAAGATAGTTTCCGTATCATTTGCGAACCAAAGGTATCTATTGCAGAATAGTGCCTACACGTTTATCCCGCAATAATTATTCTCTGACATAATGAATCAATGCAATGCAGCACAGACGAGCTACACCAGGGCTGTATTGATGCATCATGATGACAAGTGCAACAGCTGTATAATCATATCGAAGTCAGGGTATACCCTCCTGCAGTATTACCTTTTTTGGCAATGCCCCTAGATGTGTTACAAGGCTGATCTGTACAATCATGCATAGAGTATCATACAAAACTGCTGTATAAGACACACCATTCCCAAAGAGGTATAGATAATGACCAATAAGACTGAATAAAAATATTGATTTTAGATACAATGCTTAAAGCCTTAACGCCCCTATAAATAGGGCTGAGTACCTCTCCCGGCTTCACTCCAACTGTCACTGGAGGGGTACCGAGATTTGGGCCCTTAAACTGTTCCTGCCCAGAACTATTTGATCAATATCCGTATTATTCAACACTAATGCTCTGATGCTGGAAGACAAGCACTGAATTCATTTCCTATCACAAGACAAAGGTCAAAATTGTGACATTGCCTGAAAGGTCTTGAAGTGGACTTTATATTATAAAACTATATAGGACAATATGAAATCGTTTACTTATTGCTCCTGCAACGAGGTATCTTTTTGCAGATCATCTCTCATTTATTCATGGACCTAATACACATCATGCTAGCTTTCGCTCAATGCCCAAGTGGGCACAAAATTCTGTGTCAATGTTGATTCAATGTTCCTTGCCCACTGGTTGATGGGGAAACCACCTGCACTGGAATCAGGGTAGAAAAGATTAAAGCTGGGCTGTCAGGAAATAAGTTCAGCATATTCCATACAAAGACTAAAATAACAGTTCCTCCAGAGGGCAGTTTTGACAGGGGACCATTAGCATTGTCCAACTACAACATATTCACCCTATATTCTGCCTGTAAAAGCTTAGCTCCCAGCCCTTAAGAGCCCATTTGTGAATCAAAACTGAACTATATCCGAAAGTGCTTTGGGCCTCACTTCAACCATGACGGTCAAGCTTTAAGTCCTAAATGTGATCTGTGGGTGGCATGTTTTAATGGAATAAGGTGTGTGCTACACTTACTAGGCCAACTATTACACAGACCATAAACCATGTCAAATGTCAGGGACCACCTACTTACATCTAGATCTATATGGCTCTGTCTCACGACCTTGAGCCAAAGTTTTTGTCTCTGACTGGGTGCCGTCTCTGACAGGGTGCCGTCTCTGACCTGGTGTCAGAAAAAGGTGCTTTCTAAATTTTAACCTATACTCATATGTATAAGAATTTGTAAAAACTTTATGGCAGCTGTTATGTAATTACTATTAGCCTCCTGCTGTTGGTAGAACATAACTAAATTCCCAAAGTGACATCCGGTCAGAGATGGCACCCGGTCAGAGACGGCACCTGGTCAGAGACGGCACCTGGTCAGAGACAAAAACATTGGCTCAAGGTCGTGAGACACAGCCATATGCGTGTAACTATTATTACTCTGAGAATACCTCGTCGCATGCTATAGCTATGTAATGGAGGGAGCAAAGTGTTTGATCATGTTGATATCATATCTCTCTGTGGGTATGATGTGTAGGGCGAGGAATAATCTGCGGGATACCTCCAAAATATAAGCAAAATATTACAGATAAAATTTTCACTGATTAAGAGTAACCCTTTTTAAATAAAAGCAATATGTAGTTTTAATTAACGCTATCAAGTATCCAATAACAGAGAAGGCTTTTACTATCATATAAAATTGAATGTGATCAGTCGAAAAGAAAAAGCATATTTAAATCATGCGTCATAAATTCCCCTTTGAAAACACTAATCTATGTGTAATACACAAGTGACAAATCAAAAAGGGTGTTTTAGTTTTATTGACAATACTGTAAAGAGTCGGTACTTGGTGTATATCTCTGTCTGGTTATGATTGTCACACGTTAACAAGTGATTGTCTTTTTTATAACAAAGGTTTTTATTCAATTCATTATATGTACCACCGCAATGGGTTTTGTTATGTACCGGGTAATATACCAGCGTTAAGTCCCTCTCCTATCGGTAAGCAGTTAAGGGTTTTGCCCTGATACAAAACTACGGACAACTAGATGACGCTAATGGTTATAGTCAGGTGATTACTCTCTCAAAGTAAATAAGAGAGGCTGCTTCTTCTCAGAAGGTAGTCTAGTTTAGATAGTGCTCTCGCACACTGGAATAGATCTCAGGGTTGTACAATGATTATACGCTATCATATTGTCATAGGTATCTATTCAATACTACTGTTCCATTATCCCTTTCGTACTGTGCTGTGTAATTTCGAAAAGATATCAGTAAAGTCGCATCTTATTTGCTCCTGTCTGGTTGTTGTCTCTTGGTTACTCAGCTAAGGAGACCAGCTACTGTGCCTTAATCTCAACATTATAATCGCCTTGATCCAAAAGGCCCCTGGTTATCCTGAAAAGCACAGTCAGATAATATATTCAACAGTCTATACGAAAATATTTTTTACATGCAGGACATTCGTTCCTACAGATATTTCACTCTTCAGGCCCGGCTTATTTTTTGCAGGTCCGGAGTACAATATTATTACTTAAATATCAAATGAAAGGCAACTTTTCATACTAATAATGATAATGAATAGTGTTACCCTGTATGTTACAAATATGCAAATCAATCAGAAGAAAATATTCATGCTTTCTATTTTATGCTGTAGAAACCTTAATACTGGTCAGATTTACAAGCCGTAAAAACGGGCATGTAGGCAAAGACCTGCAGATGACAGCGAGCCATTCGGGCCAGCAGTAGCAACATTTCTGCCGGCCCGGCAGGCTTTTTGCCGGTTATAGCCGGTGTCCGGTAGGATTTCATATAGACTGATATTCTACCATTTTAGCCATATGATGGAGGGTGTGATGTAGCCGAACCCCCTAACCTGGATGTGGACTGTGTTATATACTATTCTCCCTATCTTTCCTATCCGCCTTTTCTATCTGAATCCCGATCTAGCCTTGCCTGCCTCTTGCCTACCCTGAGGATTCATAGTGAGATAAGGGTGTGTGGAATTCAGTAGCGGTTCAGTCTCTCCAGCGGTCACGCATGGAGATCCTTGCAACCACAGGATTTCATTTTTATGAACACACAGTTAGTTACCTCTCCATTATTTGCATGTATACTTGAAAGTACCCTATTTTTGATACACTACTACACTTTCACAAACAGTTTGATACTGTTTGCTAGTTCCCTTTGTCTCTATATTTCTTTAAATCTATCGCATTCACAGATATTACAAGTGAAATACTGTAGGACAATAACATCCATGGTGTTTACCCTTTTTTTTATCTAGAAGTAACCGAGAGGTACCCATTGAACCATGTTTGTTATCGACTGCTGTAGTGCATATCTCATACAAAAATAGATTACTAATATTATATATATATATATATATATATATATATATATATATATATATATATATATATATATATATACATACATATATATATATATATATATATATATATATATATATATATATATATATATATATATATATATATATTTGTATATATATATATTTATATATATATATATGTCGAATCAACTAAACCTGTTGTACTTAAATATGGTTTCCGGAGAGAGAGAAATTATCAGTGTTTGCACTTGACAAATCTCATTAGTTGCGTGTTTGTCCCAACATGTCAAAACATGTTCTTGTCAATTTGAAGACAAGTAATTATGATGTGTTGGCTATATATAGTCTTGTTGTAAACAAGCTTCAATTGTTAACCATTGGCTTTGCCCAATGAGAAAACCTTCAGCGCTACAATGATTTGGGTATTAATTTGTATTATTTTCTACTTTTGGTGGATATCACATTTATAACTTGAACAAAAGGGCAAGGTTTTTCCCACTCTTCTTTATTGGAGTTGTAATGTCACTGGCGAGAAAGGCATATAAATTTAGAACCAATCAAGGTGATTCATGTTTTGTTGTCTTTTATTTTAGAAGCAAATACTGTGCCTGGGTATTACCTTTCACTTGCTACTTGCAGTTAAAATTGGAAATGATCCTGAGAAAAGCGAGCTTCGTCCAAATCATATATATATACGTGTTCCCATATGCAAAGCATTACCCATTCTGAGCTAATCTGATAGCAAATCGTGTCCATTCTTTACGTGAAATGTGCCCCATTCTCACAGCAAAACGTGCCCCATTCTGACAATGTGACATTCTGACAGCAAATTTTACCCAATTCCGACAGCAAAGCCTACCTTAAAGCCCCTGCGTGGCTTGCCTATATGCTTACTTAAGAAAAGGTATTCAATTTTGTCAGTAATATCAGAATCGGTACTGTTTTATTGGTATTGTCAGACAGCTTCGATAAATATGATACTGGGTTTACTTTCTTCCGTAAATATCTTCACGCTGATAACAATAAAAAATGTACAGCTGGTCTTTGCTTTTTCAGCGACTGCCATACTCTTGTGCTGTGACTGCAGTGTCGTTGTTTTGTTTTTGGTAATGTAAGAATAGCTCGAACAGGGTGCATTTTCGGCTACATGTGGCTCTCTTATGGTGACAACTGGCTTCACTTCAATGGCACTGGTTGTTTTATACCATAGATGACAGCTGGGGTCTTCTCAATAGCAGTTATTTTACATGGAGAGAGGATAGAAATCCAATTCAGGATCTCATGAAAGTCCACATGGTCTCCCTAGAGATACCCAGAAACTGCTTTACCACAGAAAAAAACTGTTTATCATCAACAATTGCTAAACCGGAACTTCTTCGGTTGGCTGCTTCTGACTTCTTCTAAGATCAGTGTATCGCATGACGTCAGCGATTAAGTGATTCCCCATGACAATGGTTATAATGATTCATGAAGTCCCCATTGGTCCCCACCCAACCATTAGTGGATTCTCCTGCCATCACTGATTTAGTTGCAATTAATGTGTTAGGCAAAAAAATTTGTTTCAGGTAACATGGCAAGAAAATGTAGGGTCGGTAGGTCTTATTTTTTTTTCTATTTTTTACTTTTTTGTTAAACCTGAAAGCGCTAGTCCGCTTCTCAGAAGGCCCTAAAATTTTCCAAAAAAATTGTAAAAATACAAAGAATTCTCCAAAATTGCATAAAAAAACGTGGGGTCGGCCCTGTTTTGATAGGGTCGGTCAGGTGACCTGAAACAAATCTATTTTTTTGGCCTTAAACAATTCTGCTCAAGCAGAAACGTGGCGACATAATTCTGCTCTGTGATGCAGCCAAAATGAATGGAAGGAATATTTAAAAACTTTATCAACTACTTTTCTGAAGAGTCACCCTTACCTGCTGCACTGGTCTAAATGTTGTCATTGTACATATGAATATGGCTGCAGTCTTCTTAAAGCAGCCATTACACCGAACGCAGGATCTACTGTCTTATGGACGGATATGAGCATCATGCCTTATAGTCTAACAGAGTGCCTCAATGTAAAGAAAAACGTCGCGATCTATCCCATAATTACCTCCTAATCAACCATATAAGTGTGCAGGAGATGCATGTACTGCATCAGGATTTACTAGGAAAATGAACCGCCAATGTTAATTGAGCTAAATGTCATCGTACACAATTTCCCAAAAAGATAGAAATAATATAGGTGGATATTTCAGCTAGACACACTCAGTTTTTCAAATTTTCTGGAATCCTGGAAATGAAACAAGGTTAAATACCACAATCTCATAGAAGTTGGCAATAATGTATCAAATGTGAAATCAAATTTAAAGGGACATGCAGGTTCCTACACATAGTATCTGGTGGCAAAACTCAAAACTCGCGAAATGGTTCTTTTAGGTAAATTTGTACTCCAGAATATGATACTCTCCCTAGACCATATTTTCCATCCGGATATCATATGTACCATGTATGCATGGTAGTTACCCAGTAAACACAACGACGCTGGTCAGACGTAAATCTACGTTGAATTTTGGTCTGGACTACGTAATTTTAGTAGGTTTATCAACGTCAAAACGTTAAGGTTTATTTACCAATCTCAAACCTGCAGGTCTGATTTACGTAGCTCCTGAAGAGGTAAATCTATGTTTAACACACTACATATAATTCTACATAGTGGGACTCAGACAAAGACTTGTAATATATTGCAGACAAATTTACATTTACAAACAATATTCATACAAAGTAACTACTATAATTTTCAATCTCATCTCATTCTACATAGTATATTCTTGTAGTTCAATTGAACAGCCTGACAGTATAGATCTGTTGAATAGTTTTGGCTGCAGAGAGGCTTTGTATTTCTTCCATTACCACCAATGTGGTGTCCTCACAGTAAAGTGCCTCAAAGCACCTATTCTTGCACAATACTTTAATCACCTGTCCTTTATATATAAATATTCTATTGAATGTGGTTTATTTGCATGATATTGAATTCACAATTAATGAGAATTTACTGCTTGAATGTGGTAGATTTGTTAAGGAGCTGTAATATACTCTCCATAATTGATAGTGCTGCCACCTAGTGTGACACGAAAAAGTCATCTACCCAATTGAAGTTGAAAAGTTACATCTTTTAACGTAGATCTACGTAGAATTTTTACGTCTGAATGAGGTAGATCAACGTAAATCAGATGTCTACATCTGTTGAACGTAAATAAACCTTAACGTTTTGACGTCTAGAAACCTTCCAAAATTACCAATCTCAAACCTTTTGGTTGGACATCTACCTAGAGAAACCTCTGAGCTACATTGGAACTACGTAGTGTGTTTACTGGGTATTAGCCGCTCCGACACGCGTAGCACCCTACACTGTAAATAGTTAATGTGGTTACACAGTAGAATCTACCGTAGACCTACACTAGAATCTACTGCAGAATGGAGTAACAGTAGAATCTACTGCAGATTTACAGTAGATTATTCTGTTTACCAACAATACACTGTACACCTACTGTAGAATCTACCGTACTCCTTTTGTAAAATAGCTGTATCATGGAAGTTAGTTTGGTGACATGGCAAATTTCTATTCGATAATAATCTAATCTAATCATGAGGTTTGTGCTGTTAGCAATAGAATTTCTCCCGGCAAGAAGCATTCCCCCTTAATCGCCATTGAAGGCTTGGAGGGGGGGGGGGAGTCGAGATAACTTTAGCCTTATTGGTGGGGGTTTGGAAAAAGGGACAATCCACTAAGCTGCCCCCCCCCCCAGCTAGTATTAATTACTCTGCCCTTGATATAATGAGCCATTCGGCCCAGAAATTTAAAAGGTGTGTTCAGGGGAACCCATCCGAGATTCAAAATAGGTTCATCCATCAGAACCCTACCCTACCCCGATCAGGAAATTCCTAATTATAAAGTGATGTTATAAGCCTTTGCAACTGGTGTAAGAATTGGGCATTTTAGGAGAATTGTCCGGAATAAGGGTGCAAAGAGGGAGCACTCAAAGGGGAGCGGGGAAATATGTATGTACACTGTACAATAGTGTTTACATAAGTGTTTAGAACCTTAATACATCGCAATTAAGTGTTTAAAAACATAAAAACTCATTAAAGTGTTTGGTTGATAATTATTTGTTTAGAATCTAAACACTTCTGATAAGTGTTTAAAATAACGGACAACATAGGTTTTTAGATTCTAAACACTTTTTTTTACAGTGTATATGTAGAAAGTTGCGTGTGGTCCGTCAGGTGTGAGTGGGGGTGACATGCCACCTAATTATAGACCATTGACATAGGCCATATATCATGTCAAGTATCAGAGACCAGCAACATGCAAGGTACAATAAGGCAGAGGGGGTGGATTAGGTTCCAAGTACACAGGATAATATGCCCCAGTTTCTACTTGAGGACCTGAGAGCTGGCCTACATCTCCTACTGTAGGAAGCAAAATAAGGCCACTTTAAAAAAAGTGGTTTCTCATCACCAAAGTCTGAGAAATCTGACGAGGGAGGCTTTTTTTTTCTTCTTTTTTTTACTTGCAGGCTAAAATGTATAAGATGATTTACGTTTTTTGACCAAAATTCGCATTTTATTGGTAAAAAAATTGATTAATTTTTAAAGGTGGAGAAAATGTAAGTTATCAACTTTTTACCACTGCATTTCTGGTATCATTAGCTTCAATTGGATATCAAATATGGCAATTTCTGTCCATTTTTTTTTTACATTTTTTCATCAGATATTGGCCAAAAAAAAAACTGTTTTCCTCACAACCAGACATTTTAGTTTTTGAGTGACCTAATCTTCCTTTTTTCCAAATCACATACGAATTATCTCTTGAGTGTATTAATCTGTTAATCAGTAGAATTAGAGAATATATTGAGGTTATATATCTATTCATTCTGACTACTATCTCCATATTTACATGGAGGTAGGCCTTTAGAGAGGTGCATACACTTCAATTACCCCTAAGGTGCCGGTTACCCGGGGGCGGTGTGCATTACTGTTGTATACTTAAACACATACATCATGCTACATGTACCACACACGGACTATACCCACCCCTTAGTACTAAACAGACCTGGATTATACCAGACGGTGAGTTCCCATAGCCTTTAGCAAGTACATTACTAACTAATTTTGGGTGATTTTTTATTTTCATTATGTTTCCATATAGCAAGTACCTGTAAGTCTATATGGGAAATTGGAGTCTGTTGTTTCTCTTTTAACCTGTGAATATGGCCATAATAGCATGCAAACGCTATAACTGTGAGCCATCGGAATTGGAAACCTGCAAGGGGCCATTATGAATGATCAAAATACATTGGCTCTCACAGTGAAATTATGCATCTACCAGAGAGCCCTCAAATCAGTATTTCATCTGGAATTAATAACAAATGGCTTTCCTATGATAAGGGGCCCTGTCAGTTGATAAGGAATGATAAATGGAAGTCTATATTGGGTTTATTACATAACTTTATTTTGGGTCGTTTTGGTGGTAATGTATCTTTAAGATCACAATGTGTATGGTAACATGAACTTGTAGGACTATGTTGAAGAATTGGCTTAACCCTTTATTTCAGGGTTAATACGGCACTCCCATTGACTTAACCTAGGAAGGCCGTATTTAACACCCCCGTGAAATAACCCTCCCCCATATTTCACGGCCTGTCAAATCACCATAATTATTGATCTAACCACGATAAATTTGCTTTTTCAAAGCAATTAAGTGGGATTTCGATGAACAGTGTTAATAATAACATGAAATAAACACAGAGGAGCACTCGTAGAGTTCCCCACTCGCTTCCCAACTCGCTTCGCCTCGGGAAATAACCCTCAGCCAGGACCTCTACTTGTGCACCTTTGTCTTTTTATTTCAGAGCATCAACTATAGTTAATGCCATGGTGGGTGGTGCATCAACTATAGTCACCTTAACTCTTTGGGATTCAGCAGAGGCTCGGCCCAGGGAAAGTTCCTGTAAAAATGCCCCGACCCCTACAGCTGGCTTTTATGATTTTGGCTAGCCTTCAAGGTTCAACATTGTCCTCCACGATACAAGTATGATATCTTAAATTACTTCCTGCTGTTAGATTGAAAGTGTATACCGTCTTGCCTGACATTTAAGAAATATTGTCTGTGCTAATGTCATCGTTCTCTATTCCCAATTCTCTTAATTAGTTTTGTCAAACAATGGAGCTATATGAGATGAGGGAAATTAATTTTCAGAATTTATTTATGTTGGCTTGATGAGCGTATACTAGCCTAACTGGCAGAATTGTCATCTTAGAACAGTGTCTTATGTGCAGTGTGTACAGCCAACGTCATCATAATGTTGTCTCATCATATTCTGACGGCCTCTCCCAAAACCAGATTATCTCAGATAAAATTCAAATGGGAAACTGGGATGTTGGGGAATACCAAACCTTTTAGAAGCTGCAAAAAATTTGTATAAATATTCACACTTTAAGTACATCTATGACAAAATGAAGAGTATTGAATAACCAGAATTTAGTCTTTAGGACTGCTGGTACTTTCTGGAGGCTCAATGCCATAGCGTATTGTTTCCAATGCATGAAAATCTTCCGCATGAAACACTAGACAAAAAACTTTTTTCACCCCCCAAAAAAAATTATTGATTGCTTCTTGTTATGATTTTTGCTTCACATATTGCTAGAACAACATTAAAATAACCAAATCTGATTAAAGTTGAGATGCCCAGCATTTCTGCCATAATGAATTCAGGCACAAACAGATTCCCTAAACTATTCCTATAAGGCTCCTTCACTGTATTTCGCGTACAGATTGGTACTAGTCCTATAACTACTTTATGCCGCTAGCTGTATACAATATACAAGAGGTGTAAAATGCTTTGTTCTCCGTGCCCGCTGTGTTATAAATAGAATTGTGCTTTCCGCCCTGGGCAATGTCATTACACCATAGCCAGACATTTCTGCAACGAAATACTACTTGAAATGATTAGGCTACTCTGCGTTTGACACAATATTGTTTCGTTTCTATGTTGTGACAGCATCATCAGTTAAATATGTTGTAGGCTAATCTTAGAGCCTCTGAGTTTTGTCATTTATCCTAGACTAAAAAAAATAGTTGTTACTAAAATGACAATACTAAATTGATAACAGTACACAGAGCTAGGTCGTCATTCGAAAAAGTCAAGTCCCAATAGTAGTATTGACATAATCATGTGTAATTTTAATATCTGTCAAGGTGGTACAGTGATTAGTACGGTATTCCCTGCTTGTCTGTGAAATGCATGTTCTTTTCAATAGCCTTACTATAATTCAAAGGGGGGCAGCCAGATTCAACCCTTCTCAAGAATCAGAAAATTGTTCACTCACTTGCACAATAAGCCAACATCCGGCCATGTTATCAAATAAATCCCTTACACATACACATATTCATCCACCTCCCCTCCGTCAAAGTTCCATTGGAGATCACAATTAGATAAAAAATACCAATCATCGTGTCTTCCAAAGGGAGTCAGAGCCAGGGGAAAGACCCTGTGATTGATGACGACTGTTTTGATTCAATTCGGAGTCGTGTTGTCTGATGTTGTATCGCTTTGCTGTGAGGGTCCCATTATGCTTTGAGCATCCCCCTCCAGGGTCCAGTAGGAAGGACAGGTTTATGCCTTAGAATGACGGCTATAAGTACCTGGAGGTAGAGAAAGGAAGTAAAGAGAATAGACTGTAGTAATGCAGTGGCGGATCCAGGATTGTCTAGAGGGGGGGGCCCAAACCTGGCCAACCTGGAGTCACTGTTTCCTGTGAGCCAAGAGCATTAGTTATAATGGGGGTTTTGGGGCATGCCCCCAAGAACATTTTGTTGATCTAGACTTGAAATGGTGCACAACAGGACACAATATTTTAAGACTCAGCCCTCTCCCCCCCCCCATCCGGATTATCAGAGGCCCTCAGTCAGGCCCTATGAGTCATACTCCACAATCTCTTTCCCTCTTATCTTCTCCTTTCTTTTCTCTTCTTCATCTTTTTATTTTTGGAGGGGGGGGGGGCAAGGCCCGTCCCCCTTCCCCCCTGGATCCGCCAATGTAATGCTAGACATTGAATCGTCATTGGCAGTTGGAGATATACACTTGACTTTATGCTGGATGCATTAACACTGATAGCTAGCACAAACAACCCTGGTAGTTGTAGAAAGTAGGTGTGATTCAGTCGCATTGTCAGGCGTCCGATGAGATGTTGCACATTCACAGCAAAAGCTGATGACAAAAAGCAATGGTAAATCGGCCACTTATGACATCCCAAAGTGTCCATACCCTCAGCACAGTGGCTTTATGGACTGGGTGGCTTTGGTACTGTCCTGCTTATCTCTCCCCTCCCAGGGATGCTTGGTGATACATCTGTATTCATGGAGCCAGTGTCCCTTGGCCTTCGGTGATAAGGCAATATGGCTACGACAATGGGGACAGCACCAGCGGGTAAAAAAGGGAGTTTGTGAATCACCAAAAGGGCAAGTCTATGAATCATTGCTGTGACACTGTGGAGGCTGGGTCGTTCTTTGTTTGACAGACTACTGCTACAGACCTGATATATTGAAATGGGGTTGATGTGCTAAAGTTGCTCAATAATGACATAATAATCATAGGAAAATCTAAAATAACCCATTGCAGGGTTACATTGTCATTGTCAAAATCGTTAATTGGAATCCTGGCTTTCTCGATTCAATGGTGAAACATTGAGCCACTATACTGACAACATGTCGCTAAAAGAGGACTTTATTTTATCATTTTGATGCTCCAATGCAGCCCCGGCTAGCAGGCTAGGATCATTGGTGCATCATGACGACCAAGTCACATCCAAGTAGGACCGTTATGATGCACGAATGCAGCCCTGACGAGTTATTTACCAGGGCTGCATTCATGCATCATGACAAACAAGGACATCATGCATTAAGGAATCATGTTGTCCTCAAACGGTTATAGTTCAATCTTGGTCCTGCTCTTATAATTTCCTATTGCAACCTACATTATTTTAGTTTTAAAACCGACACAGCTGAAGGCTGGTCAGCAGGTTCACAGGGCCAATAGGGACCAAACCGTGGACAACAGGGTTGCAACCTTAGCCGTTCCTATAGAAATGAGCAGTTCCTTCTGTTTCAGTATGAATAGGTAAAATGTAATTGATGACTAAGTCTCACGAATGTGATGCAACTGGGATGGGAGGGGGTGGCAGAGCAAATTCTGTTATATGGTCAAATCCTTTTATATTTGTGTACTAGAGGTGTTGGTCAACAAAACAAGATGGGTGGTTGCAGTTAAATATGTTTGAGGTAGCCATGGCAACCGTTGCAATCGGACATGTCGAAATCCCAGGCACATACAGACCGGGTTAAGAGGTTCAAGATTATAGCACTGAAAAATGTAGTACATGCTTCATGTAGCATTTCTGTCTTAATTGCATTTTGAGTGGATATGAACACAGTTTCAAATAAAAAACCTAGATTACCCATCATGCATCAATATGAGTATTCCGACAAAGCAAAACCAGGACCGTGTCTCCCTTTGCCTATTATTGCTGTATGTCCCTTTAGAGAGTGTATATGATATATCCATTCTGTATTTGATATCGATGGAGTTGATACCAGAAAGGAGGCCAATAATATCTACCTAATGATAAATCCCTTATATAATGCAGGTCCGTGTATTAGTAGTTAGGTCCTTGACATGACATGTTTTGGAAATTTTATGCAAGGCCAAAAAGAATCAGGTAACATGGCAAGAAAATGTAGGGTCGGTAAGTCGTTTTTTTTTTCTTTTTAAATTATTTTTTTAACATGACAGTACTAGCCAGCAGCTCTTAAGATCCTAAAATTGGCCAAAAAATGGTGAAAATCTATCAAAAATTGCACACAAAAAAACGTATGGTCGGCCCTGTTTTGACAGGGTCGGTCGGGTGACCTGAAACCAATTTTTTTTTTTTGGCCTAAACTTGTTATTGACTAATCTGATACATGCATGTCACTGAAGATGTGTCTGTAAGACTGATAAGCCCTGTAAGCTTAAGGCAGGCATAGATAGTGCTTTTATGAACGATACCCATGCTTGTCATGGTACATGAATGCTGCTCTGGTGAGTTACTCGCCAAGGCTGCACTCATTCACATGTCAATGACGTCGAGACACTCAATCAGTATGATGCAGCAATGCAGCACTGGCCATTTTCTCAGGTTGCTGCAGTGGAGCATCATGCCTACAAATGTTATATTTTAGTGACATTCTATCCCTAAAGGGGTAAAGCAATCTAGACACATGAGAGTGATTTTAAGTGAATGCTCATGTGTCGACTTTGTAAAGGTGTCAAAGAAATGACAAAACTAGATATGGGCCTAGTGGGAAGATCTTTAGTACCTATATGTAGTTGCTGCTATGCCACTACACATTGAAGATACATTACCACCTCAAGCGACCCAACATCAAGTTATGAAATAAATAAATAAATAAATGTGTAGACTTCCATTAGTCATTTCCCTAACAATTGACTGGCCCTTTATCCTGGGAAATCCATTTGTTATGAAATCTAGATGAGTTACTGAATGGAGGGCTCTCTGGTAGACCTATGAATTCACTGTGAGAGCATTCGTGTTTTGATTGTCCATAATGCACCCCTAACAGTTTTCTTTATTCCTGTCGGTGGACAGATATTCATTTGTGACACTATACTGTATTTCCATTATACTAGTTTATTGAGGAGAACCTAGAAACCTTGCAATTATACAGAGCATGTAATTGACCCGATAATGAGAAATCGACGTAAGATTAGCCGACATAGTATCTTAACAATTATAATGCTTGGTTATATTCAACAGGTGGCTAAGGTAGTCACTTAGACGGCAACAGTCAGGTGTGAGTCCAGGCACTTCAGTGTATGGGGTGGCAGCGATAGCAAGAGAAGCTATGCTTTCCACCACGGATCTTGATTTGCATTTCTCACCTATTTCAGGTGCACTGGCCATGTCACCAATCCCAGAGCCCTCTACATACGTACTGTAGGTGAGTCAAATTTTATGATACAGAATATTGGATGTAGGTCAGGAACCTTGAAAGCAACTTGAAATACCATGCTAAAGGTGAAAATTATATATTGCAGGCAACTACATAGACTTTATTTTACTTTATACCACAGCGGGTACGGAGAACAAAGCATTTCACAGCTCTTGTATACTGAATACAGCTAGTGGCATAAAGTAGTTATAGGACTGATACCAATCTGTAGGGGTATAAGGCTCCTTCAATGTATTTCGCGTACAGATTGGTACACGTCCTATAACTACTAATCTGTCGAGCTATTCAGATGATTCCTTTTAGAAGGAGATACAGCAAGAGATAATAATGATAAAATCCATCCATACTGGGAAAAGCATCGAATATGCCTTCAATATCTATTAATGCTTCTAAGGCCAAAAAAAAGAGAGGTTTGTTTCAGGTCACCCGATCGACCCTACACAAACAGGACCAACGCTTCGTCTTTTTATGCAATTTTGAAGAATTTTTCATATTTTTACAAGTCTTTGGGGGTGAAATTTAGGTTTACAAAAATTTTTGAAAAAATCTTCCCACTTTTATACTTTTTTGGGTCAATTTTAGGGTATGTAAAAACCTACCAGCCTCATAGTTTCATCCCATGTTACCTGAAACAAACCTTTTTTTTATTCGGCCTAACCATTCTCATCCTTTATTGTGACAATACTCTTATCATTTCCATCTTCAACGTCTGAGCCTCGGTGGGAGGGGGGGGGGGCGGAGGGCCACACGCTGAACCTCACCACCCCTAGTTGTATAAAAATGTGCATTCAGTGTGGTTTAAATCTGCCTTAAAAAAATTGTGGAGGAACGGAAAATATTGCCCATCTCCTGGTATGCCTGTTGTAACTCCCAGTCGAAAATAAGGTCACCACGCGCTGATTAAATCCACTGGAAGTCCATTTTTAGAAGAGACTATTTGGCTGTCCTAAGTTTTCTGGGCGGTTTAGTATCGTGAGACCTTATTGCCCTAGCATGTGGCTGGAATTAGGTGCTGGCATTCTATAGAACAGTCTGTAATTTATGTGGTTACTTTAGCCTGTTCAGGTCAATATCGCTTGGTCTAATTTGTTTACTAATATACTAACACTGCATGAACTATCTAATTTAAGCAACTACAAGTACAACTTAAAGTTTGGTAATGGCCTGATTTAAGCAGCTTGAAGAAACTTCAAGCAATTTTAATCTGGGAGAAAAGTTGTTCAAAGTTGCTAAAATCTGCTCAAAGAAGGCCATTTATCAACTTTATTCATGTTTAAAGTTATCAAATTAGATGATTCATGCAGCGTAAATGTGACCCTGAATGGTACGCAGTACACAGCTTGAAATGACACTAGTATCAACCACATATGCCTGAACTGGGTCATTACAATAGCCTGCCTGATGTTCTGATATATTACTAACAGTGTAGTAAACTATTTGTCTACCACCTCCTGTGAAGGGGGGTAATTCAGGCAATATGGGCAATCTGAGCGGAATTAGATGTCACAAACGGTGCAACTCTTAGTTATATCAATACCCAAAGAATGCAGAAGACAGGGATTGATTTATAATTGATATTTAAGCACTTTTGGGTTTGTCTACCACCTCCTATGTTGTCACAGGGGTCGGTGCAAAAGAAATGGCTGACAAGCAGAGTGTCCCACACTGTACCTTACTATAGGGAACCTCAGGGGTGAGAGTGTAATGACCCAGTTCATGCACTTGATGTACCAGGTGTGTTGGCAGGGGCTAAAAAGGAGTTGTTAGTACGTATACGTGGCATTGATGCATACATATCGCCTATTAGTTGGCCATTATCAACATGAAGAAAGAGTCACGCAGCTTCGTACTTCAGGTGTGTGAGACCCTCTAATTTGAACTATTAACCTTTATTGAGTGCCTGTATCATGTTCCTATATTAGTCTAATAAATATAAGCAATTGGCCTTCTTTCCTCCAGGTTGAGCTACAATTTACCAGCAGTCTGGGTGGGATCAGCATAATTATATCAATGGACACAGATACTATTGGTACTCTGGCTGCTCTGGCCTCGAAGTCAAGGCCTTGAAGTTTCTATTGGTGGTGGTGAATAGTATGCAGCTGTTGTTGTTTTTACCTTAGCAGTATTTTGTATAGTGGGGGAGGGGTTGTTGCATGGGTATTTGCTAATGTGTGCCTAAACTTCATGTTTGGCCCATGCATCAGTAAATATTCAACTTATTCTCCCAGTTCAGGAAAGCAATGGTTTTGTGCTTGAGTTGACACTGATTGTATAGATTGAACTCAAGTTGACCATATATATATAAATAGCTGTTTGACTCTGCATTTTACCAAAGCCACATGGGAGACACAGTTGACACCTTTACTTTTCTCTGTGTAGGCTTTATGATAAAAGACCTTCACGTAGCCTAGGTATGATGGTATGTCACGACACCAGCTCAACAACTATAAAGACCATAGGTCATATCGGATGGTGTAGGCCACCTAGCCGTATAAAGCTATCTAAAGGGATGAATCCACTCACGCGAAATAGTGAGATTCTTCCACAGATTATGAACCTTCATACCATCCGACAGATTTGCATCAGTAGATTCACCCTTTTAGGTGAGGTCCACTTAAATGCATGCTACTATAAATAAAAGGGACCATAGTGTTGTATCATGCTAACATGCTCAATGTAGTAGTACTCTTGGATTTGAAAATAATCTCATTCCGGAGGAAGGAAAAACAGTATGTTGTCTTGAGCGTAGTATTGAGCATAACATTTCTACCTTGTGGAATGGGCTAGATCCTACTCTCGGAAATACCTTCGATATTAATTCATTCAAACTCTAGTTGCATCTTGAGTTGAAAGATTTAGTTCCATTAATATTGTCTCATTAATATAGTAAATATATATTATACGACATTAGAACAAACAAATGGTTTTCTTCAATCGATAACTCCTCAATATTTTGTACCAAGTATATTGTTTGTTGTCAAATAATATTACATTGTTTCTGTAGATTACTGCTCGTCAAAGTTTTTATATTTATGAAATTTATATATTTGGATTGGTAACATTGCTTTTTATAAAACCAGGTAAAAGAATATTGTCGTAGATTGCCAAGTTGCTTCTGTAATTACCCAATATTATCACAAGTAAATTTTCTCAAATGTTATGTCCATGTAAAGTCCTGTATAGGTAAAGCTCAGTGCATATACAGGTTATTTTGTATTTTGATAGAAATCAGGGATAAACGGACAGAGGTAGTGTCTCATGTTCATATCCTTGAATGATTGTCTAGATACATATAACCGGTAGTGTGCGCAAACTATACAAGCTATGTTTAAAATTGTTTGTACACAATACTTATTAAATTTTTAGAAAATTTGTATATATAAAATGAATGTAATTATAATGTAGTAAATTGATTAGTGTCAAATTATCTGGACATCAATCTGATATTGTATCCATGGTAATACCTGATTTTTACCTTGTGATCATAGTGGGATTAAATACGTGTGTTTCTAAGGTGGCCAAAGAAAACAGACTCTAGGGTCTTGAGGCAGCCTTTTTGCCTAAATATCATAACATGTAAATTCATGACTTGAAGAGGGTTTTACCTGATGTGGGTTTATTGAAAGAAATGACCGATAATGTATATTTCTACAGAGAGAACAATGAATTGTATAAACTGTTGATTTTGAGCAAATAGATTTTTAAAATTGAAAATTGAATTGAATTGAATTGAATTATACAAAACTATTTCCTACAGCTAGAATTTGAGAATGTTGCATGACCCACACCAGAGGTTTGAATTCTGGAAACTACTATATGTTCAATCTAGGACCCCCGTTTGTTAACTAAGACAGTCCTTTTCTGTGGTACTTATGGGAAATACTGGTACCAATATGGAGAAAAATATAACGGTCTTTTAGAAATTAAAATTGAGTCGCTTGCTGAAGATTTGGTGCAGAATAAGATTTATATAGAATAGAATTTTGAGGAAAAATTGTTTCAAAATTGCATTTGCCTATTTCTGCCCTAAAACTTTGCGTTTTGGAACCAAACCCTTCACATTTTCCTTTCCCATTCCAACAATGGAACGTTTTCAATGGAGATGGGGATAATTTTAAGCATATTACTGGATTCCCCATGAAAAGTTAGTCTAAAGCATTTTTGCGCAATATCGGAACTTTAACATCTCAATAATAAGTCTTATAAAATAAGTTAGTGCATTGCACAAAAAGAAAGGTAGGGTAGAAAAGGTATTTACAAAGACATGTTACAGCATTAATTAGCTTTTTGTTGGGTTACAGGCAGGGGGATTACTGCCACACCTTATTCACACCTACAGTGAGATGTATGGGGACCTTCTACTGAATGTTCTCACACCTCCAAGGTGTGGCACAGCATACTTAAACAACATGAACAAATAATATCTAGTTTTATATGTGTAGAATAGCTAGGAATTTTGGAACTGCTCAATGTAAGTAGTGAGCAATTCCGGAATTGCCCGGCGCAGTTCCGGAACTGTACCTGGGCAATTCCGGAATTGGGCGGGTTCCTATTCTGCGCCTGACATATATACTGCCCCCTGGTGGCAAAAACCAGTACTTAAAATTCCCCCTGGAGGCACTTTTTCCCCCGATGACCCACTATACATTCTCATATCTTGACTGCCAGTAGCAGTATGTAGGCTACAGAAGGTGTTGGTTAGGCCAAAAAAATAAAAGGTATGTTTCAGGTAACATGGGAAGAAAGACTAGGGTTGGTAGGTCGGATATTTATTTTATTTTATTTTAATCTTTTTAACGTTTTTAATGAAAGTACTAGCCATCCTCCATGTAAAAAT
Source organism: Harmothoe impar (assembly GCA_947462335.1). Lineage (NCBI taxonomy): Eukaryota > Metazoa > Annelida > Polychaeta > Phyllodocida > Polynoidae > Harmothoe > Harmothoe impar. Next base: position 54,244,999 of record OX381719.1, on the reverse strand, counting down.
GACCCAAAAACTGTCATAAAATGAAATTTTCTGCAAAATTGGACAAAAAACGGAGGGTCCGCCCTGTTTTTTCGAGGGTTGGTCGGGTACCCTGAAACGAACCTTTTTTTTCATTTGGCCTCAGTATAGACTACACAAGAAGTGGTTCCATAACCTCCCTACCCCCTGCAAACACACTCACACTACAAGAAGTCAGAAATAGTAACCACGGAAGAATCCTATTCACCAGACTTCCACTCGTGTCCAAATTTAGCAGTACCATTGTCTGTCATCTGCGTAAGTCATGGAAGAGCTAATTGTCAGGTGGCACGCACAGTCTAACTGCTATAACTTGCCCTTGCATAGGCCTTACTAAAAGCATACTAGTAGATAATGATAAGAAGCAGTTAGACAGAGAAATGCGTAAATTGATGAAGTTCAATTGAACCAAACTAACGTGGACAAATGCTTCCGAGCTTAGGCCTAGATCGGACTTGGACCTGAGTGCTCATGTCCAGCTTTATTGTCAGTATATCCGGAACAATGATGGCTTATAATGCAATATAGCTACTGCAATGGGGGCAGTACCCATGGGTATATGATATACCACCTCTCTACTGAGACACTAAGCACTTTACTACTCAGATTAGCTATTTGGGCGCTGGAGCAAGAAGGTACTCTGCACACTAAACATAGGCATTTCCAATTCATCTCAGGCATCTTGTACATCTTTTAGGTAACCTAGATAAGTCATTTTGTCATCAGGAGTTGGGCTAGAAATATTATATTTTCCTAAATATATCAACACGAAATACCACTGGAATTAATAGCCTACCTGTGTCACTACAGTAAAATTATTTTTAGATCTATTTATCATTATTTACATGACAGTGCAGTAAGAGTATCAAAGCTATACTGTTAATAATACCCATAGTCAGTAGTGACTATACTACCATATTTTGGTTCCCGTAGTCAGCAGGTGGAGGACTAGAGCAGTGATACAGCCTGGCCTGTATTTCCAGGCAGCCTGCTAATTCAGGCTGCCCAGGCTGGTTTAACAGGCCGGGAGTCTTTACAGGCAGGGTGTTTATACAGGTTGTTCACACTCTCCCAGCACATGACCCTGGTACAGCAGGCTGGGGCTCAGGCTTTCACACCTTCTCCAAGCAGAGGCAACTGTTATGCCTGGTCTTATAGTTGTCCCATCAGATAAAATACCAATTTAAACATGTAATTATTCAAAAATGCAGTGGACCAGGCACATACTGCATCCATAAGTTGGAGGGTGATGTACTGATCTATATCCTCTATATGAGTTTATTCTTAGCAAATATCACATAAAAATCGCAAATATGATTATATAAAAGCTATAGTGAAAACACAGTTCTGCTTATGAACAGCCCTGTATTCCAGGCTGAGTGACCTGTGAAAACGGGCTGGGTGTGTTATGCAGGCTGTACTGTAAGTCCAGGCAGTCTTCCACCTGGTCAGGGGACTATACAACTTAGTCACAGATTGGTCATATAGATAACCAGGAGTGACTACTTTGATTGTACTGCATACAGCCAGCCACAGCATTACCAGTCTATACCAAAGCTTTTTCACTATGCAAGACATTCGGTCCTGCAATTTTCTTTTGCTATGCAGGCCCGGCTCAATTTCTGCAGGCCCGGATATTGGAGTACAATCATGCTATTTAAAAATCAAATATAAAGCAAGTGTTTGAACTGGCAATGATAATAATTAGGGTTCCCCCTATATGTTACAATTGTATTAGCCATTTTAATATGTAGATTACTGAAGAACATTACAGAAAATATTTACACTTTCTGTTTTATGCTGCAGAAACCTTAAAATTTTTACCGATTTACAAGCCGTAGAAAAAGGGCATATAGGCAAGAATCTCTAGAATACAGCCAGCCATTTGGGCCTGCAGTAGCCCTTTTTCTGCCGGACCGGCAGACTTTTTGCCGGCTATAGCCGGTGTCCAGCAGGTTTTCGTATAGACTGCATTATTGAAAATTGCAATACCAACCAGCCCACTTAGTCCTGGTAGCACATTATAAATAGTTTTTGCGCATTGTGTTTTCATGAGGCCAAAAAAAAGGGGCTTTTTTAGCTATTAAACATGGCAACTTTTTTTTAACATGAAAGTACTAGCCGGCCTCTCTGAAAAGCCCAAAAAAAAATCAAAATAGGTAAAAATACAAAAAAAAAATCAAAATTGTAAAAGAAAACGTAGGGTCGCCCCTGTTTTGCTGGGGTTGGTCGGGTTACCTGAAACAAACCTTTGTTTTGGCCTAACCTATGTCCTATTGTTCAACACACCCCATATTGGGTTCATAATGGTGCTTTTAGATGAATAACGACACCTTTATCTGACAGCCTTGCACAATAATGAACAAAAGACTGTTGTGGACAACCTAAGCTGTCCCAGGTAAATAAGTAATCATGGCTGAGCAGAAAACGTGAGTCACGTGTTCTGATAAATTAGATAAATTACCTGTATCTGTTGTTCCGTTTCAGTCAAAAAAGGGATTAACTATAGTTGCCTTTTACTGTTTTTTAAGCTGCGATAATATAATGTTGTATATAAATGAAACATTAACTAAGAACAACCTAATTAGTCAAGACAGGCATAATTATCAGAAGAAATTGGATCTCAAGGTGCAGAGTTAGAGAACAACAAGTGAAGAATATCTTTGGGAAAATAAAATAAAATAACCAATACACACATAGTGCATAGCAATAAGAAGGGAATTCATGATGATCTCTGTTCTTCATGGCCTTTCAATCTCTTTGTGCAGCAACTCAATCAGCATACTTTAATTTATTGCATATAAACTTTAGAGAAAACCCATGTAATAATATATAGATATATGTATATTCTATATATATATATATATATATATATATATATATATATATATATATATATATATATATATAAACATATGTGTGTATGTGCATGTGTGTGCATGAATAGTATAGAAATCACGTATAAGAAGAGATTACAGATATTACATACTAGTTAATAACAGTGAGATAAATATTACGTAACAGATACTCATATAGCTATACTTTTGATACTATATAATACAACATAATATCAGTATGCGAACACCGAGATAATTATACTGAGCATGTGACATTGTTGTTCATCAAGAGTACGACTATCAACAAAAGCCATCATGAAATTGAGTTTGAATTCGTCTTTATTTCAAAAATATTTCATGGTTTTACAAATTACACTGTTATCTTTTGACTTATTCCCAAAGACAGGTCGCTTCTTAGCCTTTTCAGGCTAATTTGAAGTCGGCGACCTTTACAATGATAGTGAACACAAAATTATTTCATTTGGCGAGCAGATAACCTATTTTTATTTATGTCAATAAATTGATAGATAACATCATTTAGCGCATGATTATAACCCAGATAGTATTTTGCATTGTACAAAACGCGTTGAACTTTAACAAATAACACTTATTATTATTAATACCTGTTAAGCAGTGACATTAAAGTCTCTGTATAAATAGTACCTCAGATTACTTGTTGGGTAAAGTAACGTTTGTACCATACTTATCATAGTTGCATTGTACAAAACGCAGCTATGTCTTACGTTTGGGTTCCCTTTAAACCAAGGTGATGTTTGTTTCAGTTCAAAATATTGAAGTTAGTGAATCTAATGATAGGGACAAAGAAAAGATTTCCCTTAGCGAGCACTATGAGTCGAAATGTTCACAAATAACATGCATAACTTCCTTTGTAGTCCGTTCCCCCATTCCCTTCCGATTTTGCTCAAATTTGCTTTTCTTGTCTAATACATGGTGATTTTGAAATAAAAGCATGCATACCTTTGTCCCCCCGCCCATAGAAAATGCACTAGAAAAGCCCATGAATAGGTCACATTGGATCCCTCTCTGACCTTATCAATCCCCGCTGATGACAGTTGATTGGCCCCTGTGCTCTATACCTTATACTGCTACAGTGTGACATTTAAGCTAGATTTAGAATTTGAGGAAAATCTGGATATACCCACTGTGATACAACTGTAGCAATAAGTATACAGGATTTGTTTAAGTTTTGTATTTGCCCGACAGATTGGCCTCGAAAGGCCCCGTATTCCGTTGAAACCCTTTATAAGGGTTGAAACGGAATGCGGGGCCTTTCGAGGCCAATCTGGAGTGCAAATACAAAACTTAAACTGATCCTGTATTTATTTTTAAATGCAGATGTCAAGTATTAAAGGAGAAAAAGACATTTTATTAACCTGTACTATCTCGCAACACGTCCCGAGGCTGCCATGATACCTTGCTCGCCCTCACTTCCGGTATCGGCGCATGTGTGACTTGGTTTCACAAAAAAAAAGTCCCCCCTCCTATCGTCTCTATCATATTTTAAATATTTAATAATTGTACAAATTGTACAAATTAGGCCTGATTTACGATTCAAATATGTTTATTTATCAAAAAGGAAGACGATTAAATGATAGGTAATCAAATCCCAAACGAAGTTACGATCGACAAAAACGTTTCGCGTACTACTAAAAACGAACCGCGCCGTCCGGGAATCGAACCCGGGCCTGCCGCGTAGAAGGCGAGAACGGTACCACTAGACCACCCCTGTCCGGGTTACCATCCGGAACTCTGTAGGCGTACTGATACTTATGCCAAACCGGAAGTGAAGTTTTCGCGAAATACGGAGGTTTGAGGAAATACGGGGGCTGGTTATTCACCTTTGAGGAAATACGAGGCTCAGTGTTGTACTCTACCCGACTTGATATTTCCTCAAACCATTTGAAAATAAAGCCAAAGCATTACCCATATTACCTGCCCTCATGTCCCCATGAAAGGTCAGTGTTCGGTTGGATGACTATTAACCTCTGACGTGTGGCAGGTTAGAATAACTGTTTGAGGCTGTGTCTCACCACTTTGGGCCAATGGGAATGTCTTTGACTGGTGGCCAGCTTTGACCAGTGACGTCTTTGACCGGGTGCCAACTTCGACCTCCTGACAGAAAGATGTTTATTTAGGGCAGGTGAAAAAATATATGTAGATATAAACACCGCCATTTTCTTTATCTTATCCCGTAAATATCAAAGAAGAATTTTTTTTTGTTAAATCTTAATTTTCATGGTTGCCCGTCAAAGCTGGCACCCGGTCAAAGCTGGCACCTGGTAAAAGCACCTGATCAAAGACGTTCGCATTGGCCAGAACTCATAAGACACAGCCTTGAATATGGTCTATCTTTCCAAATGTGTCAACCGGTCACACACTCGGTTCGCAAGGCATGACATAGCTTAAAGTGGCAATGTGATGGGTTATTGCTTTCAGCTCATTGACCCTTTCAAGACTGCTTCAGTGCGCTATTCAAGTTGTCATCGCTATGCATAAATGCAGCAACTCACCAGTCCCATGTTGTTGTTGTTGTTGTTATTTCTTTTATTTTTTTCCTGAGGAGATACATAACCTTATAGATTGTATTCTTGTATTCCACAGCTTTTATCAATATAACAAAAATGTCCGTCTAGCGGTAAGTTAGATCACCTGCCCTCTTTGGGGGTGATAATGGGATATGGGTCTGTCCAGGGTGAAATTGGACAGTCCCACTACCATTAAGTTAGTTTACAATGAGGATTAATTACATTTTGAATAGTAATGGAGAAAATTCAGCTAGGGCTGATGGAGGCGTGGTATTAGTGTCTTTGTCATTTGTACTTATGGTACTGACAGCCTCATTAGAATCATGATTTTATAAAAGGTGTATGAAATAGGAAAGTAGAGATAAAGATTATAGAGGCAGAAGGAAAGTAAAGTAGGTATAGAAGAGAGTGAGAGAGTGAGAGAGTGAGAGAAACCTGTCTAACCTGTATAACTATATATACACTAACGAAGGGAGGACTTGATGCATTAATGCAGAACTGGCGAGCTGATTCACCAGAGCACATCAAAGCAGCATGCGGCTCTTAAAGCTTGACCGTCATGGTTGAAGTGAGGCCAAAAGCACTTTTGGATATAGTTCAGTTTTCATTCACAAGAGGGCTCTTAAGGGCTGGGAGCTCAGCCCTTACAGGCACAAGATAGGGTGAATACGTTGTAGCTGGACAATGCTGTCTCCTGTCCAAACACTGCTGCCCTCTGGTGGAACTGTTATTTTAGTCTATGTATGAAAAATGCTGAACTTAATCCCTGATGGCCCAGCTTTAGAGGATGTGGCAGGTAAGTGAGACACCATTAGTAATATATAGGTGTACATCCGCCTCTAAACAGTCAGTAGTGGGCGGAGCACAGCTGGAGTAAGACGCTTCTCTGCACACTTCACACAGGCATTTCCAAGGTAAAACGAGGAAAGGACTTCTGTTCCCTACTTTACACAACCACTGAATGCCTTGTAGACAAGGCTCTATATGCCTATGTGTACAATGGTACACAGACCCTCAATTATCCATCTAACCAACATAGGCATTTCCAATTCATCTCAGGCATCTTGTACATCTTTTAGCTAACCTAGGTAAGTCATTTTGTCAGCGAGAGTTGAGCTAGAAATATGATATCTTCCTTTATATATCAACAAGAAACAGCACTGGAATTAATACCTTTGTCATTACAATAGTATTACATGACAGTGCAGGGAGCTTCACTTTAAAAATTAGTTGCTATTAAAAAATGTTGTAGCTGTACAGTGGATTCTACTGTAGGTGTACAATTTATTGTAGGTAAACAGTAAAATCGACAGTAAATCTACAGTAGATTCTACGGTAAATCCACTCTACAGTATACTGTAGATCTACAGTAGATTCTACTGTAGATCTACAGTAGATTCTACTCTGTACCTACACAAACTACTCACAGTGTATATGAGTATCTAAGCTACGTCAATATATGGGAGTTGCAACTCATTCTAATAACTATGCTTTGGTCTCACACTTGAGATTACACAGTGACACTTTTTTTTTAGCGATAACATACACCGCATCAACAGAGGCTATCTCATCTAATGGTAATGTGTTGTGTGGGATGGTATTACCAATAAATGTCCAATATACATATGCAACAGGACACAGACAGGCAATTTTTTTTTTATCGACTTGACATGCTCCGTGTACAGAGAGAAGTAACGGTGTCAAGTGTGTCTCCTACGTGGCTCTGGTAAAAAAGAGAGTAAAACCGCTAATGACTCTGCTCATATGAATGGTCAACTTGAGTTAACTCTCTACTATCAATGTCAATTTGAGTTATGCTCACCCAGAATGCCTCTATCACAGTATTGAAGTCATTAATTCTACCACAAATTGATTCTAGTCTAATTTTCCTCTCGGGGCTTACCCAACTTCATTTCAACTCACAACAAGTACTTCAGAATATTGCAATTCGAATTTGTCTGATAATTTATGTACCTAGAGAGGTCCATGTTGATGTGCTTCACTCAAGAATTAAAATCACCAAGGTTGATGTTAGGCTAAAATACTTGCAAAGCAATTTATGTTATAGATTAGTCAAAAGAGATGGAATTAACCTAATTCTAAATAGGAACACCACGGCCGCCGATGGCCCACTGATAAAACAGCTAAATCCTAGACTAACTAGACATTCCAAAAATCCTTCCTACAAATCTATTGACACATGGAATGCACTCCCCCCCTCACCTGAGGAACACAGAAGAAAAGAACTGTTTTAAAGCCAGATTAAAAGGTTATCTGAATGGTCAATTTCCTCTCATCTTACAGGACTGAGATGCTCACTTGGTGCTTACTAAGGAGCAGCTCAGTCTACCGAACTTGACACTTTATCCTTTTTTTTGATGTTTCATACACCTGCTATTGTTTACTATAGTTATAAGCCACCACATATCTGTTTATTATAGATGTACACATAGGATAGATTGTAGACAAACTTTAGCTATAGCAAGCTGCGTAAACGTAAGATAGATAGTAGATAAGCTGTAGATGAAGGTTATTCATAAAAGGCCATGTATCTGTACTGTAGAGTAGAAGATTTCATACTTCAGATATTGATACTTATATTTTTACATATGTATGTCTTCTTAATTTGTTCTGAACCATCCCATCTCATTTCATTTCATCTTAAACCCTAGAGTTATCTTATCTGTGTAGTATTTGTATGTTATCTGTGTAGTATTAGTTGTTATTCCAAGAAGCCCTGTATAGGTACAATCCTTGAAGGTCAATAGTAGCATGTTTTACACATTTGTTGCAATGTTAACCACTGGGCATTATGTACCTGTTCAGCCCAACAGGTGAACAACGGAAACCAGCGTTTCTTTACCCAAGATGCTGTCTGTACCAGTTTAACAAATCAAATCAAATCAAATCAAATCAAATAAATAACAAATAACTGATTAATCCAATTTCAAAATATTGGCAGAATGAGATCAGAAGTAGACCATTGATTTCAGTATTAGCCTTGTCAATACGAAACCCAAATTCGATGTCAATGGGCAAATGAATTTCAATTGACAGTAATTTAACATGGTCACATTTCTTGGGCATCAGTCTCTTTATCGATGACAGTTCATGGCTATCATGGAAAACTGTGAATGCACATTATCTGACTGCAATGGTCATTTCTAAGAAGCTGAATTTAATTTGCAATTGTCATCAATTCAGCATTGTTTCGTCACCTTCATCGATAATAGTTGACCTCTTTAAAGCATAGTGCATTCATGTACTATAGGCTCTTTGCAGAGAGAAGTAACGGTGTCAACTGTGTCTGCCCACGTGGCTTTGGTAAAATAGAGAGTCAAACCGCTAATGACTCTGCATATATGAAGGGTTAACTTGATTTGACTCTCTACTATCAGTGTCAACTTGAGTTGACTCTCCACTATCAGTGTCAATAGCAGAATCAGTAGCTGTTTGACACTCCGTTTTTGCCTTAGCCACGTGAGAGACACAGTTGACACCTTTACTTTTCTATGTGTTTGTGTTGTTGATGCATAAATGCAGTCCAAGTACGCGTAAGGCCCTTACCAGATTTGTGTATATGGGCACTGCACTGTACCGGCATTCACTATGAGTTATAACTACACTCAAAAAGTAAACTTGTCTCCAAACTCTTCCAAGTGACGGTCATAAAATAAACAAGTCAAAAACTTGTCTAAGTGACAAGGAAGCGGGTCTTCTAGCTGGAGATAGAAGACCCACTTTGCATGTGCCAGCCCGAAACCCAACATTTGCCAGCTCCTGATTCTATTTGTGGGATGGTAACCTGATAGGTTAGACAACTTTTGACTCATTAATTTTATGATAGTCACTTCGACGAGTCTAGAGACAAGTTTACTTTTTCAGTGTGGACCTCCTTTTCTAGATGTAAATTGTGGGCTATGCTGCCTTTCCTTACAAGTTCTCTCTGAACCTCCTATCTGAGCCCTGATCTCCCCAGGCCTTGCCTCCCCCCTCCCCTCCCCAGAGACCGCACATCAGTCAGTGAGATAAGGGTGTGTGGAAGACAGTGGTAGATAGACACCTTGATAAACCATACTCACATGCCATGACAATGACTTCTTTCCGCTCTTATTTTATTGGGGAGGTTTTTGGCACAACGTTTAATTTTAGCGTGTTGCCGGCTACCTGAATAACTGTGTGTTTATAGTTCCTTCCCCCCGCCCTCCCACCCCGGTGCAATATTAGTATTTAGGGGTATGTTGTTAGGGTTGGTTTGTAAATATGTGTCTTTCCTCTAAAGAGATTACTAGAAAAGATTTGGGTTGGGCTTGGTCAGTTAATACAGATCACTATGCTGAGTTATTACAATCACTGTCTTCTTCTGCTCTGTAATTTGACTTTATAACGTATTTTATTGCATAGGATGATTTTACTAACCACTTTCCATCTTCTAGCTTCACATGCTAGACCACGTTATATTCACTTTAGTGGCTTGGGCCTCCCATCCAATTTCTTTCCTTCTGGGATCATCTTCATCGCTCTCCAATTGCCATATACCATAATTATACCATAGCCATAGCTACTGCTTTCTCCCCCTTTCTCTCACCCTCCCAGAGACCCTTAGTTGTCTGAGCCTATTGGGGGCGCTGTGTGCAGCATCGGCAGCCATTTTGTTGGGGGACGTAAAATGTTATGTGCTTGAACATAGCATATAAAAATAGTTATATAAGAAAAAATAGCTGGTTTGTATATTAATTGAAGAGGACTGAAGCAGTGTTTGTTAGCAGGCAATAGAGCCTGCCATATTGATGTGAGTATAGTTCAATAGGGACACAAGCCACAGGTGCTGGCAACTCTTTAAGATGACTATACCAGCGACTTTTGAACCTGTAGTCATTTTTCACCCTGGCTTATGAAGCCATAGTTAGTGCCTTTTTGTAATGGTTATTTCAGATATTTGCCTTCATCTTTCAATTGTGAAGTCATCATAAATGGAAGGAGATGTATATGTACATGTATTAGCAATTTAGTATTTCAATTTAGTATTTCAAAATATCTCCCAATGATTTTTCTAAGTAGTATACTAAATACTCGCTCCAGACATGGGAGAGAGTAGCTCTCAATTCTCAGAAGAATGCAAATGTAACTGGTGTGCCAAATTTGTGACAGAAAAAAAAACCCATCAGTAAAACCACAATATAATCTGGTAAAATTTGGGAGAACTTTGGTTCCAGAAGCATAGCAGCTGATAAAACAGAATTTTAAATTATATCTGTATGTGTATTCTTAACAAACACACCAGAAAGGCCTAGAGGGAAGTGTATTCAATGGGATTACATAACAAGCAGAGGGATAAGGCAGCCCCAACAATGAACCTGTCTTGCACATTCACACCTTGGGAGGTGGGAGGGGTGGGGGAGTCATGGAGAGAAATTGCCTGGCTTCATAAGTCTTGGCAGTGTCATTTCCTGGTCATTTCCTGGTCATTTCTTACACCTGAGCCATATAAATGTAAGGCTATTCGCAATGAATAGATGTAGGTTGCCATATTGAAAAAGAGTCATGTAACACTGTACAACAAATTTTCAAAAATTGAAAAAAAACGGGACCAGACTCAATTATTCTTATGTATTTTGACCTGGGGAATTCAAAAATAGCACTTAAAATTGTGTGGTAAGTCTCAGTTTTCAGATTTTCACATGTCTTATTTTGTATAACCGGTTAGAGCTTATACATACACTATTTGATCAAAAAGTAGAAAAATGCCTCTTTTCATGGAAACTTATTTTTAGCTAGTTACATTATTTATATATTACTAGTCTGTTACAGAAATGAGTATTCTTTGTGAGGAAATAGGTCTAAAATAACACTTTGAAACATATAAATAGTGCTTAAAAAGGGTCGCTTTGTCTTTCTATTGTATTCCCCATCAGGACCACCTCTGACCATATTCTAGAAATGTACCTGGCTATTGTTTAATGTAAAATTAGGTTATATGGTCAAATATCATCATACAAGGATACCTTTTAATAGAAAATTGGTTCTGAGAGGAATTTGCGAGGCCTGTTTTGAGGTTTGCGATATTGATGACATTTCCAATATACAAGAGCCAATATCCAATATTTTGACTGTGTGAATGGCTACCATGGGAACCAGAAACTGGCCTTTGTACCTTTTTTGTCTAAAAAAACCCATTATAGATATAGAATTTTAATACCAAAGATGTTACACCAATGATCTATCATTGCATTCTGCATTAAGAGTTATCCAAGCAATTTTCTGTCTTTTTATTAATCTTTTTGGGATTCTAGCACCGGTGTCGGCTAAAAACAGTAATGATAGCTTTCCTGAAGGTACCTCTTGTCAGAACGGGTCACAATCCTGATTTTAGTAGCTTAAAAAAAAATTGTATCACTTTAGGATAAATTTATATGTTTTATGGTATTTTTTCAATTAATATCAGTAAAATATCACTAATTTAGCTTCATAACAGTGTAGAATCCTGATTTTTATGGTCTCTTACCACTGAATGTGCTTCAGGATCATGTTATATCTGCTAGGCAAACAAAATTGACCATTTTTTATGAATGCTGTCCCGCTGTATATTGGTCGGACCATATATTCAGTAGTAGACCGACAAATGATCATGGTTGGAATATCTTGAAACTGAGACTTATGGGGCTTGTTTTACCACCTTTTTTGGATTCAGTGACCTCAAATTAGTCTAGTCAGGTAGGTCTGCCCCCGGTTTTTTTTTTCTTCGTTGCACAGTGTAATTACTCACAAATCGAGGCCACAGTCCATTAGACAATGCAGCAGTCTGTGAACCAATCTCTCGTTACCTTCAAGCCTCATTAAGAACAAAGACCCCAACCTACTTGCACTAGATTCGTATGCAACATGAAATACACCTTACATAGCCTGGTAGAATTAACACTGATAGAAGTTGTAGAAAGTATTTCTCAAAGAGGTCCATGTTCAACTACAATCATGGAAGGGGGCAAGTGGAAGCAATAGTTCTGCCAATTTTTGTCAACCAAGTGTGCTACCCTCAGTATAAGTCCCCTTATTGGCTTTACCTTACCCTCACAATAAAGCGCCTGGTCTTGAAAGAGCGCGGGTCTTGAATAGGGGCCTCCAAATGTTTCTTAAGCACTGAAATCATGACCTTGAATAAGCGCTTGTCTTGAATAAGCGCCTGAGTAAGAGCCCCGCCAAATTGAAGAGCGCCCCGGCGCTTAATCGCGACGGTACGGTACATGGCCTCAGTTTTTCTGGGTCGACCCTGCTTATCTCTTATGTCCCAGGGATGGTGTGAGATCTGCGTTCTTATAGTATCCAGGGGCAGACACTAATGCTGGCTTGGGAGCCAATGGCCCGAAATTTTTGGTCCGGGCTGGTAGTTTCCCACAGAATCAGCTTCCTATGGGCCTGGATGGCCCACAAGAATGTGGGAAAGAAACCCATGGAAAATATCCTGTTTTCATCACAGGCATGTTATAAACCGTTGGATAGAGAAAATCAAAAGGAATCTGTATGTTTTGATTAGGTTTTGATGTTTCCTAATCAATGATGACTATGATTTTCTCTCTGAAAAAAGTAAATGCCTTTTTTGGGCCCCCAGTTCCGGGCCCATAGATTTTCAAAGCTGCGGGCCCGGGTGGCCCGTGGCTGATAAAGTTAGTGTCTACCCCTGGTATCATAGTATTTGACCCCTTGGTTCAGCTGATAAGTGCATATGTCTACTACAATATTATAGAGTAATAAGAGGGTCTTGAATTCCAAACGACCATTTTGAAGTAAATTCTTTTAGCATGTGTTCCATGGTATTCTTTCCCACGAATAGGTACTAAGTAATTATGAGACAGCTGGAATTCTAAAGATCTCAGTACATCTTGGCTCTAATGTGCCGCTTGTACTTTTTGATCGTAGACGTTGGTAATGCTTAGAAAGTTTCATTTAATGTAGGCCTATAACTTATTAGGATTGATACTTAGTTACATTACATATGTATCCCGAAATGTCCATATAATGTGGAAAATGTCTTTCTTTACCCTGTAGCTTTTTTATCTCCTCCCCCTTCCCTCCCTGAGCCTCTTCTCACATCCCTACTTCTGAGCTGATTGAAGTAGTGCTACAGGGTAATACTGGCTAAGTTATTGGGGTTCTATAAATAGAGCAGTGCTCCACTTTGTGGCTAGCTCCTTTAGGCTCGGTCTCATGAGTTTGTAACAATTGAAACCTCTTTGACCGAGTGTAGTCTTTGACCAGATGTAGTCTTTGACCAGGGAGTGATAAAATGGAATAAATGAGGCCTATATTATATATAATATATAGTAAGGAAGTCAGTGAAATACTGCAAAAATATGTTGATACACATTTATTGGAAAAATTAGTAAAATTTTATATATTTATATACTGAGCTTACTATGCACAGTGCAGCTGTTTAAACTCAAAGTTACAGTATAAAGTGCAGTCTTTGACTGAGCAGAGGGAAACAATAATATTATGCTGTACTATACATAGTATGCTCAGTATATAAATATAACAAAATTGACTTATGTTCGCTATAAAACGTGTATCAATATATAGCTGCACTATTTCCCCGCTTTCTTACTACATAGACCTCATTTCTGCTATCTCAATGCTGCCTGCTCAAAGACTACACCCGATCAGAGACTACACTGGTCAAATACTAAACCCGGTCAAAGACGTTTCAATTGTTACATTCTCATGAGACTGAGCCTTTAGTCAGAAGGTGTGATTTGGGTTCCACTACCATCCTGATGTAGGGCAAACCAATCACTTAGCCCTGTAACCCTTTAAGCATGGATGTCGCTAAAAGATGACAGTTGTCGTCTCAGCACACCAATGCAACCCCAGCGAGTAACTCACCGGTGCTGCATTGGTCCATCATGACGACCCTTTGGGACTGTCTCACCCAAATAGGGTCGGTATGATGCATTGTAGCGCTGGAGAGTTACTCGGGAGGGCTGTATTCATGCATCATGACGACTAAGGGTATGATGCATTGATGTATCATGTCGTCCTTAAAGGGTTAAGGGCATCATAATGCAGTAATACATCTCACTCATGGTCATCATGATGCATGAATGCAGCACTAGCAAGTAATCCACCGGTGCTGCATTCAAGCATCATGCCAATCCTAGCGGGTTGAGACATCCACAAGGGGTCGGCATGATGGACCAATGCATTGTTGTATCATCGAGACACATTTCAGAAATGGAATATGGGAGTCAGACTAAAGGAGTAGAGAATCAAAGAAAATTGCAGAAAATTGAAGATTGCACTGTCAATCTTTGTTCCTGGAAACATAGCACGAGAGATGTCACCAGTCTATACGAAAAGTTTTTTGCCTTGCAGGATATTCAGTCCTGCACATTTGTTATTCTGTAGGCCCGGCTAAATGTTTACAGGCCTTGATACCCAGAGGTAATGATTTTATCTAGAAATGTAGTATAAAGCTAGAATTTACATAGGAAAGGACCATGAATAGAGGTTACTGGTATATTCAAATCATTTTGACTGTTACAATTTGTATAATTTTGGGTAACTTGCTACTAAATATTCAGGCATTCTAGTTTACTCTCTAGAAACTTTAATAATGATCCTGATCTACATGCCGTAAAATCTGGCATGTAAATCAGGATCATAGCCAGCCATTGGGGCCGGCAGACACAGACTTTCTGCCGGCCCAGCAGGCATTTAGATGGCTATAGCTGGTGTCCAGCAGGTTTTCGTATAGACTGTGTCACCAAAAGGAAGGAGGCGTTCAATCCATATATATACTCTTCAAGTGTCCAAACCGTCTTCATGCATGTACTTGGTGGTTATGGTTATGACCTGTTTATCTTTCTCCTACCAGTATTTTCCTTGATACGTCTGTGTTCATGACTTTCTGACTCCCCCCCTCCCATATACCTGTTTTAATCAGGTGGACAGCATAGCAGTAGTTCCCCTAGGCCAATTTTAAAAAGCTAGTTTCTCATAATTGCCTGCATCATAAAACTCATGATTTGGTGAAAACTTTTTCTTTAAACATTGTTGATGAAATGATATAAAAAATAGACAAATATTGCTATATATTTGGTATCAAATTAAGGCTTAAACTGTTTGTAATGCAGTGGGCTAGGAATAACATACATTTTTTCGACTTTCATTGATCAACAAACTCTTCACTAATAAAATGTGATATTTGTCAGTTATAAGTCAATATTTTCCCATACATTTTGGCCAATAGTAAACACAATTTAATTATTTAAACAAAAATCTTTTCATATTTTTCAGTGCTTTGTGATGGGGAGCCTTGTTTATTCTAAGTGGCCCCATACACATGTATGTAGGGCAATTACTTGATACCAAGTGGTAGTAGGCTGTGTCTCACAAACTTGGGCCAATGTTTTTTTATCTATGATCGGGTGCAATCTAGGACTGGGTGCAATCTATGACCGGCTTGAAAGTAAATCGCTTGATTTAGGGCAGATGAAGATATAAATGTTGGAAATTGTTAATGCGTGTTTTAAGACTTGATATCACTCATTTTATTTCAATTTCTATCTACATCTTCCCTAAATAAACCGTTTTCTCTCAAGCCGGTCGTAGATTGTACCCGGTCATAGATTGTACCTGGTCATAGATTGCACCCAGTCATAGATTTCACCCGGTCATAGACGAAACATTGGCCCATGTTTGTGAGACAGAGCGTTATACAAATGTAGGGCAATTATTTGGTACCAAGTGGCGGTAGTGACACATGAAGAGCCATGGTACAAAGGTACCATGCACACAACACTCTCTCATTTCCGGCGGACATACCATGTCCCTGGATGAGATGGTATTCATTCAAAATACTTAGGTATAGGTCCTTGGGATATTATGGCTAATAACTTACTTATTCGGCGATTGACGTCAAGACCTGAAAAATTCCACCTGTTTGTGAGTATTAGCTCCCAGTAGACTTCCTCCCTGTACAATGTTTATTAAGGCCTGAATTTGACATGATATCTTCTTGCCTGTCATGTCCATACAGGTAGATGCTGGTGCATTAGACAGGTGGGCTGGGCAGCAATCAGTATATATATAAAGGTGTTAGGCCTGGCTGCAACAATTCTCTCTGTGCAGCTGCCGCAGCAACACAGAGAGTGGATCTACCCCTGACTATACGGACTATTTAATACTTAAGGTGGGTCAATATCATGCCATTTCTGTCCACTGTGCAGTTTTCTGCACAGGTACATTTTCTAGTTTGACCAAAAATCACCAGGGGACCTTTGTCTCATATTGGAACAAGTTATATCGAATTGTCCTAAAATGGACAAAGGTGTTGCCTGACCAGGGTGAGAACTATCAACCTTTGGATATGAAGGCATGCATTCTACCACTGTGCTATGGAGTCTGTGGTGGTGGCTTTCATTCAGAAGTCATACATAACTAGCCCTTAGTATATATTTTGATTTCCTTTCAACTATCTTTATTCAATGAACAAAACTTTAGAAATATGCCCGGGACTAAATGTTCAAAAGGGCCTTATAGGAAGAGAACATTAAAACCTATATTCTGAATATCTCAGAAAACAGCTTGGGACCCTCCTATTTTCTCAGCTTTGTTGGAAAGTGTATGCTATTATGGTCTTATGGCAAAAATTTGATGAAGATCTAGCTACTTTTACACCAAGGGATTGACCCACCTTAACGCCCTCGAAGGCAGAGGTGCCAACAACTGCGCCTAAATAGCTGTACGCTTACACTCTTCTAGTCTTGGGGCCGCTCTATACTGCCTCATTAAGGCAACAAATGGTGAGGCCAAAAGTACTTTCCGGATAGTGTTTTTTTGACCAAGTGATACCTAGATCCTCAAGGTTTGTTCTCGTTATAGCTGTTAGTTTTATAAATTTAGCTTGCAAGTGACTGTTGTTGAGTATTCTCACTTTAGTCACTGTCTAACATTACAGGCACTAGTGACTCCCCCTATAACCAACCCAGGTTAGTTGATACCACCAGGGTAGTCAGTTCTGACCAACCCATCTTAGTATTTCCATCGCTATGAGTATTAGGGTGAGTCTCTATTAAGTAAGGCATTAGTCATGTTTTGCTTTGCTTCGGTCAATTTTTGATTAATGTACTCATCAGTTTGTCATCCTGACGAATATCTGTGTGACTAACTTGAGACAGCCACTACTGACTAAGCCCCGGATCATAAAAATTGTCAGTGTATAGCTGTCATGATAATGACCTTGTGGAAACTCCATTGCTAATGTAATTTTCTCTTTTTTCTTTTCTCAGCAGGAATAACAGGAGGATGAACATGATGTGAAGCTCTTTGGTAAGTCTTCATCTTAAAATTAGTCCGACAAATACATTTTGTGAATTCTACTTAAAGTTGGTCCATGTACTTTGAAAATATCACCTATAGATGGTGATTGATTATCAAAAGGTATCTACTGGCTATAAAGGCGGAAGTAAGGGGTGTCATTACACCCACCTAGAGGCTTGTTCTAGTACATTTGCAATGGGTGCACATTACATCATGCCCTCCAAAATGTGCACCAGGGCAATAAATGTGAGGATTATTTCAAAATACAAGACTAAATCGAGGGACTGAGAATGAAAAACATATGCAGCAAATAAAGTATGATCAGTATGAGCGTCTTGACTCATTTTTTAGGAAAATCGATTTTTGAACCCCTACCATCGGATATACTAACTTTAATTGATCTTTCCAGCTGCAACTGGATTAGAAACCGGATATAAGCTCAGCATGTCCTTAATGGATAATACAAAGTCGTTGTCAAACTCCCACTGGTTGCCATTGGTTACTCTGTTTTGGTCTAGTCTACAATAATATCAAACTGATTTAATATATATGTCAAGATGAATACGGAACTCTGGACGGAAGTATCACAGGGAGTCAACAGATTATGGTCTCCACCTATACATGATTGAAGGTTCTGGGGGGTCTTTCATAACAGCTGACATAGTCGTCAGTCGTCATATTGCGATTTTCGTCAATATTGCAATATTTGCAATTGACGTGTTGGTAGCTGGCAAAATGTAGTATTTACATTAATTTTCTATAGATTTGTATAGGAAATATTGTGAGAGATATTTTACTAGGGGTCGTCAAAGA
Source organism: Harmothoe impar (assembly GCA_947462335.1). NCBI lineage: Eukaryota > Metazoa > Annelida > Polychaeta > Phyllodocida > Polynoidae > Harmothoe > Harmothoe impar. The sequence continues at coordinate 54,226,470 of OX381719.1, read as the reverse complement.
GGTTTCGTCATGTCACCAGTTCCCTACGACCACATCAGTTGTTCTGAATGAGCCTCCTGGAGGCTCTTTCAGAACAGACTCATCAGTTTTCATATTTCGATTTTCGTCAAAACATGTCAAAAGGGTAAATTTAAGTGCTGACGACAATGGCAAATGTATGGATCCCAAGTTGTCGTCAAACAAAATTTGGGATCATTTCAAATAGCGTACATGTACCTATATGTATATGTATGTATAAATGCATGTTATCATATATGTTATGGATGTATAGTATATTTGATTTCCCAGCAAACATAAACAATTATGTATTTTGACTATTTCATCCTCTGAAAGACTTTTCACTAGCGGTAGTCAAATAGGTCTTTGCACGTAACCAGTTCCCTACCATCACGTCAGTTGTTCTGAATGAGCCTCCAGGTGTATGAGGTGGGTGAGGTGTAAGGTTAGTCTAGGAGTGAGGTATCCTGCTGTCATCACAACTACCATCAAATGCCGTAAATCACGTCAAATGTCACAGACCGCCGAGAGACATGCGTATCACCGTGTCATGATCACAACTTCACATGCATGTTGCTAATACGTAGATCATAAGCAGCGGGCTTTTACACAATACTGTATTCTCTAGTTTCTAGCGTATGCCCAGTTCTTTCGGAATCACCAATATACACAAATATTTGTGGCTATAAATACCTTACCCCTGCCCTTTTATACTCACTGCCCCATAGAGAGGGTACTGCGTTAGTGATAGATAATAGGGATTTAATTTTCATAGGTCTCCATTCTTTCGAAATGAATATTCATGGGAAGATGACATAAGATAGCTGAATAGGCATATAGATGTACTATATACTAGCTATATATGTACACAAATATTGCTGTCTCCTCTGCAAATACAACCATTTATATAGCATTGGTTAATGTTACATTAGACTCTGTAGAAGTTATATCTTTATTTAATATGATGTGAATATAGACAAATGCCAACGCCCAATGACACCGTCTCTGTTCTATTTCATGAGTAGGGGCTGGTGCAGTATCCCATGAAGTCTCAGGCTGAGTGGGATTTTTATTTGAAGCCATTTAATGAAGGAAAAACTACTCTTTCTTAACCCATTAAATACGGCCATATTGTATTAAATGGGGCCATTGAATACGGCCTTCCAGTGCTTAAGCATAGGAGATCTTGTAGTTCCAAGAAATAAAATGCAGTATCTAGTTACATGGATGAGAAAAAAAGAATTCTGTCTTCAGGCAATGTAAACAGATAGCTGCGGTTGCTTCCCAAATATAAAAGCCTGAATCTTACAGTAATTAATCTCTGCAAGTATTGCCATTTTCCCCTAATTGCCCATATGGAATTGGATACTAAGTATTCTCCATAGCTGAGCCTTCCATTACTTATTATCGGTAGGAATGACAGGAAGTATTAATACAGGAACAGCAATTATTGGACTGAAGGTACACTTAGAGGTTCAAGCAAATGAGATTCCGTATTCACGTATTTCAATGGATAGTGTCTATAGTCAATAATATCTTTCTGATTTCCATAACCATCAAAAAGAAAAACGGCAAAAAAAATAATTTCTAAACCTTTACTTTTCTACAAAAAATTAATATGAGTATAACTTGATGATGGTTTCTATTGATAGTAGTGGTCTGGCATACTGTTTTTGGTAATGCTGCATATGAAATTGCTTTGAAAGGGACCATGTATGTAGCTAAGCATGTTGCATGAAGGCTCAAAACGGATCTTTAACACCAACAATAGAACATCTTATCACAGTCTAAAAGTTTAATCTCTCATATCCCGACAGTTAAACATGATATTATTTGAAACAGAGCCTGTTTTCCAGTTTGAAGTCAGGGCTGTCAATCTGTGTCCTGTCTACATTTAATGAATATTGGACTTGAAAGAATTAGAATTTCACTATCTGTATTGATAGGAATGAAGAAGCTTAAGGTGCTTTATACTTCTTGTGTACTTCCGGAACACTTTAAGGTTGCCGGAGATAAAATATTGAGATTAAAAGAGCTTACCTGTAAGTAAATTTTGATATCTATTTTACCGAGGCCAACCTGTAGTGTTGCGGTGAGTACCAACCCGACCCGCCTCAACCCTAATTGGAGGTGTACTCACTAGGCGAGTAAAAATAGATATTGACACTACAGGTTGCCGGAGTTTAATTAAGGTTAAGCACATGAAATATTTTAAGAAAGTGTTCCTTAATTACTTAAGCTTCTTCATTCTCTATCGCTCTGAATACTGACGTCACACGCACATGCGCTCTTCCTTCTCTGATGTCTGACAGTATGATGCCTTAGTGCATTTGGTCGTCATGACACATTTATGCAGTCCTGGGAAGTTACTCGCCAGGACTGTTTTCGATCACCATGATCACCCTACCGGGTTCAGATACTCCCGAATGGTTGGCATAATGCACCAATCAGGCAATGGTGAGTTACTCGCTGCTCCTGAATTGGTGCATCATGATGACAGAGGTCATTTTTTAGCGACATGTAGTCCATAAAGGGTTAGACGGGATAAGGTAGGCTGACAGCTAAAGTGTCGTTGGCTGCACCTGTTTACTTCGCACCAATAGATATTCCCAGGATTACAGCAGTTACTTTTTACATTGTATTTACTGTATAAAAGTGGGAAAAGAACAGGACCATGCAGTTGGAATAACCAGACTAGGGCATTGGCTCACTCGTCACTTATGTAAAATAATTAAAATGAATATAACTTTGAGACTCATGATAATAACAGCTGGTTCTAACATTACTTTTTATTCAAGTCACATAATACGTATCAGTACTTTCAATGAAAAATATAGATAGGATGATATTCATGGAAAATTGTAAATATCTTTAACCTCTAAGTTCAACAATTACAGGGAAAAACATATTTCTTTTAGATTTCATCCAAAATTTAAAAAACATATATAAATTATACTACCAACAGAGCCTCTCTACATTAGATTTGGTATTTTAGTTACTACATTCCTGCAACAGACTGCCTGCCTGTAGTAGGCTCAGGTGGCCAGTATGTTTGCTACCCAGTAAACTTACAGGCGGCACAGACTTGGTGTCTGGGCAAGCCAATCAAACTCTTTGAAGATGGACAACCTCCAGACCACATACCACCAGTTGTCTGAGGGCAAGAGGCCAGAGCACTGATCTTTGTTCCTGTTGTAGGGGTCTTTATTGTGTCACTGGTTTGGTTTAATGTTGCTGTGCACATTAGGCTCCATACTACATAAGATGTAAAGATCACATGGACTGACTGTAGCCTCAACTACTGTCAACTTCTTGTAATCTTGTTTATTGGCTTGAAATACCACAAGTCAATACTATATGGATGAGCTTACCATAGCTCTTACATAGCAGCCGTTGTTCCTTGTAATCATCATGGGGAAAATTTGTTCCTTGTAAGCATCATGGGGAAAATTTAGGATGCACTCTCTCAAGAGGTTAAGTATTGAACTATAACACTGAAAATCATTATAGAAGGTTCCCTCCCAGCTTTCCTTAACAAGGTTCTCTATTTTTTATACTGTCATCTTGAAAGCATCTTTTACATTTGCAAAATGACAAGTTCGATTGATATAATTATATGCTTTTGTATATGACCTCCAAATGACCTCTTTCTCATATACAGGTAGCTATCAGCCCCTCCTCGTCCATTTATCTCAATCCAACACAAGAGCTCAAATGATTTGCACGTATATTTTATTATTCAACGAAACATAAAAGTTATAACAAAATATATATAATTGAGCACAATATATTTAGTGCTGATTATGAGCAGGTACATAGAACTGCTCAAGTTAATTGATAAGTGATTACAATGGTATTGGCTGACCTAATGAATGACGGTTAGGTATAATTGACATTTTACATAGGCATATTAAACATTACATAATACAGTGGTGACCATGTAGTAATGGCGACATACAATTATAACTTTGTATAACTATGCAAGCGGTAGTTTTATTTGCTACCGTTAATTAGATAAGGGTGTGGTGGGTGGGGCAAAAAAGGTAAGCTTCCGGCGCCTATAAGAGTAAGTGTAAGAGTGAAGAAATTGGCGCGCGTTCCCAGTAAGGGACGCTTGCATACTAATGAGTATGCTAATTAATGACGTAGAGCGCTTGACAAGGTGAGGCTCAGGTGGGGGGTTATCCGGCAATCATAAATTGCCGCCCAATCTGTCATTCTATCTAGGACCAGAGACATATATTATAACAGATTAATAAGTTACATGAACATATTCTTCCCTTCAGATGCCCCCAGTAGTAGTCTTTTGTAAGGACTAAGCCAGAAAATGGGATCCTTAGCTAATTAGTGATTGCTATCCTAAGATCCTATATCGTTTGGCTCTCCCAATCTATTCCCTGTATACAGACTGCTATGATAGTGCAATCTAGGTAGACGTCTTAGACCTAGACATCCTAAAGGGCTTGCATTTCCACCATTTATCAATTTAACTGTGACAGTGGAATGTGTAAATGCCTTAGCGCCTCTACCATAAACTCCATCAGCCTGACATTGAACTGTTAGATGGAGAGAGGAAATGTTCAGTTGGCTCAATGAAGGTAACCTTACGGTAGAAACTTTTTTTTTGGAAAATTAAAAAGATTATGACAAAAGTATGGCACATCTAGGTAAAGTTTCTTTTGATTAAGCAGTGTGCATTTATTTATAAAATGATATTTCAAAATACAACAATCAAACAACATGTGAGCTTCATGGCGTTATATATCCAATTTTAATACCTGTATCATGCAATTATATTATCATGTATGCAGAAGCTTAAGTCGTTAAAATGGTGCTTATCGTAGCAAAACTAAAGCTGATAGCATGAATTTTAAAATAATTTGGATAAAAAAACATGGAATAAGAAGGGAATTCCCTACTAGGACGGACGTGAGCACATCTGCCCCTCGGGAAGGACCTGCGGCCCTTCCCTCGGGACAGACGTGCTCACGTCCGTCCTAGTAGGGGATTCCCTGATATTATTGCCTCTACACTGTAGATAGTTAGTGAAGGCACGCAGTAGACGCTGGTAGAATCTACAGTTGAATCTACAGTAGAATGGATTTACAATAAAATCTACTGTAGCTTCTACTGTTTACCTACAGTAAACTGTACAGCTACAGCAGAATCTACCGTACACCTTCAGAAATGGCAACCAACATATTACAGTATATGGTAGCCTTACAGAAATAACTACATGCCTCAATTCTGGAATGGATTTGTTGCGTTTTGGAAGTAAACTGTTCAAATTATGTGCAAGTGTATGTCAGATGAGTTACTCGATATTGCTGCACACCAATGAAAGAAGGTTGACCTTGAGGTATCATGTCGTCCTCAAAAGGAAAGGGAAACAACTGTTGATAGTGACCAGTGAATACAACATGGCCCAGTTCTTGATTGACAAATGTTAGATCATTCTAAACATGTACCCCATGAACTGATAGATCAGATAAATTGATGAATAGGTTAACATCTTAAGATGCCCTAAAGTAAGCTTTTTATTTCATGTGGAGAAACGAAGTTACTATGCTTAAGTACTGGAATGGCCGTTCTCCACATCCCCGTGGAAAAACTGATGCTCATTCTCCATGGGCTGTTTCTCCATGATGATGTCACTGAAATAGCTATGAAACCAATCTTTAAATGTCATTTTTAGATATAATTTATCAATAACTACATCAAATAAACACAAAGATCGACCTTAATCAGTCTGAATTCATGGTTTCTCCACTTGGCTCCGCCTTGTGTGATATGATCCAATGTACCACTCGTGGAGAAACCTGTCATTCAGACAGATCATCATGGACCTCTGTCTATAAATGGCATTAGGTCCAGTAATACCACGGTGGCATTTACTCCAATTAAATGTGCCTTAAGTGTTCATTTAATTGTATCTAATTTACTCAATTAAATGCAGTGAATGTTGGCCAATTTTAGGGCAACAAAACCAATTGCAACAGACATAATACAGCTGATTTACCTGCTATGGCTACCCTAAGGGTGAATATAATACCTGTCTAACCCCAACCAGCCCTCCCACCCACCACCCTCAGGGGACAGCAATAGTGACCACACGAGAACCTAATTAGCCCTAGTTCCGGACCTGTCCGCTAGGAGCAGCACCAGTCCCTTTCATCTGTGCATGGCAGGGGATGATCACAACCTGATTGCTAACTAGCACGCTGGTACCTGCCTTCACTCAGACCTATCCGCTGGGTACTAGCAGCGATTAGGCCTTAAGAATGTCCATTTATTTCATGGTGAATACGGCACTCCCATTGACTTAACCTAGGGTACACTTCTTTGGTGAAATTTCCTCACCCTCAACCAGCCTAATGTTCGACTCCCCAGAGCGGTGCCTATAGGGAGTCATGCATCTAGCCGAGAGTGTGAGGGGAGTGGTTTTCCGCAAAAAATCTCCTATCATAGGCCCAGTTCCTGGACACACCTTAGCAACATAGTAAACACTGACCTGGATTGGCTCTAGGTTGGTCATATGGCACCTTGTGAGTTGTGGAGGGAAATCTTCCTCTGGTTTTGTGTCATATTCGGTCAAGCAAGGGTCCAAACCCACTCCTCGTCTGCCTTTCCTCCCGGATTGGCACAACATTGACTTAACCTAGGAAGGTTGTATTTAAGACCCCTGCGGAACAACCCATCCCCGTATGTAAGTGGCATTTTGACGAATATTTTTAATAATGACATGAACACAAAGCGGCCATGGTAGAGTTCCTCACTGAGGGCTGTTTCACGAGGTGTTGTTTCAGTATATAGGCTTGCTTATAAAGAGATAACTAATTATAGATTAAAGCTTGACCATCATGGTTGAAGTGAGGTCGAAAGCACTTTTGGATATAGTTTAGTTTTGATTCACAAGAGGGCTCTTAAGAGCTGGGAGTTCAGCTCTTACAGGCATAAAATAGGGTGAATATGTTGTAGCTGGACAATGCTCATGGTCCCCTGTCCAAACACTGCTGCCCTCTGGTGGAACTGTTATTTTAGTCCATGTATGGTAAATGCTGAACTTATTCGCTGACGACCCAGCTTTAAAGAGGTGCATGTATAATGACTACTGATGAGCTTGAACCAGAACACCTTTAAACCAAACCTTGCAGCAGCAGGACCATTAGGATTGCCCACTCCTGCAGTTTTAAACACAGCAAAATCTGACACATGTAATGGGAAAAGGGACCTTAGTGCACCCTGGACTAAGGGGTTTTCTGCGGATCTTGTCACAAATACTAAACCTTTGTGTTGAGCTATCAGTGTAAATGTCCTCCCAGTGTGAAAGCATTCAGCTTTGTCTACTATATCATTAAGGTATTACAAATGCTATTCACATAATAATTTCTCAACACCTCACCTCTTCCCTTTCCTAGTCAAATATACATGTGCATCTTTCTGTGCAGATTCTTTGTCATAAGGCCAAAAAAAAAAAGGTTTGTTTCAGGTCACCCAACCGACCCTATCTAAAAAGGGCCGACCCTACATTTTTTTATGCAATTTTGAAGAAATTCATATATTCTTAGACTTTTTTGGCGTCAAATTTAGGCTTACAAAATTTTTGAACAAAATATTCCCATTTTTTCAATTTTGGGCCGATTTTAGGGTATCTAGAGGAGCTGTTAAAAAAAAAGTTTAAAAAAAAGAAAAAATCCGACCTACCGACCCTAGAGTTTCTTCCCATGTTACCTGAAACAAACTTTTTTTTTCATTTGGCCTAAATACTGAGTAGTATAGTATGTATCGGAACGGGACTATAGTTAAGTACTGTTTATTACTCAATCGACATGCAGCCAATCAGAGGCCTCCATTTGGTCACGTGACCGGAAGTGACCTACTTAGGGGATTAGTGGTGCATTCTGGGTAACCCTGCAGCCAATCAGAGGCCACCATTTGGTCACATGACCGGAAGTGACCTACTTAGGGGATTAGTGGTGCATTCTGGGTAACCTACTGACCTACTTAGGGGACCGGAAGTGACGTCATATGACCTAATTTAGGATCACGTGACCGGAAGTGACCTGATGAGTCACGTGAGCGGAAGTGACGTCACATGACCTAATGGCCGACCGGAAGTGAGTGACCTCATTGAGGATCACGTGACCGGAAGTGACTTGATTGATCACGTGAGCGGAAGAAGAAGTTTTTTGTTTAGGAAGTGAGGGTCTTTAGGATCACGTGACTGGAAGCGACGTCGTCACATGAGTGCCGCTTTAAGAGACTGCGCGACTTACTAGTAAAAGAAGACGTATGAAAATAAAAACACAACAATATTTTATTTTATTTTTTTTTATTTATTTTTTTTTCAATCTTGATAAACACTCTATTTTTGAAAAGATGCACACGCTTATTTTTTTTTTTTCATATCTCTAAAGGACTCGTTGTCACACCGTCAGAATGCACGCGACGCTTATAATACAAGTAGCGCACGCCGTCTTTCTCTATGGTGTAGGTGACCATTTTGTTTCGCACCACTTTGAAGTTTCTATTTACAGCAATGAGAGTTTTTCGTTGGCGAAGAACATCCAAGAAGTCGTCTGGTTCCTGAGGGTTTTGTTTCTTCTGTACGCCTTTTGCACTCCATTTTTTGGATTTTCTTTCACCGGTGTCGCTGACTCGATCGTAGCAAATGTAAGTCTTAGGGTTGAGACTTAGGATCCCGTCACCTTCCCACTCCGCTTTCATAAGCCCCGAAGTTCTCAGATCGTGAAGGTACCGTCTCTCACAACATCCGCCGGGCGGCGGACACCATTCTCGCACTCTTTCCGTTTTTGTCTTCACGAAAAGCTCTAAGTGATCGTCGCACACCGCTGTCGGAAGCCACTTTCGTTTCTCTCTGAAGTACGTCTCTCTCAGGCGAGGTTTGACTAGGTCATCCAACGTGTCACCGCTGAGAGCCATGTAAAGACTGTCGGTGTCCATTTGACAAAGGGCATAATCGCGCCGATCGACGAATCTATCCAAGAAGTCGTATGTGAACTCTAACATTTTCAACTTCGCGTACTGGTATACCATGAACCCTATTTGAATAGGGAGGTTGTTGTTGACTGTTTTCGGTTGTAGTTCGACTTCAAACAGATCGGAACTCAACTCGGACGCCTTTTTGAAGCGCCACGAATTGGCCAATAGTTCGAACTTCCGACTGTCAGTGTATCTCACCGCCGTGTGTTTTTCTTTGTTGCAGATTGTTTTACCGTACGTAGCGTTTCCCATTAACTTGTAACAGTCTGACAGAATTTTCTCGTTCTCGTTCACGTCGCCACGTCTTCGCGCCGCCGTTACTTCGTCCGCGAAACCGGCAAAGGAGCGTTTAGGTAGGTATTCTACCACCAGCTGCACTTTGGTGACTATCAAACCGTGCTCTAAATACCACTTGAGAAGCGGCGTTCCCAAGAGAATATTTTTTCCGTGGTAACTCCCTATCAGACATCTCTGAGGCGTGTTCAACAGCTTTTCTTCCTGCGCAAAGTCTGACATGTGAGGTCCTATGTCCGATTTTGAAACGGTCGCGTTCTTGAAAACGGGGGTCATTTCTTCGAAGTAGTCTCGTAGGTGAGGCGGCGTAGTGATGTCCACTTGAACTAAACCGAACATTTTCTCCTCTTTCACAGCGGAAAGGATGTCGCTCTCGCTCATCGCGTTTCGAGACACTTTCAAAGCGTCAACCTTCCAGCATTGTTGGGAGGCCTTGACCCGCTCATCTCGACGCTTCATCTCTCGCCATTCGCACTCCCACACGACGACCAGCTTGTGACCTATCGCTTTCAAGTAAGCGCTTACTCTGGTCGTTCTGTCGCGTCTCTCCTCTCTCAGTGAAGCGCACTGATATCGGTGCGATGGTATGCACTCGTGAGCGTGGAACCAACACCCGTGAAACTGGAAAACCGTATTAGAGGCCGCGTGAAACCCGTCCACGCGAATTCTCCGACAGCCTACAACCATCTCGCCGCCGTTCAGAGCGTGGCGCAGTTTCACGTCGCGGTCGTGCTCTACGAAGCGTAACCACTCCAAAGCGCTGTGAGAGTTTCTTTGCCTAATTTCGGGCTTGAACTCGGTCTCGGGCCGTCTCACCGCGTAATAGCCCGTGCAGTGCGCTTCGCTCATGCAGCGCAAGTACAGAGAGTTAGCGTCTAGTCCTAGGATGTGTTGGCACGGTCTCGCTTCTTCGCCGTACTTGTGCTCCCTTATCCGCGTGGTGCCCTTTTCGTGAAATCTATGGAAGATGATGGAAGGACCGCCGACTAGATTTTCTTTGATCAGAGCGTGGAGGACGGCGTCGGACTGGGGGAACGTTGTGAACGCGTCTTCTAGGTTTTGGAAGAGGAACCGTAAAGTCAAACCGGCGAGAGAAACTCCGTCTTTCAACATGTCAATGCCGCGATCTTGGAAAAATTTAGCGTGATTTTTCAGAGCTTGTATGAAAGGTTTGACGTCTTTGTTGTTGTAGTGGATCAAGTAGTCTTCCATAGTTTGCATCTTCTCGTCGGACCAAACTTTCTGACATGCGGCGTAGTCGGATTCGGACATTTTGACGCCCGTCAGCTCGCTGTCGAAAGCCGATCTCGGTGGCAGCGTTCTGTTTGCCAGTTTCCTGGTAGACGTCATCCATTCGTAAGGAAAGTGACCTTTCTCTTCGTTCCTGGTGAAAGCTCGCAAATAGGTCGCGTAGTTGTAACCGGGTGCCAAATAGTTGACTACGTCCAAGAAAACCGTGTGCTGTGTGTAAACCGCCAAGTATTGATTGCTTCTCTTTATGACGCTGAATTCTTGGTTTCTTCGGTCTCCGGAGGCGAAGAACGAGTGAAGGCGCATTTTGATCAGGTTCAAGTCGTAACGCCCCGAGTTGAAGCCCACGACTGGAGCTTGACGGATGTATCTCAGAAGCCGCTTCTTCAGTTGAAGTAACGGGTTTCTGGTCTGAGCCGCAGCGAAGCCGCCTGGAGAAGGGGTGAACGTCGCCTCCTCCAGCAGGAGAGCTTCACCTATCGCCGCATCTAACTTCGCTAAGGTCGGTCGGTAAAGTTCTAGCACAGCTTCCCCGATGACTTTGGCGTTCTCGTTTATGTGATTTAAAACTCGGTCCAACAAGGGGTCGGAATCTGCGTCGGATTCTCTGACGAAGCAGACGGGCCCCTCCCACCCCGGAAAGTCGGATGCGACGCTAGCCGACAAAGGGACGTGATCCCACAGCAGGGACACGTGTTCCGTCGACGGTTCTTTGCACGGTCTGAAGAAAGCCTCGAAATCGAAGGCGATCTTGTAAGGGTAGATTCCGGAATGTCCGTCGGGGGGAAGAATGGAGAAGTCTGCTAGCGCTTCGAAAATCGTTCTCGAATTTTGGTAGATGCCGCCTACGTAGCGCAACTTGACTTGTCGGCAAGAGGAAAGCTGGTTCCTGTGTCTCTTCAGCAAGAACTCGGTGGTGAACGCCGCCTTACACTTGCAACATTCGTATATGCCCGCGTACGCGTTGAAGTCCGTGACGAGAGAGACGTGCAAACCGCCTTTCGCCGTCAGGTGTAGGTTGACTTTACCTCGGGCGGCCAGAGTTCTGGAAGGCGGTCTGATCAGAGTAACGCGTCTTCTCAACTTCCGCCCCGGCACTTGACGCGACGCGGTGTAAACCGCTATCTGTACGTCAAACAAGTTCTCTAACGCGGGTAAGTCGCGGATGTTCAGACCCGGAAAGGATTCAGGTGTGGCAGCGGGACAGAACTGACGTAACAAATCTGAAGCGTGCTTGCTGGTCTTGTATAAGTGAAAGGAAATGCAGCGGAAGATGCAGAGGTTGTCCTTGTTGGGAAAATCTAACACGCCGCTTCTCTTTCCAACTCGACCGGCCTGAGTGATCCTACCGCCTATGGGGAATTCCCCCGGTCCCATGTAAACGCAAATGTTCAAATTGGTAGGAAAAAGAACGTGCCACTTGGTGTCAGCGTCGCAAAGTTTCCGTACTTCCTCGCAAGCGACGGTGTTTTCCATCTTTGAGAGGAGCTCTTCCAAAGTTTCTGAATTAGTTATAGTAGGGAGCGGTTGTATGAGAGTTGCGTTGTTCTGGGAGGCGTGAAAGTAGCGCAGTTTGCTCTTGTCTTCTCTGTGTTGTAAGAGTAAGCCTACCGAGAAACCCACTTTGTATCTGAATCTTTGTGTCAAGTGAATGCGACGCATAGTATCTACAGCGTCACTCAACTCGCCGGTTGGTAGCCTGAAGTTTGTTACACTCACGCGAGTCCCGTGCATCCTGACGCCCGTTTGTATCGCAGGCCAATTCGCCGTGAACGTTTCCTCCCCGTTCGGTACAGCACATATGCGCGGAGGGACGGTCACCCCGTCCAGAGATTCGCGTCGACAGGCGATCTTTCGGCAATCGCCTTCGCCGCATAGAGGGCAAAACTTAGGTACTACTCTACAATTTTCTACGTGTCTCTCGTGGTTGTACGGTCTTTTAAACATTTTGAAACACTTTTCGCATTCGTACTGTGTCATGTTTTTTTTTTCACTCAGTTACCAACTACTTAGCCGTCTAACTATCTATCTATCTATCAATCTATCTGTCTATCTATCTATCTATTTATCTTTCTGTCTGCTGTCTGTGTATCCGTCTGTCTGTCTCATACAGCGTACGTCAAAACGCTGTGTGTGTGTGTGTGTGTGTGTGTGTGTGTGTGTGTGCGCGCGCGTGAGCGTTGAGCGTCTCTCATTCCGAATCTATGCCGAGATATTTCAGAATGATCTCTGTTTTGTCATCCAACTCTTTGAGCGCTCTGGCGGACAGCGTCACTCCCTGCTGTGTGGGTTTTTTGTCAGGACCTTCGTACTTGCGCACGTGGACGAGGTTCTTACCGCTGTAGTAGCTCACAGCTGCGTACACTTCGCCCTCCTCATCCAGCACTGCGAACCAGGGGGTGTGATTAGGTTTTCCTTGCGCAGCCGCTGTGTCGCGTATGCGCACCACTGCGCGGATATCGGCGATGCGTGCTATGAGCTCGCGCAGCGCGTCGGCCGTGAAGTGCACTCGCTTGCTTCTGGTCAGAGACGCCTCTTTCACCTGGCCGTCTTTTGTGTAGCGCGGCCTCCTAGACAGTCTAGCCACGTCCTCCCAGATCTCCAGCGTCAAAGCTCCGTCTAAGCAGAACTCTAACCCGAGAGGACGGGAGAAGGTTTTCTCTGCTTCTTCTCGTCCATCTCGTTCTTTTTCTTGTATTTTTCTCTTCTTACTAGGCCTTGTTGTTCTGGAACTCACCTTAGAACGTTTCACACCCGCAGGATGAGTAACACCATCAGCGTGAGCTGAATCAGCAGCAGAACCGATAGCAGTAGCAGCGTCAGCGCTGGTGGTATCCGAGGCCTCGTTGTTGGAACAGCGCAGCCACACGCCGTCGGTGCTGAGTGTAGCGGTAGAAGATGAAGCGCCGCCGCCCTCGTAAGGTGGCGGTGAGGGCAGTCGCCACGGACCGGACGGGACGCTACTAGTGGAGGAAGTGAGGTCGAAAGGTCGAAGAGGGAAGCCGAAAAACGTACCGCCCACCCCTTTCCCTTCGGGTTGTTCGTACGCCTCGTCGTCAGCGTCGTTCTCTGTCTCACCCTGTTGCTGCTGCTCCTCCTCCTCCTCCTCTTCTTCTCGGTTTAGGGGCTGAGTGTCCGAATAGCTGTCACTCTCAGCGCGAGCGGCGTCGAGGGCGTCGGTCGATGTAGTGGTGGAGGAGAGGGGCTGTGCAACGTGCGGCAGGTCATCAAAGTCATCAACAGTAGTGGGGAGGTAAAAACCCGGTTGCCAGTACTGCGCTGTGCCAGGAGCGTTGTCGTCAGTAGTAGTAGCGGTAGCAGCAGGTGCAGCAGAAGCAGCAGCAGCAGCAGCAGGCGCAGCAGCAGACGCAACAGTAGCAGGCGCAGCAGCCTCAGCAGGCGCAGCAGTAGCAGGCGCAGCGGTAGCAGGTGCAGCAGCAGCAGCAGCAGCCGCAGCAGGCGGGGCGGCAGTAGCAGCGGCAGCGCGCTTAGCAGCAACGTGTACCGTCGCGAGTGTAACAACGTCGCTAGCACGACGACTACTACCAGTAGTACTACTACTACTACTACTACTACTAGTACTACTACTGCTACTACTACTGCTACTACTACTACTACTGCCGCGAGCGCTCGCTACAGCGGGAGGGTGATAAGACCAAGCGGCTGCGGCGGTAGTCTCATGTTCAGTAGCAAGAGGAGGCACTGACGCTAAACGAGCGCTGTTCCGCGTAGTCTTCTTGTTCTTGGACAGCGCTAGGTGTTGTCTTTTGCTCATGGTGGTGACTGTAGAGAGCAGCAAAAGAATGAGTGAGTGAATGGAGGTTTCCAGACCCCTTATATACGCCTTCTCGCTTCTAGAGCTAAGCTACTTACTGACCCTGTTCAGCTGCCGCCGGCTGGCCGGCGGCCATTCACAAAGAGAAACAAAAGACATAAGGCATGACGTTTTCAGCTGGATCCCTTTCCCCCCTTTTGAGAGATCGACTGTCATGAGCTAAGCCGCTTAACACCCTGTTCAGCAATTCAACGCGCATTAGCTGTATAAAGGATTAAGCGGTTGCTGCCGTCGACTGACCGGCGGCCATTCACAAAGACATAAGGTATGACGTTTTCAGCTGGATCCCTTTCCCCTCTTTTTTTTTTTTGAGGGATCCACTGTCATGAGCTAAGCCACTTACCACCCTGTTCAGCCATTCAGCGCGCGTTAGCTGTATAAAGGATTAACGGTGACGAGCTTAGAGTGTGTGTACAAAAAAAACTACAGGAGGCGTGTGGCGTGAAGCAGGACCCCCCTAAGACGAACGTGTCTGTCTGTGAGTAGAGGCGTGTGCATGTGGTGAGCGACTTAAGTGTAAGACAAAAAAAAAAAATCACCACCTCCTGCCGTGGTGAGTAGACCGGGCCGGCCAGGCGGCGGCCGGCTAGTTCAATAGACTAAGGCTGTGCATGAAAAAAATCCGATTTTCACCTGACCTCTGACGTTTGTTACAATGAATGTCAGAGGGAGGGAGACGTCCTCAGGTAGGGGGTAGGAGGTAAGGCTAATGGATGAGGAAGAAACACCGTTTTCAGCTGGTCTCCACGGATAGCGATGACACACCCCTCGTCATCTAAGCTCTTAAGGAGCGGAGCGGTTGAAAAAGCGTCATGCGGACAGGTCGCTACACAGCTGGAGTGCTGTTGGAAATGGGATTAAACTCCCTCTGTATAAAAAGCTCTGATTTCTGTTGGAAAAAAACCATATCGCCTCTGACCACAGTAACGTCTACTACCACCACCGCCGCCACCACTGCCGCCGCCGCCGCCGCCACCGCCGCCGCCGCCGCCACCGCCAAGACGAGACGAGATGGCTCAAGCTATTCCACTTTCAAGCTCGCCTTCACCGCCTTGTCCACCTGAAAAAAAGTTAATGCGGCTTGACGACGTGAGACGCGCGAGGCAGACCGATGGGGAGAACAGAGAGGTAGGACAGCGGCGGTTAGCCTATAGCGACGCCTTGCTTCGTCAACTAGGTAAAGAGTTGAGCGGCTGTTGGAGAGAGTTGGGCAGTAGCTTAAAAGTTACCGCCGCCCGTATGGATGCTCTAGTAGAGCGCAGTGTCAAGACACCGGAGGAGCTGTGTACGGCGATGTTCCGAGTCTGGTGGGGTGAAACCCCGCATCGTCATAGATGGGGAGAGCTCGGTCGCGTCTTCACCCGCATTAGACGCGTGGAACTGTTGGCTCAGTGGATGTCCCTTCTCCACAGACAGGGGTTGGATTTCGAAAACCCCGACTCGCGTGCGATGCATAAGCACTTGGGCACCCTCGGCAGACGTCTAGGTAGCAGGTGGAAAGAGGTGGGGGACCATTTAAAATTGTCGCCTGAGAGGTTAGATAAGATCGCTGAAGAATGCGAATACGGAGGAAGTCCCGCTGAGTGGGCCTTCCGAGTGTTGAAAATGTGGCAAGATGAAGCTGACGGTGCCGGCGGTACACCTTTTGAACTCCTTCGAGTGTTGACTGAGGACATGGGAAAGTTTGACCTCGGCATCACGATATTACTTGACTTTATCAAGCAAGAAACAACGAGAACGACGGACATGTGAATTGTTGTGTTTTATTTTCATACGTCTTCTTTATTAGTAAGTAAAAAAAAAAATTATATCATAACAATTAAGAAGCGCGCCCTCTTAAAGTGTCACTTCCTCCAGTCGCAGCTGATCGCCTCATCGAAGCACGTGATAAACAAAAAAAAAACACGCTTCTTCCTCTCGAGAGGAAGAAGCGTGTCTCTCGATTGAAATCTTTTTCTTTTCTTTTTTTCTTAAAAGAGACAAACGCCCCTTAGAGTGCCCCCCCACCCCCCTAGAGTGCCCCCCTCCCCCCTCCCCCCCCTCCCCCCCACCACCCGCCCCATGCATCCTAAAAGCGCCCCCCTCCCCATGCATCTTAAAGGGGCCCCCCTCCCCCCCTCCCCTCCCCTCCCCTCCCCTCCCCCCCCCCCCCCTTATACACTCTAAAGAACGCTTCTACCTAGTTCAATAAGTCACTTCCAGTCGCTCGTAAAACAATAAAAAATGAAAAAAAAAAAAAAAAAACTTATATCGTAGTGTTTTTTATTAGTTTACCGAAAAAAATAAGAGACTCGCCTCCTCCTCTCCTTCTCCTCCTCCTCCTCCTCCTCCAAATAAAAAAGATATCACATTTTAAAGCCTTGACCCCTTAAAGACGCTCATCTCTTCATTAAGTCGCGTGACGTCACTTCTTCTTCTTCTTCCGGTCACGTGATCAATCAGGTCACTTCCGGTCACGTGATCCTCAATCAGGTCACTCACTTCCGGTTGGCCATTAGGTCATGTGACGTCACTTCCGGTCACATGACTCATCAGGTCACTTCCGGTCACGTGATCCTAAAGTAGGTCACTTCCGGTCCCCTAAGTAGGTCATATGACGTCACTTCCGGTCCATAAGTAGGTCATATGACCTCACTTCCGGTCACGTGACCAAATGGCGGCCTCTGATTGGCTGCAGGTCGATTGAGTAATAAACAGTACTTAACTATAGTCCCGTTCCGATACATACTATACTACTATACTGTATCATCTCAAATGTCAAAACATTTTCTCTGTCTGCAAATTAGTTGTCTCGTTACTGTCACAGTCT
The DNA here is from genome assembly GCA_947462335.1 of Harmothoe impar. Classification (NCBI taxonomy): domain Eukaryota; kingdom Metazoa; phylum Annelida; class Polychaeta; order Phyllodocida; family Polynoidae; genus Harmothoe; species Harmothoe impar. Next base: position 54,209,281 of record OX381719.1, on the reverse strand, counting down.
CCTACTGAGAGTTTGACAGACGTACAGACTTAAGGGGAAGTAGTCTTCCTTCCCGGATAAAATTAAGATCACCTTTAGCCTTTGACTTGAGCAGTTATTGAAATGTTGCAGCAATCATCAGAAAAACTGGAACAACAACAACTTCCTTTGGAGATGAAAAATAATGGTTTGCCCCCATTCATATATGGGCAGCATTATCGCCATAGCAACAATTAAAATAAGTTTATTATCTAGAGATGGCTCCTTATGGCTCTCATGACTATTCACAGAAAGCTTCCAGATTGGGGCATGGCATCTGCATAGAACAAAGATTCTGATTCTGCTGTTGATTTGAATGCTCCTCACATGAATGTGTTTTCTACCCATGAAGTTCTCTGAACAGTGCACTCAAAAAGTAAACTTGTCTCCAGACTCTTCCAAGTGACAATCGTAAAATAAACGAGTCAAAAACGTGTCTAAGTGACAAAGAAGCGGGTCTTCAGCTGGAGATAGAAGACCCACTTGTTATGTGCCATTCCAAAACCCCACATTTGCCAGCTCCAGATTCTATTTGTGGGATGGTAACCTGATAGGTTAGACAACTTTTGACTTGTTTATTTTATGAAAGTCACTTAGACGAGTCTGGAGACAATTTTACTTTTTCAGTGTGCTTGATTTGTCATATTGTCATCATTCAGACCAAAATGTGTCCATGTTTTGGACCCTGCCAGTGACCAACAAGAGGTACTTGATTGCACTTTAATCCTTAAATCACACAGGTTTTTAGTACCACTGAATTTTAACACTTTATTTTGGCTCAGTTTGAGCAATGCCTAACACTTAGAACCAGGAAGGGAAACCGTAAGGTTGATTGCTTTCAGATATAATAATAGTCTATGACTATTGTATCAATAGGACTGCAAAAATGTAAAATATACTAAAAAAAGATTATGGACAGCTTTTAGTAGTTAAGAGTTTAATTAGGGTCAGAAATTGAGATATTTTTGGTTATTTGTAGTATAAAAATCGGCCAAAAACGGGGGTGTGCGCTTATTAGGGGGTGTGCGCTTATTACGTGGAATACGGTTTATCTAATCCCACAATTGCACAAAAGCTGCAAATTAAAAACGTGAAACAAAAATGCCAAAAAGGCTGAATTACTGTTAGAAGGAGAACAATAATGTGTGTGTTAATTGAAATCCATTTTGAACGAATTGACAGTGATTTGCGAGAATGTTTAACCTGCCAAAAAACGATAAAACGATTAACACTTTCTGATTGTTGTCGCCTTTCAGGACAAGATTTTGTTATGAAATAATTTTATTGGATGAAGATGAACCTGATGAATTGAAACATGCAGCAGCCATGGTTGTGAATTCCCCATGAGTTAAACATCTTAACCCTCATCCATTGTCCCTCTTACTCCCGTGGGTTCATGAGTAAATCAGATAGAGCGGACTGTGGAAACGATAAGTCACACTCACACCATTTTTCATCACATTATGTCCCACCAAATTGTACTATCTGACCAAGCACTGCTTTTACAGGTTCCCTAGACGGTCTCAAGCTCAGCTGATGGAATTACACACTCTTCATTTGAGATAAATGAGGCAGAGCATACTTGTAAACGTTTTCATTTTCTCATTTCCCATCTGAAAAGAACTACTTGGTGATCAGTTCCTCTCTACTCATGACGAGAGATGACATTTAACCCTTTATGGGTCACATAGCTCTTCATCGTAGCTTCATATTTTTGTCATCACAATGAAGCATCATTCAATAGCCTGTGCGACATTTGTACGTCATGCCAACCCTTGAGAGATGTTGCTAAAAGATGACATTGTCGTCACGATGCACCAAGGCAGCCATGGAGAGTAACTCGCTGGCGCTGCATTGGTGCATCATGCCGACCCTATGGGAGTGTCTCAACCCAATAGGGTTAGCATGATGCTTGAATGCAGCCCTGGTGAGTTACTCGCTGGTGCTGCATTCATGCATCATGACCACCAAGGGCATGATGCATTAAGATATCATGCCATCATTAAGGGGTTAACCACCTGGGTCAATACACTGACTGTTGTGTTGTGAGTCATTCACCAGGTCTGCATGCAGGTACAATATGCTGTATCTAAAGGGTTAATCAAAACTTGAGTTATGGTTTCTGGGGAACTTTTGTACCAGCAATATGGAGTTTGGGATGCTCATATTGTATTTGTCATGCGCAATATCGGAATTAGCGCAATATCGAAACTCCTACATGATTATAAAGTATATTATAAAATATATCAGTGTACCCCTCAAACAGAAATGTATGGCAAGAAATGCACCTGCAAGGACATTATTTTGTATCATTTCGGGCCCAGGCAGCTGAACCCCCAGTGTTTTATCACAGCAGAGGCATTTCTGCCACACCTTATTCACAGCTACATACAGGTGTGAGATGCATGTGGGTTCTCCCTGACTGTTTTCACACCTCCAAGATGCAGTACAGCATCCACAAACATCATTAAATATATGTTTATATTCTTTATCTGAAGCTATAATGAAAACAGGTAGAAATTCTGAAACTGTGCAATCTAACTATGGTGCAATTGCGGAATTGCCCTGCGCAGTTCCGGAATTGCACAAGGGCAATTCCGGAATAGTACAGATTCTGGTTCTGCGCCTGACACATACACCATAATTCTAATTTACAAGCATGTGCATTGTATCTGTAGAGAGAAAATGCAATATGTTGTCTGGGCTGCCTATCTAGGCTACATTCCTGCCCTATCTAGTAGCAGTCGAGGCAGAATGAAGAAGAACACGCAATGATGGCAAGATTAAATTCCCACCGGGCAACTATGGCTACGCAAGTACGAGGAAAAGTCCCTGGTACAGGGGGTCTGGGAGTGGGATGGATTGTCTTTTAGGATGCAGACAGGTAAAAGTAAAGGAGAATTATCTGAGATTAAAAACAAGACCAATTTGTAATGATATCTACTATACGGTAGTTAAAAAAGGTTCGAGTCATAAATATTTATACCTATGTAGCTGGTATGTCATACAATAAACGAGGGATTAGTCACCCGAATTGTCAATGTATAGGAAAATCACTGACTTGATTTTTTTTTGACAATAGAGATTACCCAAACTCAAAACTCATTTCTTTCATATCCTGTTCAGCAGATAGCAGCTGATGTCCTTTTAGTCTTCTCTTCTTAAAAATGTTGTCATGGAATTCCAGATGTTTATCATAATAATGCTCCCAGACATACATTATCCATTCAGTCTAGTCAACTGTCCATTCGTATTAAATCAAGATAAACTGCCTTATCTAGTATTGAAAAAAATCGTGTTCACACTTCCCATATTATTAGAGTCTACCAATTGAGAATTGTTTGGTCTCATGCCCTTCGCCTCTATTCACATTCCCCCCTCCTCCTGTCTTGAGCTTCTACCCTCTGAATCAATAGAGAAAAGCCTAACGTCCAATTATGTAAAAGGATCAGACTCAGGTCAACTGGAAAATCGCCTTAGGATGAACACAGCTGTTCGTGAATCAAGAAACAAAGCCCTTTTGTGGTTTTATGCAGTTGGCTGGTCCCATTAAATCAAAGGGTGGTCTTGTCTTGACAAGTGTCTCTTATTTCTAAATTCCTGTCTCAAGTCATTGCCTTACTTCAAAGACCATGAGTATAGACCATAAAGTATTTTTGTCAGTACACTGCATTGCATTACCGTAAAACCTTGCGTATAATCCTAACTCACGTATAAGCCGCACCCCGACTTTGGGTCGATCCTATAAGCAGCGATCTGGTTATGGTGACTTTGGTACTGTACTATAGGAGCAAAAACTCGTGTATAAGCCGCACCTGGACTACTCTATAAGCTGCACCAGCGATCTCATTTGCGTACTAGCCGTGGCTTATATGTGAGGTTTGACGGTGAGCAGATTACTATGCCCTGAAAGGTCAAAATGGCATGAGTGGCATTTACTCGAATTATGTATGCTTAAGGGCTCTCAACAGGTTGGTCAAAATTAACACATATACTTGCATAATTTGACACAGATATGTTGAGCCTATACATATTGTACACTGAATTGATCATATTTAAGGTTTCTATCAGATTAGTTCCATTTTTAGTAGTTTTTAGAAGCTATGGAATGCAAATAGAACTAAAACATTATTTTTTATTTGAACAGCATTATGGGATGGAAAAAGAACACTTTTATAGGATTTGATGATCGGGGATACATCTTGGTTTCATTCCCTGGGGATATTTTTTTCTTTCAGCTATATCTTAATTATTAAGCTCTACAGAGGTGCTCAAAGTAGTACAGTCACTTGAAAATTGGTGGAAATTGGTGAAAACAGGCGAAAATAGGGGAAAATGGGAGATTTTGGCCATTTTTCATGTGAAATCACCAATTTTCAAGTGACTATAGCTAAATGAAAAAAAAGGTTCCCAGGGAATGACACCTAGATTGATCCCCTATCATCAGAGCTGAAGAAAATTTCTTTTTCCATCCCATGAAACAGTCCAGAAAACTTCAAAAATGGAATTAATCTGACAGAAACATTAAATATGTTGGTGTATGATATGTATAGTCTCAACATATCTGCTTCAAATAATGCATGCATGTATGTTCATTTTTTCCAACCTTTTGAGAGCCCTTAAAGTGTTCCCTCAAGCATACTCAATTTACTTAAATGCAAACACTCTTGCATTGGTAAATTTCTTGGAGTTATTTCTTGAGAGAAGTTGTGTGTTTCCAGTGGTTGGCAGTGAGTTAGTTGATAAACAGGAGTATGCTTCTCATCATGTAAAGTTTAACACAGTCAACTTTATAGATGAGAGTCTGCCCCCATCACTTTCTCAGCAGTGGAATACCCAATAAAGGAGAGACAACGGAGTCAGAAACATAACACTCGGGATGTCAAAAATCACCCAGTATGATTTACAAACTGAACATGTAGTCCCCATGACATTCTCTACCTAATAGGTTATAGCTAAACAGAGAAAGTCACTAAAGGGGATATTGCTCATAACTTTACATATAGAGATGCATCTCTTCATTTTGTGCCATATTGGCTACAGTTTTATCTCTCTCTTTCCTTCTCCCTACTGTGATTATAACCATTTACAGTATTGGATAAAGTGACATGAAAAAACTATCTAAAAAATGATTTGGTTATGGAATGACTTGTCTATGCTTTATGCTGTATCTGGTGACATGGGTGAACTAACGGTGACACAGTACATAACGCCGTCCTCTGACAATGTACCAGACAGCTAAAGATTTTATTATAGATAGGAAACTGAAAGGTAATAAAACATGAAACCTTTCTGCGCCAATAATAAGCTGTCGTTTATCTAGAATGTCCAATGTGTAAGTGCATTCTCTCTAGCTAACTGAGCTTATTATAACTTGTATTCAGTGGCCTTTGCACGAACTGTTCATATAAAAATAGAAGTTAATCAGTTAATACACTAGAATTAATCAGACAGAAGTTGGAAAAGGCAACGCGTTACTCTCATGAACTCCACATATAACGTGTAATCACTAGTCACTACAAAATTATCTATATAACTCTATAGTATACTTGGTCATGTTCATGCAATCACGTAAAAACGAGCTCAAATTATATTGGCTTCTAAAGATGAAACACCTTGTCAGGCTAGTGCCCATACATGGTTAAAACTTGACACGGCAACACGGCCCTTTTTAAAAACGACACGGGCGACACGGCCCTTTTAAAATCTGACTGACACAGCTAAATTGGGTCTAAAATTCGACACACAGGAATTTTTCTATGAGTTCTTATGTACATAAAATTTGACACAGCGACACGACCCTTTTGCTTAAATTCGACAAGGCGACATGGTCATAATTCTGGGTACCCATGTAGAGGCACAGGCTATGTTGGCACATTGAACTACAGACAGCTGATGTCTTTATTATCTTTAGTACAATGTGTAACTATGGGAATCCATCTACCTAGGTATGATGAGATAACGTATGGGAAGTTTTATTAAAGGGAATTACTAGTTGCTGCACAGAAGCCAACTTGTGGCAAAAATCGAAGCTCAAGAAAAGTATTCTTCAAGCTGTATTCATATTCCTACATAGACCACTTTCCCTAAATGAACTTTTTGTATTTGCTATTAGGACAGTATACCTACATTGTTCACATACATATTTTCTGCTAGGAAACCCATACGATCCTATAGTTAAGGTAAGAAATATTTTTCCAAAACTCATACCTTTCTCATTTCATCCGTGAACCCCTGTTTTATTGCTTCTAAAATGTTTGTATAGATCTCCATTAAACATTCCTAAGGTTTGGTTGCAATCTCAACAGAAGAAGGGGATTATCGATGATAGATTAATGCTGTTTTCCAATTCCTTTCTATAGTTAAGGTACTCCTTTGCTCAAATGGCCGTTTCAGAGCTAGCAGCGTGACATTGCAATTTCTAATATAATCCTGAGTTTATGCAAAAGTCAATAGAACATCAGTAATCAGAAAGTCCCTTTAATAAAAATATCAATATCAGTGCACCAACGGGCAGATTTTTTCCTTCTCCTGTTGTAGGGATTATTTCACTGACATCGGTCAGCCATAATTTCTGATGAAAGTCTATAATGTTAAACTTATGGGCGAATCTCACCCGACCGACAGAATCAAAGCTGATTCTGTCAGAGGAATACTCCAACCGGGAGATGCTCTCCTTATCCTATTCTAGGGATTGTTCCACTGACATTGGTCGAACATAATTTCAACATCCTATAATGTTAAAGCTTGACCGTCATGGTTAAAGTGAGGTCGAAAGCACTTTTGGATATAGTTCAGTTTTGATTCACAAGAGGGCTCTTAAGGGCTTGGAGCTCAGCTCTTACAGGCATAAGATAGGGTGAATATGTTGTAGCTGGACAATGCTCATGGTCCCCTGTCCAAACACTGCTGCCCTCTGGAGGAACTGTTATTTTACTCCATGTATGGTAAATGCTGAACTTATTCACTGACGGCCCAGCTTTAAACTTATGGGCGAATCTCTTCAGACACAGCTGATTTGGTCAGTGGAGTACTGCCTTTGTGTTAGGCCTTAGCTACCAGCCTGAGGCAGAGGGAGGACGGGGTTTAGCCATATTTTCTGTGTACCTGCTGATATAAAGTTGGCAATCCTTCCAACAGCCATCAGGGAAATAAGAAAAAAATGAAATGGAAGAAAATTGTCAACAGGATATTAACCATAGGAAGGACACAAGAAGGAAACTGATTTTATTTGACAAAAAGTCAAGAACATCAATAATCAAAACGATGACAGTCCCACAATAGGGGCATCAGATGATTGGATTTAAATAAGCATAATATGAACTGAAGGGGCGATGTGCCCTTATTGGAGTAATTATGCAGAAGACATTAATTTTTTTGCAGTGCTGAATAGTTATTTCTAAAGAATATTTTGATATTAATACTGTTTTATTGACCCCAAAAAACTCATAAGGAAAATGCAAAGATGTGAATCATTATAAGATTATGGCTCACTCTCACCAGATCGATGCAACTATTATTTGGCCGTACATGATCGGCGGCCGTACATGATCGGCGGCCGTACATGATCGGCAGACTACAAAAGCCACCTATTACCCCCTGCACTGTGATATTTAACTCTCCTAACCATACCTACAGGCTGTAATGTATCTTTGGGGTGTTTTTTAGAAAAAAAAACTCCCAAAATATTTATAGGGGCCAAAGGGGGGGCTCAATGTGTAACCGATCATGTACGTCACATGACGTACATGATCGGCTGGAAATGGCAATGTAAAATTTCCTCATTACCCACTGCTTCACATGTCTATGATTACACATATTTAGACCTACATCATATGTACACCTTGCTATGATTGAATTATGTTTTAAATATGGTTAAAAAGGGGTCAAAAGGAGAGTTGCCCAATGTACAACCGATCATGTACGTCACATGACGTACATGATCGGGATCGAAATGTCATGTAAAATGATTTTAATAGTCGCATCTATACATTTCTAACAGATAACATTTCAATACACACATCATATGTACACGTTGGTAAGGTTTATTCATGTTTTATCATGTTCATAAAGGGTAAGGCAGTCAATAAATCACCGATCATGTACGTCACTGATCATGTACGTCACATGACGTACATGATCGGTATTAAAATGTCATGAAAAATGACCTTAATAGTCGCATCTATACATTGCTAACATATTACATTTCAAGAGACACATCATATGTACACCTTGGTAAGGTTTATTTATGTTTTATCATCTTCAGAAAGGGTAGGGCAGTCAATAGATCACCGATCATGTACGTCACCGATCATGTACGTCACCGATCATGTACGTCCACCGATCATGTACGTCCACCGATCATGTACGTCCACCGATCATGTACGTCCACCGATCATGTACGTCCACCGATCATGTACGTCCACTTTTTAGTTGCACTGGTTTGGTGAGAGTGAGCCTTATACAGACTAGATTGAAAAAACTAGGGTACCCTATGCTTCGGTTTCAATACTTCACTTTTGAGCAGACCATGTTGCGATAATAAATTTGAAACTGTGGACAATGGGCTGATGAAACTTAAACAATGGGGGACTGTCATTGTATAGATTAGTGATGTTCATGACTTTGAGTCTGACTCTCTTTCCCGCTCTCTTTTTTTCTCTCTTGAACACAGCATCAATGGTATTCAATCTATGTGTTTTCTCTCTCTCCCTGCCTTCTTTTGCTCTCTATCATTTTTATAGACTTCCACTTTATCAGCAATAATGGATATATTCTTGATAGTCTCTCAAAGATAGTAGGGGCATCCAGTCTAGGGGAACACCCTATGATCATATCATATAGCAGATTAGTAAGTCATATCACATAAACTTGCTCTCGTATAGATAGACTCCCTGTAGGTGTCCCTTGTCAGGAACTGTGCCAAGAAATCCTTATCTAATTAGTCTGTGCTAAACGGTGCTACCCTGAGATGAGATGCTGTTCCCCCGATCTGTGTAGGAAAAAGGGGCCAATATGAGCCTGACGGCGACCATCAATCAATCAAAAGTAAACCTACAGCAGAGGAACCTAACTTTGATGGCAATTCTTATCTACTCAATTGACTTTATATATGTGCGCCTCATTTGTAGAACGGATAAGCACTATTAACCAATCACTGTCCATCGCGCTTGCATACAACTAGGTCGAAGAATTACATACAGTATTTTGTCCCTCATTGAGCCCAATAACAGCTCCTTTGATGCCAAGCACTTCTAAAAATGGCACACCATGTCGGTGTAGAATACTGGCTTCATGACTAATTCCATATCTTTATGGTTGATTGATGATGACAGGACCGGTTCATGAGGTGCCAGATAAAGCACCTCTTTACCAGGAAACCCTTTTACACTCAGTGTACCCATGCACAGAAGCTGACATCTTTTGAAAAATTGACTTGGATCATGTTCGTTTCTGCACAGTTGATAAGAAACTTGTCAGTTGAATACTGTAAAGGTTCAAACACAAAGACACCTAATTCTGTCACATTAGACTGCAGGTTATAATGCTTTTATGGAGCTCCAGTTCAATGACATTTGTTTTTTTTGAATATGGCCTTGCATTATTCTATTTTCAGTGGCGGATTTAAGGGGGGTGCAGGGGGGGTGCGTGCCCCCCCCCCCCCCCAATTGTTTGGCCAAAATTTACAATTTTTTTATGTAAAATTTGGCAAAAAAAAGTTTGGATTGGAGAATCTTTCCTAAAGCGTGCATCCCCTTTTCAGAACCCTGTATCCGCCACTGCCATTGAATTATAACTGCAGGAAAAACACTGGTACATGTATGGGATCCCAGGGGAAGTGTGTCACAAATCTGAGCTGCTGTCACTTTCTGACAGTTCAATCAACCCAGATAAACTCTACGGAGAATCTAAGGGAAATTTCCAGAACACAGGGTTGTCGGGATAACATTGTATTATCAGGGGTAGACATATGGCAGATGAGGTCTGCAACAATGTCTGTGTCCTGTCAACCTTGAGTTAGGCTGAGCTGGTGTGGGAGCTAGCGCCTTGGTAATCCAAACTGGACAGTTTCCAGGCCCCGCATATTGGGTCTGTCAAGTCACTATCACACTGATCTGTACCTGCTAGGATACTTGATGTAGGATCCTTTTATGGTAGAACTGGTATTAGGGCAAAAACAGCATCAAAGCCATTCAATCTATATGTTTTATATCTCTCTCCCTGCCTTATTCTGCTCTCTGTTATACTATATAGCTATCCACTCCATCACTAACAAAAGATGTATTCTCAATAGTTCCTGAATGATAGTAGGGGCACCCAGCCTAGGGGGACACCCTATCAGATTATATAGCAGATCAATAAAGTCATGTCACATGAACTTGCTCTGGTATAGATAGACCAGCTGTAGGTGTCCATTATCAGGGACTCTGCCAGGCTATCCTTATTTTATTAGTCTACGCTAGATGGTGGCACCCTAAGATGCCAATACCATTACAGCTTCCAGTTTATTCCTGTAGCATGAGACTAGACAGGAGCATAGGCTACTGCTCGTCACAGGATATAATCTAGTATAACCGACTGGAGAAACTGGGTTCTTCACTAAAACTCTATATCTCAACCTAAAGGTCACACACATTCACCATTCATCAGCCTAACTGTGCAGTGAACATGTTGACATGTCTCAGCCAATGTAACCTGCACTGCTAGGTGGGAAAGGACCTGATTAAGCGATCATTAAACGTGGAGTAGATCTAGCCTATGGTTACTCCTGCTCTTTAGACGCAGGTGAGTGCTATATGTGGTTTTTTTCTGTTGGCATCCCAGAGCTGTATTCTTAGTATGAATCCTTTAAAGACAGTTCTTCCATGTGCTATGGGATTTTCCTTATACATTGATGCAACCTTGGTTAGTAACTAACAAGGGCTGCATTGAAAGGTGTCAGCTTGATGCATGAATGAACTAGCAAAGAGGGTGTCTAGACAACACATTTGAATTAATGATATAGGCACCAAGTCCAGCTTCTGGGGTTAAGTAGACATTTCAGTTGATTTACGATTGCAGTGTCACGGTCACGGAAAAATCATCTGGAGAAATCGGGACTCAAACCCATGACCCTCAGATCACTTAACCTGCTGCTCTACCAACTGAGCTACTTCCCAATCTGACAATCAAACCGTGCCGTACGTTACTTGGTCGGTTCGGTGCGCGGAAGGGGGTGGTAACCACTTCCCTTACAGCAGTGACAATAATACGATAAAAAAGTAAAGAGGTTCTCTTCAACCTCATTCATGATGGCCAAATTTACATTATCCTTCAAAGGTGCTATCACCACTATGCTAAAGATGGAATGAAGCAGTTGGGCTTGTTTGAAATTTAAATTACTCAATCAGTTCACAATTACCTCCACTCCACCTGAGTTGTTGTTTTCCAACTGATAGTACTAGGGAGGTGGGAGGGTTGGGGGTGCAAGGACACCCTCGGCCTCACCCTGCCTCCCAGGCAACTCCTCGGCCTAGCACCTCTTACTATGGCCACGTTTTTGAATGAGTCGCATTGTGAGTAATGCAGGCTTGCTTTCCTACCTAAACGATAATGACTTCTTACGTGCATGTCTGCAATGATTTTTTTATATACAATTTTTTTTAGCATGAAAGTACTAAGCAACTTTTTTGAATACCCCAAAATTGACCAAAAAAGGTTAAAAATTCGAAGATTTCTTCAAAATTGCATAAAGAAACCTAGAGTCGGCCCTGTTTTGATAGGGTCGGTCGGGTGACCTGGAACAAACCTCTTTTTTAGGCCCTACTCATGATCGGGTTATCAAAGCCGTCACAAGGAAATGTGTCTGGTCACGATTTGATTGAACACAGTACCAAGGACCTCTTTCCAGATAAGGATAAAAAGGAAGGGAACTTGTTCCCTGGACCACCAGGTGCAGGCTGACACTAGCGAGGTTGAGGACATAACCACTATTCTGATACACCCTAAATGAACTGTACATGTATTCAAGATCTAGGGCGTACTAGTATATTAGCCTTTCTCCAGAATCAGTGTATCTCTACACTTACTTTAGTATTTCTCTTAAATTAATATATATCATGTTTGTACCATTGGGTAGAGACTATTTCAAGCTATGCACTGGCTCATTTTACACATGGCAACCTTTTTTTCATGGAGATGATATGTATTGAAGATGATACATTCATGAAAATCTATCAGAGACACCCAGATTTTCTGTTTGGTTTGCTATTCAAACTGCGTCTGGGCGAACCAGCTGATGGAGGACTCGGGTGAACCCTTGCTTAACATGACACAAAACCAGAGGAGGATTTACCTCCACAACTCACAAGGTGCCATGTGACCAACCTAGAGCCATTCCAGGTCAGTGTTTACAATGTTGCTAAGGTGTGTCCCAAAACTAGGCCTATGATTGGCCTTGGTGTTGAGTCAAGGCCACTGCCTGGTTAGGAGACCAACCTGTCTTTTTTTTTCATAGGTAATTTTTTGCGGAAAATCACTCCCCTCCCACTTAAAGGCTGGATGCATGACTCCCTCGGTGACCTGGTCACCAGAACAGAGAATCACCCGGCTGGGCGAGGCTGAGAAAATTTCACCAAGAAAGTGTACCCAATTAATATGAACCCTTGAAAGACACTAATTATATTGTTTAAAGGTTACCTGAGTGATGACCCTTCACTCTCCAACCACCCTACTCACACCGACCCTACCTGCAGAGGACAGTGATAGTGACCACAAAGGAACCTAATTGACCTGCGGTCCTGGAAACCCCAACTAAGAGAGGCCCTAGATCCTTTCATCTGTGCACGGTAGGAAATGACCTAATTGATTTGTGGCATTCTGGTACCTACAACTGCTTAGGCTCAGTTTTGATACTGCAGGGCAACAGCGAAGATTAGGCCGAAAGAAGTTATACTGCAGTACTGTTGTTTTTCGTTACTTGGCTGAATATATAAATCCATGATATGCATACTGTAGAGTTTGAACAGCCTTTACTGACAATGAAATGCCTTTTTGGTCTATGTCCATATATGGGCATCATTATCACCCTAGTTCTATCTTGAATAAGCCTATACTATGTGGAATATGTCCTGAGGCAGGCTTAGTTGAATGTTGCAGCACAGCGATCTCACAGACTCATGTGTAAAGTGGAGCTATGTGATAGATTTAGAGAAGGAGGATAAAGAAATAGTTTCTTATCAGGTAGATGGCTGAAGGATAAAAAGAGTGCCTAAGGCTACTCTCCTAGCCATTCAGAGGCACCATCGTATTAACATAAACCCTTAAAAGACGGTACTGTTCTTCAATCTACGCTACCCCCAAACCAATGCTATTCCTATAGGGAGACCATGGTTTATTTTTTATTTTTTGAAAATAAAAAAATATGCAGTCTTTTGCACCCTCAAAATGCTACTGGTGAGTCAATTGATGAAACCGAAAAGCTACAGCTACTTTAAAAATACTTTGGCACAAGTCCAATATATTTTACAGTGTTTTCACACTAAAGGTGTATCAATAAGTTCAAACAAGTAAGGACTTATGCAAGTCTAGGGACAGGGTATGTTCTCACCTGGCCTTTACCTTGCCCCAGTAATAGGACAAATGACAGGCCTAGATTCTGAACACACCCTAGTAACTAGTAAACACCTACCTGGATACCTTTGTCCTGGTGGTGTCACATGGTACAGAAGTCTGTGTCACACTTACGGTCTATAGCCAGAGGGTCACCCAGACCTTCCTCGTCTGCCGGTCTCCTTGGACGGCAACAACGTTGACACTGTTCTTCATTGTGATATGTTCATTTGTCCTCCTGCCGCATCGACACAGCCCTGCTAAGTAACTCACCAGTGTTGCATCCATGGATCATGCTGACACTGACAGTTTATTACCACCATATATTTTTTATCAAATACGGCAGCCTCATTGATTTAACCAAGGAGTGCCGTATCTAACACCTCCCCCCCCCCCCGTGAAATAACCCAAAGCCGTATTTCACGGCCCTGTGACATCATCAATATGGCGGTTTGTTTATTTTTGAACGATGTAGAAAGGGGATGGAAATAAGCTATTTTAGGCTCCTCCTATCATAATTTTGGTAGATTCAATCAAAAATCATAGAAAAATAAACACCAAGGTACACTTATCTCAGTCTGTTGACTGGGTTATTTCACTTTTGACCCTTGGGGTGCATTTCACTCGGCGTACGGCCATACGGACCAAGGTCAACTCGTGAAATAATCCAGCCAACAGGCTGAAACTCGTGCACCTTTGTCTATAACCCTACCAAGGGTAGGGTGTTCCATCGGATATTACTTTATCGTCTCAAATAAAATGTAAATAGCAGACTTGATAGAAAGGACATGTAGTAATCCAATGTAAACTACAAAATAGTGATATCTTTGAGTGGAGAGGTATAAGAGCCATTTGAAGTTGAGAATGCTCAGGACTATAAGTATTACCCCTGCTGGTCTGTATGTAGACTATTAGGCTGGAGGCACCTATACTAAGGTACAGTGGGGCCTGCAGTGTGGTGAGTAACCACTCATGCATGCAGCAATACACTCTGGGAGTTGAAAATACATAAACTCCAAATCCCAATATATCGTTGTGTAAATGGACTGGGCATTTAATTAGTTCACTGACATATCATATGAGTCAGTGCTTTTCAGGGTATATATAGTGCAGATGTTTGCTCCTTGAGGGATTAATAGTGTAAATGTGCCCATGACTAAGCTTAACCTCAGGAACAGGCATCAATAATTTTAAAAAATTTATCAGATGGACTCCATTACTTAATAGCATAACTAACAACAGTTAAATGAACATTTATGTTCAACTTAATATTTCTGTGTCTTAAATATAATATATAAATATGTTTTTTTTACTAAATGTATTTGACCATTAATAATATTTAAAGTGTTCATTCAGTGGGATGCCCCAATATCTTTAGAATGATCCTGCACTGTTTGTTTTACTGTGGAATACATATTCTCTTCCTGACATAGCATTGACTGAGGGGGTGCATATTGCTCCTACTTAAACTCTATGTGCCACACACAGTGTACCCTACTCTCGTTCCCAAATCCTTCCGAAGGAAGGCTCTGGTGACAGTCAGTACGACCTTGAACTTGGGATTTTGCTGGGTTTGGGCAATCCCTGCTGGTAGCTTGGAACCAGTGGACAGGAACCAGAATGTATGATGGTAGTTTTACCTGTATTTCCCATCATACTTTCTGGTTCCATTTCTGGTTCCTGTTCGCTATACCACTAGTGGCTCCCCCTGGAAATAAAAAGACTAAGGTGGGTTGGTCAGCACTGACCAACCTGACAATAATAACTGACCTAGGTTGGTCGTATAGGGAGCCAAAAAATGACTAACTAGGTTCGGCGCTAGTGACTGAGAGGTTGGGCGTATAGGGAGCCTAGGAATATCAGTGTAGTCTCATAAAGTTATTATGATTAGTCTGCAGAACTGAGAGAATGCTATTGTCTGAGATCGTTAAATACATCCCTCATCTGCAGTCTGAGATGTTGCAATGTATCCTGTATCAGCAAATGTCAACTGTGAAAGCTTCCCTCTGAGAGTTATATGTACACAATCTGAGTACAGTATTCTTCTTTTATGGATAGCAGTATTTTCTCTTCTATCCTTTGAAGAGGACAGTAATCAAATGTCAGAGCTATCATAGGAGAAAGCTGAAACATCAACAGCTTTCACTGGAGATGAAAAATATTTCCATTCATCCTCATATGCTGGCATCATTATCACCATAGCAACAGCTTAAATAAGTTTATACTAAGCTATATATGGTATGGCCAGAGGCAGGAAGTGATTCTACCACACATACTCATTTGTAAATTGGAACTACGTAAAGGCTTAGAGAAAAGGGATAGAAAAAGGGTTTCGCTCCAGCAGATGTCTTTCAGGCTGCTCCCGCACCCATTAAGAATCACCCTGCTACTAATATACGCATCCTTTAGGGACTGAACAGTTCTTTAACGTGAGTTCTATATCCCAGTAAACGAAAAACGTTAAATAACGTTTCTCCATGGCGCCTTATCATGGCAAAACGTCATATAACGTTAAAAACGTTATTTTGACGTAAAATATAGTGATTTCTGTTAGCTGGAGTGACATTAGGCCATCTTAATGTATGACTCTGGTGTCAGATCTGGTCTCAATATAAAGAGATTGTCTAGAAACTAACACTCTCCAGCTCCACCAATAATGAGCCTGTAATTAGGATTTATGAATGAAATCATTTTTTTTCAAAGGTCCAGTGACCAAAGCAGTCCACAATGACAACCTTCTCTCCATCGAATCTGTTCATCTCCTTCTAACAGTCGCATACTCAGCCCATCAGTATCTTTATTCGTGTTAAGTTGACACCTACAGGAGGAGGCCAGCCTCATATATTTGGTGGTGTAATTATGGGCAATTATACCCGGGGAGATGATGGTGATTCTATTAGCATTCCAATTAAATACTCTGAGGAAAGGGGGCTTATGGAGGGATAATTGTTGTTTATTTGAGGTCTCAATTTAACCATTGCCCACGGCTATAACTTGTATTTGTGGACAATAGGTGTACGACTCCCACAGAGAACTCATTAGCCAGGTCCTTTGTCAGCCAGGCTCTCCCACACAGAGAGAAAACAAACAGCGTCAAGAGGGAGTCCAGGTTGCCTCCAGAATGACTCCCCTCCCTAGGGGAGCCAAGGTCCTTATTTGACTCCCTTATGTGAGTCGAGGTGTCTCCCTCAGATTGACCAGGGAGTCACCTAGGCTCCCTTAGGCAGACTGGGCTCCCCTGAAGAAAGGAGTCATTCTGGAAGTAACCTGGACTCCCTTTTGACGCTATTTCTTTTTTCTGTGCAGGTTCTACACAACCACCACCCACCGCTTTCCAGGAAGGAACTCTCTCAGTGGCAAAAAAAGGCTCTCCTGGAACGTTTATGGCTTAGTCTCATGAGTTTGTAACAGTTGAAACGTCTTTGACCGGCGTCGTCTTTGACCGGCGTCGTCTTTGACCGGTATCGTCTTTGACCGGGTATGTGATTAAAATGAAGAAAAAAGTAGTATATAGTAAAGAAATTTAAGCTTCAACTTCTTCATGTAATAAACAGTCTATGGTTGTTTTACCCAATTTAAAAAAAAATGTTAATGCACATATTAAGGGTTCCTTTTGGCCTTTCTTTCTTCAGCCGGTCAAAGACGTCATCCGTCAAAGAAGACGCCGGTCAAAAACGTTTCAACTGTTACAAACTCATGAGACTGAGCCAGTAACATAAATATATGAAATATATCAATTTTAAATAATGCCTCGAAATGATGTGTTATAACATATTATACAATAAATTTACCCATTTCTTTACTATACACTACTTTTTTCTTCATTTTAATCACATACCCGGTCAAAGACGACATCAGTCATAGACGCCACCGGTAAAAGACGACGCCGGTCAAAGACGTTTGAACTGTTACAAACTCATGAGACTGAGCCAAATACTGTGAGTAATGTAATGCGCTATAGGTGCCTCCCCTACTTGAGCAACCACTCTTGTAGAAACTTTAGGAGCTCTACTCAGTGGTGTCACTGATTGCTCAACTGCTGAGCACGTGACAGTAGATGTCAACACTGATTAGCTGACCATTTGACATGCAATGTTATAATGAGCAGAAGCATGCATGTGACAATCAAAAGTTTGTAAAGTGCCTGGAGTTATTGATTTTTGTCACAGAAAGATCTTGAAGGCCATATTCCACTGAATTAAGTACAGAGCTAAAGCAACAGTCTTTGCGAAAACATGCAGGACAGTGGCAATGTCCTTCTAAAATGCCACTGGTCCAGCATATTTACAAGTGTAGCGAGACCAAATGTCCAGTCTCGTGTTGGGCTTTTATGAACTAGAAGTATTCAGTTGGGCTTCTAAAGCTGAAATTTGTATGACAATATACTCTGTAAAACTATATATCAATCCTTATTTGGCCATAAATGATTGTATTTTTAATGGACAAAACTCTTTTATACTTAAACTGCAGAAATCATCACATATGTGGCTATCCTGTCCTCCAAAAATGTAACCAGTCCTTCAACATTGAGAATTTGCAGGACCGAATGTCCTGTGGGATGAAAAAGTTTTCGCAAAGACTGTCAGCATTGTAAACATTAATCCGTTGGACGATTTTACATCAGTTGGATACAGCCTTAAGGCTGTATTCCACTGACGGAATCGGCCGTGATTCTGTCTGTCGGACGAGATTCTCCCATAAGTTCAACATTATAGACTTTGATTGGATGAGAAAATTTTGGCGGACAGATGTTGGTGGAATACATGATTTAGAATAGAGTTCTGCCCAAGGTAATGAGATTCAACCAGGTACATGTTTCAAAGTACTACCTAGTGGGCACAAAATTCAGTTCAACGTTGAATCAACATTTAATCAACATTGAATTATACATTGACAACCTGTCATCAACGTTGATTAATCCAATTTTCTGTGCCCAATGGGTAGTCAAGCTTGTCCATCTATGTATTTCAGCATGCAAGAGTGTGCATTAAATGAAAGCTCTGGCACATTCATGTGTAAAGGGTAATATGTGCCTCTTTAGCATGTTTGTTCTGTAACAAAGGTGCGCAGTTTATGTATTGTTTCTTTACAAAACGCAGACCGCACATATAATCAGAAACAAAATACTGGGAACTTGCAGGTTGAGCATGATGTGGTCAAGTATGTAATGGAACAGTGTACTTTGTTCCATTGCAAATTAAAGCGTACATTATGGAACATGAAAGATGTTCCATGACAAACTTAAACATGCTGTACTCCCGCTCGTTTCAACCTCTAGGTAAAATTAGCTCCATACAGGTGGTCCTTTAACACTATTAGAAAGTATTAAATTTTTTAATATCAGGGGGGTGGCGAGTTTAGGGTGGGGGGGAGGGGTAAAATAACTTTACCTTCTTAAGGTCATGTGATGCTCCAGTAGGAACAGACACAGGTAGGGTTAGGACCCCTGGAAGGAACTCATCCAGGGTCTGTCACTCTGCCAGATCATAACAATCCTGTTTTATTGATAAAAATGATACTTTTTTTTTCGTTTAGAATGAATTTGATTCTGCTGTTGACTCTTAAAGTGCTTCTCCAAGGAATCACTTTATGCTCAGCTATCTGAATGGTTCTTGCTTTTTTATGTTATCATGGTAAAGAAATCACTCAGTAGGTGCTTATATCTCATGTGGAGAAACAAATTTACTATACTTAAGTACTAGAATGGCCACACACCTGTGGAGCAACTGATTCTCATTCTCCAAGGGGTGTTTCTCCATGATAACATCACTAAAATAGTTATGAAAACAATCTTTAAATCGTTTTGAAATATGATTTATCTTTAATTACATGAAATAAACACAGAGATCTACTCTAATCAGTCTGAATTCCTGGTTTCTCCACCTCGTGTGATATAATCCAAGGTACCACTTGTGGACAAACCTGTCATTCAGACAGATTATCGTAGACCTCTATCTATATATTTGGATACTAGTTAGTAGTGACAAACAAGAGCTACTCATTTGTATTATTTACAGCTGCAGATCGAATCAATGCCAAATCTTATTGTTAAGCCACCTTAACATTTAGCATAGCAAGTTGTGCATACCTGACCTGTGTCAATTAAAAAGTTTTCATGTTGACAGCGATTCCCATATAGAGAGATAAAGTATCTGATGTTTTATCTGATAGTTCTCATTAATTTCCACACATTTTTTTGATATTTCCGCAACACTATTGTTATCATCTGCTTTCACTAGTTGATACGTCATCTACGACCATGTCATATGCCGTGGTTTGCCATTGATCAATACTGCCCATGTGTTGCACCTAGTAGCTCACCCCTCATTCAGTTTCCTTTGCACTCCCATGGTTGCACACGTCAATCAGCGAGATAGCCGACTGTGGAAGCGATGACTCGCACACTCACATCCCATGTCACTTTTTCATCACCCTTTCTCTCTGGGGTTTATTATCTCATCACCCAATACTTTGCCAATTCTTCGATTTAAATGTGTAGCACCCAGTTTAGGGAATATGGAACTTCTAGCATAGAATGAATGGTTATGGATGAATACATTGTTGTCCATATGTGGCAGGATCTGCAAAAAGGGACCGTAGGGCAGGGTGCATGGAGGTCTGTTTTCCCTGGCCATGTGGCACACATTCATCTTAATAGAATTAATCACTTGTGATGTAATCCCTATTAATTGATAGAGAAGGGTTACCTTTAACCCTTTAAGGTCACAAGATGCATCAAAGCTTAATATCCGTTTGCATCCTCATACACTAACGGATAATTATATTGCTGTAGTGATGCCCCATTCAGGAGGGGATCAACTCCATACACTGTAAATAGTTAGTCTAGGTACACAGTAGAATAATACTGTAGATCTACAGTAAATGGATTTATAGTACATGTAGAATCTACTGTAGTTTTACAGACTCTTCTACTGTTTACCTACAATAGACTGTAAACCTACAGTAGGATCTACTGTATACCCATAAAGATGGCAGCCAACCTTTTTTACAGTGTAGGGTTAGTATGGTGCAGTAGCACATTGCTGGTGGAAAACTCGCCAGGCCTGTATTCATGTGTCATAATGACAACAGCGCTTACTCATCTAGAGTACTACCCAGTTAACAAAAAATGTTATACAGCATTATATGACGTTATATAATGTTTCTCTAAGGCTTCTTACTTTGACATAACGTTACATAAAGTTTTCAAGCATTATTTTGACATAAAAGGATGTTTCTTTTGTTAGCTAGGTATTTTCGACATCAAGGGTCAAACAAACCGATTTTATCAAATGAATCTGAATCATTATCTTCACTTTTCTCAGATCCTATGCCTTCCTCTTTCTCAAAGTCATGTAGGCATGCCATTTGATATCACACATCAATGATAATGATATAGGAATTATGTTTCAAGATGTTTGATATCTATAGGATCTCAGAGATGACTAAGATGCATTAATAGTCCTGTGTAGTGGAAATCAACATTCACACTTTACATACTGAGGTCTAATACAAATTGGACCAGGTGCAGTGCTAAGGCATACACCCAGGCAAATGTTGGCGTCAGACAAGGGTCAAGCACTGCTGGACTATGATAGATGGGCCAAGGGTCATTCTAGTGAGGGTCAGACTATGCTGGACCTTCATCTAGAGCTTCTACTCACCCAAAATTGCTTGAGAGTCTGGCTATGCTGGATCCTCATGGCAGAGTCTGGCAATGCTGGACTCTGGGGAGAGTCTCTTTTAGCCTGACCCTCACTAGAATGGCCCTTGACCCATCTATTATAGTCCAGCCGTGCCTGACCCTCGTCTGAGAGTGCTAATGGCGACATTGGCTGACGCTGATATCTGCCTGTGTGCATACTTCCCTACAGAGTGCAGTATATCTATATATCAATTGAGCTTTGATGCTGTGCCATAATAATGTACCCTTCACCTGCCTGGGCTGCATATATGCAGCACTACTGTAAAACTGATATTGCATATGTGTAGTATTGCCTTTTCAGTGCTCAAAAATCGATACTGCATATGAAGAGTTTCATGGCAAACCATAATTGAAGGATGTAGTGAATTCTCTAAGGCTACCATATTGGCAATTATAGTGCCTCGGATATAATGTGTACACCAGAGAGGAGCTAAAGATATGAAAAATAAAATGTTGAGGAAAAATTGTTTAAAAATTGCGTTTACCTATCCCTGACCTACACCTTTATCAAAAGTTGGTGTCATTTTTCAAAATGGCCCTTATTGCGTTTTGGAACCAAACTCTTCAAATAGGGTAGCTCAATTATGGCATACCGATGGTACACTAAATTAAATCTATAATGGAAATAAATGCTCGAAATTATGAAGTATCACCCAATCAAAACAATAATACGACTTCAAAACACGATTAACATTTTGAACCAGAAAGGAAAAGAATTTATGGTACCACCTATGATGTAATCCTGGTTTTAGTAGGACATAATAATAGCATGCAATGCCTCCAGTGGTTGGAATGATTTTGAGCAGAGGAGCGGCCCTTAAAGGGTTACTGAATTTTTCAAAGACATGTGGTAATCAAGGTCATTTGAATAGGACTGTAAAGCATCAGGTTGAACCAGTTACCAGTAAGTTCAATTGAAGGTTAGGTCTATCAGTACACTTTCCCACCTTTTAAAGAACAATCTTCTACCTGACCTGAGTGTTAAGTGCACGGTAGACTCCTTGCCAAAGCTTAAGTGGTGAGGGTGAGCAGTTAACTCCTTTACCCTGCCACACTGATATTCCTAGGCTCCCTATACGCCCAACCTCTCAGTCACTAGTGCCTAACCTAGTTAGACTTTTTTTGGCTCCCTATAAGACCAACCTAGGTCAGTTGTTATTGTCAGGTTGGTCAATACTGACAAACCCACCTTAGTCTTTTCATTTCTGGGGGAGCCACTGAGTGGTCATGGCAGGTGGCCCCAACTAGTGGTATACAAATACAACACACCAATGATGAACCTAGGGTAGCCACTACCGACTGACCCCCCGGTCATTTTTAAATATAACTTTGCAATTATGACTAACACTCATATGACCAACCTATGATAGTCTGTACTGACTAACCCTTTCAATCTATGGATTATCAGTGTGTATGCCACAATATCGCCATCACTTCTTGGCAGATGAAAGCTCATCGATCTCTAGGCATCAGGGCTGCAATGCAAGTCTCTATCACTCTATATCTAGATGATATTGAGACTAAAGCTGCGATGGTAACTGAGCAGACAGTGAATAGACTGAATAGTACACTGAGTGTGAGAAATTGCGGTGGGAGTACTTTGTTCTAATGGTAAAGGACAAGATACAGGTTGGTAAATCTCTGCGTTTCCAGTCAAATCTTTTCTCTATAGGCTTCTACATGTATCTGCACCGCCATCCATTCACCAACAGTAGTCTCTTCTCCCACTTACATCCTTATCTCACAATGAATTTTAAATTTTTAAAACAACGAAATGGAGTAACACACCAGTGCTGCAATCATACATTTGTTCTGTCCACGCGTTGACAAAGTGTACATACATATCAGCAGTATTACTACATGCCTACTTGGTAATAAGGTGTTATGGCATGTTATACTCCCAGGTTCCACTTTTTGGGACAGACCATATATATGTACACTGTACATAGCTACTAACCTTTGCGCTAGGTATGATGTAGAATTTACTGTAGACGTACATTTTAGTCTAGGTACACAGTATAACCAAATATAAAGTTTCAGGAGATGTTGTTGAACGACAGTACATTCTACCCTTTTACAATCACTAAGCACAGTGTCTTTCATAAATATAGTCTCTTGTGTGCAACACTGTGATATCCTCTTCACAATCTCCTTGTACAGGAGACCTGTCGAGCAGTAACCCCTACTATGAATAATAATCTCATGGCCTAATCTTTAAAGAACTATGAACTATTATGAGAGGCTTAGGAGGACACTTGCTAGGATCACATGTCCTACTGCTATCATAATTATTATTATTGTTAATCTGGGGCAGGTAAGAAGCTTATACAACAGTGTCAATAACCATATATATATATATATATATATATATATATATATATATAAATATATATATATATATATATATATATATATATATATATATATATATATATATATAAATAAATATATATATATATATATATATATATATATATATATATATATATATATCTGACATATGAAATGCAGAAATTAGGATGGAATGACTAATACTCATATTAAAATTCCCCTTCTTGGAAAAGGAACACGCTAATCAGTTTGACAGACACACAACCTGGGTTTATTTCCAGATAGAAATGGCATAGTGAAGCTGGCGCTTACAAACTACAAACAATATCCTTCGCGTTTCATATATGAAACCAAGTCCTGTCCTCCTCAAAAACAACTTTCTTTCGGTTTCAATTGAGAATATTTATATCGTATCAAAGGGATAGAGCAACAACGTTCAGCTGCACCGTGTTGCCGACTGAATGTTCTCAGGTTCTCTATTTGATGTAAACGAAATCAAAGGATGTTGTTACTAGAAACTCCTTAGCTGATGCTATTTCTTATTCAAAGTAATTCACACTGGTCTAGATTTCAAAGAATGAACAGACAACGAACTTCTTTTAAGGGAGGTCTCCACGGCAATTCAGATGAACATATTCCCATGTGTTATCATGTGCAGGGAGGTTGGAATTATGCGTATGACATATTGAATTGACCATATTTAAAACTGGTTCCATTTTATAAGCTTTTGATAGGTGTGGCACTGGAATGGAACAAAAACGTTCTTTTTTAACTTCTTTTCATTTCAATTGCATTATGGGATTGATATATGATATGATTATGTAATCTAATGATTGTAGACTAATCTAGATGTGATTTCATGGAGCTCTTTTTCTCATTTTATTGATATTTGAATCTTTAAGGTCTATAGAGCTCTTCAAAGTTGCATGGTTACGGAAAAGAGGTGATTTTTACGATTCTATTGTGAAAATCACCTTTTTTTTGGTAACTATGCAACTTTGAAGAGCTCTGTAGACCTTGAAAATGCAAATTTCAACCAAAGAAAAAAAGGGCTCCAGTAAATTACACTTAGATCAGTGTCCAATCATTAGATGTGGGAATTAGATCAAATTTCCATCCCATAACGCACTTGAAACAAAAAGAAGCTAAAAAAGAACGATTTTGGTCCATTCACATTCCACAGCTGTCAAAACCTTGAAAAATGGAAAAATTTGAAAGAGCCATCAACTACAGTCAACTTACTCATAGCTCTGACAAACCTGTCCTGAAAAATACATGAAAAAAAATCATCTGAATTGCTGTGGAGACCTCCCTTAATAGAAAACCTGATCCGACCTGGTTTGAATGAGAACATATTTTATGCCTATCCATAACTTTAATTGTCTATAGTTAATCCGAAAAATTCATGTGACATTTCATATATATTATGAGTATACTAGTCTACTGTAAACTTATTTACAGACAAAATGGATGTCGAGTCAATGAAATGGAATGCCACATGTACGTCACTATTGTAAAACCCAGCATCAGTGAAAGACAACAAAGCTAAACATTATTAAAAAAACAACACTTTACTACCCCCCACACCACCAGGCTACATACATGCCTCCTTTTGATATTGCGTCCCCTCGTGTCATATGGAATGCGAGAGGTTTATCACAGTCTAGTCATTGCTAAGGCTCAAGGGCTCAGGGGTTGATTGTGTTCATTTGGATATGAAATGAACCGAATACAGCCCAAGCTCCAACTACTGACATAACTCTCAGTTTTGAATAATTTTTTTAAAGATTTATTTAATTCAGCAAACATACTGTAATGTAAAGGAATGTTTACATACAGCGTCTTGTATTTAAGAAAACCTGCAGTGTCTTTTTTATTGGGTTTATTCTCATTTGTTAGGCCTATGTAAGCCCACAAGTGTTTTCTGTTAGAGGTAATCTGCAGTATGTATTCTAACTATGTATACATGTATTCTGTGTATTTTAGACAACCTTCAGAGTTAGTTTCAACATGGCATACACTTTCCTGTATTTCAGGTATACTGCAGGGTGTATTTTAACTAGGTATACACTTTCCTGTATTTCAGGTTTCCTGCAGGGTATATTTTAACTAGATATACACTTTCCTGTATTTCAGAAATCCTGCAGCGTGTATTTTAACTAGGTATACACTTTCCTGTATTTCAGGTTTCATGCAGGGTATATTTTAACTAGATATACACTTTCCTGTATTTCAGAATTCCTGCAGGGTGTATTTCAACTAGGTATACACTTTCCTGTATTTCAGCAATCCTGCAGGGTGTATTTTAACTAGATATACACTTTCCTGTATTTCAGAAATCCTGCAGGGTTAATGTTCCCTGAGCATGCGTGAGGACGATCCTGAGCGAGGCCAGACCTTCTACGTCATGGCAACCAATACAACGCCACCAGGCGTCACCTCGTTTAACTACGACGTCATGAGTGACTTCATGGGAAACGTCACAAATTCTACTGTCAGCATGCCTGTGAGGGATGAGGAACTTGCCCAGGTTAGTGAGATCTTTTAACACTCTGGTCTTGATTGGTCTGCTTTCATGCGATTCTATGGGTAAGTCCCTGAGGGCTAGTTTATGCCCTATACCGCTAGATGACAGGGCAGTAATAGCACCTTAGCAGGGCTACATTTCAATACAACCCTATACAAGTATTTCATTCTCTGTGAGTTTATTTAGTGTTTGTTTCCTCGCGAAGAATTATATTGTTTAGAAAGCACATTAAAGATATCAAGAAACAATACTGTTAGAATGAGTTAAATACAGAGCTGTAGACATCTCCAGGTCATAAAAACTTATAGCACAGGATGCAGCTTCATCCACTTACCAGGGTCAATGGCCACCTGGTGGTTGGCTGCGGAACTAAACATGGAGGACCTCAAGGGTGGTTAAACAAGGGTGGTCATGTTCTTGTGTGAGGAGATCCATCAATCTATAGTTTGCCGGATGCCATCTTGATCCACGGGCTGCCGCAGGTTGGGGACCCATGCAGTGTGATCATGCAAACTTGTTTTGATGATTCCTCAGCTTTTATTAGACAGGGAATACTGATACACAACTGTCGTGCTGTACCTATGCCTCATATGCACCAGTGCTGTTCTGCTGTATCATAATCACAAGTGAACTGGGAGCTTGCAGGCATCATACCATCATTAAAAAGGACTGTGGCCATGGGAAGTTATGGGTTCTATATCAATCGCCATGACTTTTAGGAGAAAACTGGCAAATGAAAAGCTATGAAATGAGATGAATAGTAATAAATGATGGAGAGATTCAGACGGTCAAAGGGGGGAATCATTTACAAGGGAGACACTTTCAATCTACCTCAATTCCAAGTGTCACATATTTCACAGATATTATAGTGACAGATTTGTGAGAAACACAACTTTAATAAACAGCAGCCATTTTATCTACAAGGCAAATAGGCATGTTTATCAAAAAGTAATACTTTGTCATTTCGCCATTTTGCCAGTTTGTAGTGCAGTCTAACTGCTTCAGCTCAGCAACACCAATGCTTGGCAAGCATAAAAGTGCCTCTACATGGGTAAAAATCTACACATGCAACACGGCGACACAGGGGTTTTAAAAATCAACACGTGCGACACAGGGGTTTTAAAAATCGACGGACACAGACATTTTTATAAGCCCCAGTATATTCTATACATAGAAAATTCGACATGGCGACAAGGCCCCTTTTGCTAAAATGGACACAGTGACATGGTCAAAACTGTGGGTACCCATGTAGAGGCACATAAAACATGCTGACAAACTGAATCATATTTTGTTGTGATTCACCAACACAAGTGACTCAACAACAGTATACTAGGTAAAAGTACTCATTGACATCTACCGTAAGGAAATTAACATTCTAATATTAGCATGTAACTGGCATGTGGCCAATGATATGAACAGAAGCCATACCAAGGTATTGTTTATTGTGGTATTTAATGAGTACTTGCAGTGAGAATCAGTTGATGAGTCATATCTGTTGGTGAAGTTCTGATTTGGTTCTAGAGCTTACAATTCACTGAATGACCCTTCCTAAAGGGAGTATTCGACTGACAGAATCAGCTGCGATTCTGACGGTCAGACAAGACTTGTCCATGAGTTAACATTTATGTGAACTTTCATCACAGTTGACTGATGTCAGTGAAATACTTCCTTAACCCCTTAAGGACGGATGTCGCTAAAAGATGACATTTGTCATCAGTATGCACCAATTCAGCCCTGGTGAGTAACTCCATGGTGCTCCATTGGTGCATTATGCCAACCCTTTGGGAGTGTCTCAATCTGTAGGGTCAGCATGATGCTTGAATGCAGCTGGTGAGTTATTCGCCAGTGCTGCATTCATGCACCATGGCAGCTAAGGGCATGATGCATTTAGGGATTATGCTGCTTTAAAGGGATACTTGAGCCATCACTAGAGTAGTATACCTCAGTTCTCTATGATTGGTTTTACCTCTTTAAACATCACAACTAAACTAGTATTTGCACCTGGAAACCAGTAATCCATGCACTTATTTCATCGACCACTCGAATAGTACACACTGATATACTGACTATAATCAGTAATTCACACACAGCAATGTGAGCATCACTGTCACCAAACCTACCTAATTCTGAAAGTTGGGCAATGCCTGCCTTTCTCGAATTAGGTGGTTTTGGTGACAGTGATGCTCATATCTCTCTGTGTGTATGCCAAACAACTTAGTCACTAGCGATTTACTTAGTTTGTCATTTGTTGGCTCTGTGTACGACCAGAAATCAAAAAGGTGAGGTTACAGAGAGAGAAAAAGAAACGAGTCACAAGGAGAGTATGAATTAATAAAAATAAAAAAAGGGACGTCAGGCCTCCCATTGGCTCCCTTTTGAACAAGTTTCTGACTCTAGTGGCTTGTACTTTCAAGATGGCGTCCTCGACAATTGTCCTGTTCTGCTTATTTTTCCTATGTCCCCTTTTATTTCGTGGTCCTTGTTTCTGTATATGTACACTTTAACTACCCACGCTCAACACTTAAGAGGACCCTTGACATTTTTTACAGAAACCATTGAGATTAAATCTAAGTATCTCAAAATCGTATGCAAACCCCTTGAGAATTATCATAGGTCATTTGCAACAATGCTCAACCCAAATATGGAAGTTATTGACCAAACCATATTGATACCACAGCTTTCAACAGAATGGGCATCTTTACATTGAAAATTACATAGGTCTGTCCTAATGACATGACATTTGTTAGGAATGGGCTATTGACTCCTCACCAGACTTGGTCATAGGTTGGGGACATATCCATAGTCTAACATATCAAAATATCAGAGTGGGTTAGCGCTAAAGTTCCTATGATAACTTGGGAAATGAATAGGCAACATATCATCCAATTGGAACATTCTAAATTATAGTCATGAACCCTTAACTATCTTTTCATTAGACCATGCTGACACTTGCCTGAGTAGCTCGGTCAGTAGGGTGCTTGCCCCTAGATCCTAGCATCGAGGGTTTGAGGCTTTCTTGAGAAAACTTACTAAAATGTTTTCTAAAATTAGCCCTGAACCAACACCTACCAGGGGCAGCCAGGCTGGGTTAGTGAGTTTCTAAAGGTTCTGAACATCTCCACAAGGTCCGGCCACTAGTTTGTCAGAATTATCCTTAACATGGCCCTCTACTGAGAATCTAGCCTGTATATTTACTTATTTATGAAGCCAGTTTTTCGGACCTAAATAATCATGATATCTGTGTAAAATAAAAACACCTACATGTCTGACTGCGCAATTCTCATTGATAATGTTCCAAAGCACTATATCTGGAGGTAGACATGAGAAAATTCACTGCATTGGTAAACGTATAGGCAGTTTCACAATAGGAGACTTGTATGTTAGGGATTGTACATGGTCTTGCACCATGGACGATGAATCATGTATAAAATTACTCCACAGAGAAAAGCTGAACGCCATAGTGATGATGGTTTTGATGGAGCCTATATTAGTGAATAGGCCTCCAACTCCCCAAACCCCAGATCTACTATGCCATGTATGCCCTTTGAGGTCGGTTGGATGGTACTATAGCACAAGTAATTCTCTGGCGCTGTATCGATGCAGTATACACTCCAGCCCCACTCAGCTGTATCATAATCACAAGCAACCCCTATGACTGACAAGTGAACCGAAAGCTATCAGGCATCATACCATCCTTAAAAAGGACTGTGCCCATGGGAAATTATGTGTTCTATATCACCCGCAGTGACTTTTAGGAGAAACTGGGAAATGAAAAGTCATAAAAACGAGATGAATAGTAATAAAGATAACTGGGAGATTCAGAGGGTCAAGGTGGGAGAATCATTCACCAGGCAGACATTTTCAATCTATTTCAATTTCAAGTGTTACAGCTGACCTAAAAATAGAGCCTGATTTGTGAGAAACTCATTTTTGATAAGGAAAAATTTTTAAAAAAGGATGACAGGAATTTATGGCGAATAAGCATCCATGGTAAGATTGATATTTTGTATATTTCACTCAAATCCAACGGCTTCAGGTCAGCAAAACCAATGCTGGACGAGTGAACAACGTGAAATTCACATTTCTTGTGATGCATCAAAACACGTGACTCAATAACAGTGTACTGGGTCAAAGAACTCATTAGAAAGTGCCATGGGCAAATCAACTTTTCAGTGTTGGCATGCAACTGGCATGTGGCCAATTACAGTGGAAGAAGTCACACCATAGTATTTTTCATTTCGGTTTATAATTAATTCTTGCAGAGAGGAATAGAATGATGAGTCATATCTGGTAGTGAGGTTCTGATTTGGTTTGAGTGCTTTAAGTATACAGAGTGACCCTTCCTAGTCAAACGCTGACTCCATTCACATTGGTTCATTAGAGTCGGAGAGCACTCTATTGCAACATTATGTGGGTGCAAAAGCGTATCCTGCAGCTCTACTTTTCCTGAGTCCCCACTCCACCCAAAGCAATAAAAGTCATGTTTGTATTGTGGATGATGAATCAGGTATAAAATTACTCCACAGAGAAAATCTGAACGTCATAGGGATGATGGTTTTAATGGAACCTACGTTAATGCATAGGCCTCCAATTCCCCAAAACCCAGATCCACTATGCTGTGTGTGACATTTTTGGCCAGTTGGATGGTACTTTAGCACAAGTAATTCTCTGGTGCTGTATCCAAGCATCATACTCTCCAGTCCCACTCAGCTGTATCATAATAACAAGCAAACCTTATGACTGACAAGTGAACAGAAATCTATCAGGCATCATACCATCCTTAAAAAGGACTGTGCCCATGGGAAATTATGCGTTCTATATCACACGCAGTGATTTTTAGGAGAAACTGGGAAATGAAAAGTCATAAAAATGAGATAAATAGTAATAAAAATGACTGGGAGATTCAGAGGGTCAAGGTGGGGGAATCATTCACCAGGCAGACACTTTCAATCTATTTCAATTTCAAGTGTTACAGCTGTCCCAAAAATAGGGATTTGTAAGAAACTCGTCTTTGATAAAAAATAATACAGCCATTTTTAACTATGGCCAATAAGCATCCATGGTAAGATTGATATTTTGTGTTTATCAATCCCATCCAACGGCTTCAGGTCAGCAAAACCAATGCTTGACGAGTGAAAAACGTGAAATTCACATTTCTTGTGATGCATCAAAACAAGTGACTCAATAACAGTGTACTGGGTCAAAGGACTCATTAGAAAGTGCCATGGGCAAATCAATTTTTCAGTGTTGGGATGTAACTGGCATGTGGCCAATAACAAGGGAGGAAGTCATACCAAGGTAGTTATTATTGCAGTTTATAATTAATTCTTACATAGAGGAATAGGATGATGAGTCATATCTGGTGGTGAAGTTCTGATTTGGTTTGAGTGCTTTAAGTTTACAGAGTGACTCTTTCTATAAAGGAAGTACTGCGCTGACAGCATCAGCTGTGATTCCAGTAGTGAGACAAGATTCATCCACAAGTTTATGTGAACTTTTATCAGTTGACGGAATCATGGCTGACTGAAACACCGTATTTCCCCGTTTATTAGCCGGGTCTCGAATATAAGCCTGCCCCGTTTATAAGCCGGGTCAATACCCCATTTGAAATCAGTATAAGCTGGGGCCCGAATTTAAGCCTGGTCAATAAAGGAAACTCCAATATAATTTCTTCAGAGGGGCATAATTTCACTAGCTTCTAATTGGAGTATTTTCACATTTCTTTTATGTACATGATGTTAACGTATCACCCCTTAAGCTGAGTATGGTTTAGAGAAAGAAACCTTTGAATTTGCCATGATGTTATTAAAAATGTCCCAAAAAATTGTGTAAAGATGATGAATATATCTGAGAATTTTAGACAGACTGCTAGAGTAGCTCTTTAAATCTAAAAATTAGAGTAGGTGAAAATAATACAAGCCTGCCTCGAATTTAAGCCTGGCCCGTTTATAAGCCGGGTCAATACCCCATTTGAAATCAATAGAAGCCCGGGCTTATAAACGGGGAAATACGGAAGGTGAAATACACCATTAATTAAGCCACCACGAGAGTATGATACCTAATTTCTCTATGATGGCGATACCTCTTGGAACATGACTCGATCCTACTGAACACTAAAACAGATGTATATGCTTCATATATATATATCAACCATTCATGCAAAACTTCATCAATGCAAGCTAACAGTAATAGTTACTGCATTACGCCCTTTAAAGGCCCAACTCTTGCTACCCATCCAGCAATAGTCAGGGTGGAGCGGGGCCCAATCATTTGGCCTTAAATAGTGGATGGGGTTATAATAAGCAGGTAGGGGACAGGAGTACCTTGTTGGTACGTACCACTATTGTGGTACAGTCCAGTCAATTGGACCATACCAGTATTCTGGTATTGTGCATGGTTCTGGGCCGTACCATTTAACTGGTACATTTGCTGTGACCATTAGACCATGACCATGAACCATTGGCAGGGTCTGCAGCTCCTTTAGTACCTTATCTGTAATCACAGAACAATGGGTGTTATCTATACCAACACTGAGGGTGTGGGCTAGGGAGAAAATCCCACTTTTCTTTCATGATTTTCCCAATTTGTGACCTTGCCATTCCATAAGCAGATAAAACCGAAATACAGAGTGATAGATCAGTGTCTATGCTTCTACTCTGTATGTTTATTTTTATCAGTAAATGTAACAGGAAATTCGGAAATTTTGCTAGCTCTCAATAAGAGTATTTTATGAATCGGCCATGTTCAATGCATGATATTTGAAAAAGTATACATGATTGTAGTGTGTAATTTGGCTAGTGTATAGATGCAGATGTCCTCTTTCCAACGGTACCATACATGGTATATAGTACACTTGGAATATAAGAGAAATCTCATGTCAATGCATAGATACACTGATGTTAGTGTGCAAGCCATTATACTGGTACGCCCTGGTAGGTGAGTACAGGTGCAGCTTATTTAGGCCGTACTAGAATAGTGGACATGTCCTCAACCTGATAAGGGCAGAATGGTGTTATAACAAACTGTACCATTCTGTGGTCATGTGATGCAATGATTGCAGCATTGGTGAGGATCTGGTATTGGTAGACCATA
Organism: Harmothoe impar; assembly: GCA_947462335.1. Taxonomy (NCBI): domain Eukaryota; kingdom Metazoa; phylum Annelida; class Polychaeta; order Phyllodocida; family Polynoidae; genus Harmothoe; species Harmothoe impar. The sequence goes on along the minus strand of OX381719.1, from coordinate 54,176,018 downwards.
AATATAAATGAACATGTACATTGGTGCATCATCTGGAGTAGACCATTTTTAGGTCCCTGGAGAACTTTATCCAGGGTTGTGTGAGCACGCCATCGATCTCATATCTCTGTGAGACAGACTCCCCAGGGACACTGCACACACCAATATGGTGGCGTGGGAGGAGTTGGAGGGTAGCCTTTTTCTTTCTCGAGTGTGGGGGGGGGGGGGGGGTACCTGACTGTGCCCCCTTAAAGCCGATGTGTTCCTTCACGTCCATGGCTATTTGCCACCATGAAACACAGTGTCAGTACCAGACAGTAACTCTCTAGCACTGGTGCATCATGCAAAGCCTGTTAGTAGTAACCATGATACATGGCAATATGTATTAACCTTTTAAGGACAGATGTTGCTAATAGATGACAATTGTCATTATGATGCACCAATGCAGCCCCGGCGAGTAACTTGCCAGTGCGGCATTGGTGCATCATGGTAAACCTTCGGGAATGTCTTGACTCCGCAGGATCGGCATGATGCTTGAATGCAGCCCAGGTGAGTTACTTGCCAGGGCTGCATTCATGCATCATCACGAGTAAGGGCATCATGAATTAAGGTATCATGCCATCCTTAAAGGGTTAATCAATGCTGCTCTCACATTAAGTTACGGAATGTAGGAATTATTCCCACAGTTTTCTTGCTGGCTACAGACGCTTAGTCAGCCATCATCCAAATAAGGTCACTCAAAAAGCTGTTTATTCAGGCACTGCAATAGTTTATTTTCTCATTCTTCATGTCTCACTCCCACGGGAGGGCTAAAGGGTGGGAAGCTACAGGCTCACTGCAGACAAAAGTTACATTACAATAATGAAAGGTTTCTGATCTGCAGAGCATTTGGGAATTTTTGTCTCTCTGTTTCTCGGACACTATTTGTTAATTGTGATTTAATAGAAAATAGGCCCATAATTAGTATCTATTGTTCCTTATTAAGACATGTAATAAATTAGAGTAGCTAGTCTCATATAGTTCCAATGCATTTAAAGGGGCATTCTCACCACTCACACTTACCACATAGCAGACTAGAACAGTACTAGAATTGTGAGTGGGAAACGCTCGGTGAGAATGCCACTTTAAGAGGCAACAACAACATATAGGGGGAGGGTGTTTGGTACCAACACTCATCCCTATAAGACCTCCAACCCCACTTTCCCTTTTCAGCCTTAACAGTTGAGTTCTTGCTGCCCCCTCTACCCAGCAAGAGCTGACGTAGAGCTAGGCCTGGTAATCTAGGTCTCATTATTGAGTGGGTGGGTTTAAACTGGTCCATCTGCATTATTCTAATACTGTCCCAGGGGTGAAGTGTCACGCTCGTCTTGATATGAGATAAGATCGGGGTACCATTAGCGAGGTCTGTAATTCCCTAAAGACATAAAGAATGATAGAATAAACAGTTTCAGTACTTGAGTAAACAGTCTTATGCATGGCCTGAGAATCTGCCCCTGGAAACTGGTGATCCATGTTTTTATTTCAGTTACCACTACAATATCACACACTGATATTCTGACCTTAGTCACTGGTGAACACAGTCTTTTCAAAAACATGTAGGACAGTGGTAATGTCCTTCTAAAATGGCACCGGCCCGGCAGAGTTACAAGTGTAGAAGGACCTAATGTCCAGTCGCATGTTGGGCTTTTCTGAACAAGAAGAATTCAGTTGGCTTCTAAAGCTGAAATATGTATGTAAACGTACTGTGTAAAACTATATATCTATCCTGATTTTGCCATAATTGATCACAAACTAATTGTATTTTTAATGGACAAAACTCTTCTACACTTAAAATGTATAAATCATGAGATATGTAACTATCCGGTCCTCCAAAATTGTAGTAGGTCCTTCAACATTAAAGATTTGCAGGACCAAATGTCCTGTGGGATAAAAAGGTCTCGCAAAGACTGCACACACAGTGATGTGAGTGTCACTGTCGCCGAAACTACCTACTTCTAAAAGTCAAGCACTTCATAATATTCAGAATTAAATGGTTTTGGCAACAGTGACGTTTGCTGTATATGGCTAACAACCCAGTCACTGTCAATTAATCTAGTTAGTCAATGTTTGGATCCCTATATGACCACTCGAGTCTCTTTATTTCTATTTTTACAAGGGTAATTCTCCTTTGAATACACTGTACAACAAATTTTCAAAAATTGAAAAAAAACGGGACCAGACTCAATTGTTCTTATGTATTTTGACCTGGGGAATTCAAAAATAGCACTGAAAATTGTGTGGTAAGTCTCCGTTTTCAGATTTTCACATGGTCTTATTTGTATACCCAGTTAGAGCTTATATATACACTATTTGTTCAAAAAGTAGGAAAATGCTTCTTTTCATGTAAAACTCATTTTTAACTAGTTACATTATTAATACATTACTGATCTGTTATAGAAATAAATATTCTTTGTGAATAAATAGGTCCAACATAACACTTTGAAACATATAACTAGTGCTTAAAAAGGTCGCTTTGTCTTCCTATTGTATTCCCCATAAGGACCACCTCTGACCATATTCCAGCAATGTACGTGGCTAATGTTTCATGTAAAATTAGGTTTTATGGTCAAATATCCTCTTACAAGGATACCTTTTAGTAGAAAATTGGTTCTGAAAGGAATTTACAAGGCCTGTTTTGAGGTTTGCGATATTGATAACATTTCCAATATTCTAGAGCCAATTTCCAATATTTTGACCGTGTCAATGGCTACCATATTAACCAGAAACTGGCCTTTGTACCATTTTTGTCTAAAAAACCCATTATAGATATAGAATTTTTATCCTGAGGATGTAACACCAATGATCTATCATTGTATTCTGGATAATGGGGTTATCCAAGCAATTTTGGTACAAGAAATAGCCAAGGTATTTCTGGTGTATAATCTGTACGCTTGGCGGGAACCACCGGGTAACATATATTGACGCGCATGCGCGGGTATCATTTCCGTCCTCTCCGAATTATAATGCGGCCATTGTTGTTCAGCTGTCTCGAGGAGCACAAGCCAGCGTGTGATATGGGAATATAGCATTAACATTCCCTGAAGGTACCTCTTGTCAGAACGGGTCACAATCCTGATCTTAGTAGCTTAAAAAAATATTATATCGCTTTAGGATGAATCTGTATATTTATGGTATTTTTTCAATTAATATTGGTAAAATATCACTAATTTAGCTTCATATCAGTGTAGAATCCTGTTTTTTATGGTATGTTTCCACTAAATGTGCTTCAGAGTCATGTTATCTCTACCAGGCAAAGAAAATTGACAATTTTTTATGAATGCTGTCCCTCCTGTATATTGGTCGGACCATATATTCAGTAGTAGGTTGACAAATAATCATGGTTGGAATATCTTGAGACTGAGACTTATGAGGCATTTTTTTACAATCATTTTTGGATTCAGTGACCTCAAATTAATCTAGTCAGGCAGGTCTGCCCCCCGTTTTTTTTTTCGTCATTGCACAGTGATATATCAGTTTGGCATTCTGATGAATATCCCTCTGACTTATCTGAGGTAGCCACTAGTGACTACGACCGTGAGCATAAAGAATATAAGTGCACTGCAATAGCACACCTTGCCCCACATCGACAGGCAACCACTGTGACTTATGTATCAACCGATTAGAATCATCTATCTGCTTTAAAGGAGCAATATCACCACTTGGCAGCTACCACATAGTAGACTAGAGCAGTACTAGAATTTTTGAATGGGACACACTCGGTGATTATGCCACTTTAAATGGAAGTGAATATTTGGTTTCAGTAATGGAGAGTATTTCATAACAGTGAAAAACGACCCAGGCTCCACTCTCGCAATAACCAGTGACTCTGTCACTTCAGCGTGCAGCTCTGTCTACACTGTAAAAAGTCGGTTGCCCTTTTTGTAGGTGTACAGTAGATTCTACTGTGGGCGTACAGTTTATTGTAGGTAAACAGTATAATCTACTGTAAATCTACAATATGTTTACAGTAGAATCTATAGACTATACTGTAAATACTTTCTACAGTAGATTCTACAGTACATCTATAGTAGACTCTACTGTGTACCTATACTAACTATTTATAGTGTACGTATATATCTGTGTGTATATATACACCGTATTGGACGTAATACGCGCACACCCCCTAATAAGCGCACACCCCCGTTTTTGGCCAATTTCTATACTACAAATAACCAAAAATATTACATTTTTTGACGCCAATTAAACTCTTAACTACTAAAAGCTGTCCATAATCATTTAATAAGCGCACTGTGCGCTTATTACGTCGAATAGGTTATATGTATATATATGTATATATATATATATATATATATATATATATATATATATATATATATATACAAAGGCTATATAATCCGGTAAAACACAGTCATATATGACAGTGTGTTACAGGGTTGTGTAGCCTCTCTCCTGGTTTATTGGATAGAGCAGTTCTGTAATCTACTCCCTATGACGTCACTGCCCCAAGGCACTGTGGGTAGTGTGGCACTTCCTGCCCTCGTCCCTACACTGGTGCCCTTTACCCCCATCAGGCAGGCCGCCAGGACCGACTAACCCAATTTCACAAAGGTTTGCCTTCGTTGTGTTTGGTTACAATATACTTAGTGATTAGATTATGGCTCAGTCTGAAACCCGCTCCTCGATGCGCCTGCGCTGTTTTCGGAAGGATTCCCACTTTCTCTAGACTGCCTACAGTCCCCGTCTCTGGCAAAGGGGAGAGGGGAAGGAGTGGGAGGTACGAGGAGGGCGTCCCTCCCTCCTCTACTATACAGACTTGAGCAAGTCTACACTTTCTCCTGCATTCGCTGGACCCATTTTACTTTCTAGTACGGAATAAATTGCAGAACCAGTAAAGTACTATGCAGCACGGGAATAAACCATGGACTTAGAGTTGACCGCCGCCACTTGACTCTAACTTTAAGCCACACTTAAAGACTTAAAGGGAAATGCTACTTGTCGAGATAATACTGAAATTTTATTGCTATTTGCATGTAACTCAAGATTATATAAGCTTGATTTATTATCAAATCGATAATGAAAAGAAATTGACTCGTCACCGAGCTAATTTTCATGATACAGCCATTTGAGCAAATGAGTACTTTAATTATAGAAATGAATTGGAAAACAGTATTTTCTCACATTATCGGTCATGTATTATCCCCCTCTATTGCTTTATCAACCAAAACTTGGGAAAGTTTCATGGACATCTATAGGAACGTTTTAGATGTAAAATACTAAGGGGTCACCAATTAAATAAAAAAGTTATGAATTTTTCAAAAATACTTATTTTGCCTTAACTATAGGATACTATGGGTGTCACAGTGACTAATAAATGCCATACACACAGGTATAATCTTTGGAAGAAGAATTTTCATGAGTATTGATTTTTGCCACCAGGTGGCCTATGTATAGGAACCCGCATTTCCCTTTAATGCCACTATCCAAAAAAGAACAATCCTTATTAGTTGAAGACATTTCATCCTGGGTGCCTAAAGACACAATAATTACCCTACCACATCATATCCTATTAATTGTCAGCCTTGTGCTAGCTCCTTTAAACAACAAGGGAGATACTAGTAAGGTTTAGTTTTAAATCTGAAAAGGGGTCTCCATCAAAAACAACGTAGCAGAAAGCAGCGTACTGCAAGTCATGTAACTGGGGTCCAGACCCCTACACTGTCAGAAGTAAGTGTAGCTGCATTGGGGGTTATACTGTAGATTTACAGTATAAAAGGACATTTTGGTTTCCAAACAAAATAAAAAAAATTCCAAACAAAAAATACGTCCATTTACACTGTATATATAGTATGATTATCTCACTGTGCAGCTCAACTAACTTCTGACAGTGTAGGAGTAGACTTGCCAGGGCTGCGTTGATGCATAATGATGACTGAGGACAAGTAATATATAGACCGGAGGGTAGGGGGAGAGCTTATTGCATGTATTTGTTCCACCCACACCATCCCACTAATGATAATAGACTCCTCCCTAGTCAGAAATTGCAGACTCATGTCGCACAGATTCATATCCGGTCAGTGATTGCTAGGACATTTGATACAGCTCTATTTGCATAATGATGCCTACGTTACCTTCCTGAGAACACATTAAGATGACATTGTCAGTATTCATCACCGGCCATGTCAGCAACAAATGCTAATACCCCAGTCGCCCTAATAAGCCCTCACTTCACACCTGTGTTGGTGTTAAGGTCAAGATAAGTGTGAAGGCGTAGGGGTAAGTAGAGGCCTTGTAGAGGGCTAGTAGTCTGTAAAAAAACAGGCACGTGGAGCATCAATCAAAATGGTTATTTGAGGCTGTTTTTTCTCTCAAATAGTATGTTAAGCACCCGGGCGCTTATTACGTCAAATACGGTGCATCGTTTTGTGTATGTACTAATGGATTCCCACATGAATTGTATATGTGTGCCATCCCCGCACAGATTAATATCATTCTTGTGTATGAGCCATGCGACAAGTGTTTCATTGTGAGTGTGCTGACACCTGATAAACACGATGTTACCCCTTTAAAAACATGTGTCGCTAAAAGATGACATTAGTCGTCATGATGCACCGATGCAGCCCTGGTGAGTAATACCAGGAGGGTCTCAACCATGTAGGGTCGTCATGATGCTGTTTGAATGCAGCACTGTAGAGTTACTTGCCAGAGCTGCATTCATGTATCATGACGACCAATGACATGATGCAATAAATGCATTATGCTGCTCTTAAAGGGTTAAAGAATCAGATGGCAACACTAGCGATATTTACATGAGCTGCTCCTGCATAGAACAAGCACTACCCACACGAGCTCCTCCTTGGATTATTTTACAGTGCAAGATTTAACAGCACAAGGAATGGCATAATAGTGTAGTGGGTCGCCGCTGTACTATTTCTATGGAACCAGTTGGAGTTATATTTGGTATATGTGTTGTCGTGTATCCAGGCCGCACTCCTGTCTACTGCCGAGTATAAGGTTATATAAGCCCACCTGAGGAATGGTGGAGCGCGGCCTGGTTATGTGCATTGAGCCGTGACCGCCACGTGTCACCCGACATATCTCGGGTACAGTGTCGGCTAGGATGCACCGGCGGGTGGTTACCGGGAGTTCCTCGGGAACTCAAGTGTTTACGAGTAATGAAGAGAATTACATAACGACCAGTACATAAGACCTGGGGTTCTGCTAATCGAGGACCCAGTCTTGCTGCGCACTTCGGCCAGCTTGACTGCTCCACAACAGAGCTTCCCCGAACTCTGTTGTACCTTTTAGGCCTAGTCCTGTCGCTGCTTCCACCTTGGTCACCCTGCGTCTTTCTCTGTTCCACCCTCTGGGGGAACTAGAGGAGATAGACGCATTGGTGTACAACTCCGGGTACAGAACTCCCTCTGTGGAGTCTGATCCAAGTGGAGTTAACCAAGATGGAAGAGAGCCTTGGAACTCGGGAATTATGTACTAGACCGTGAGCGTATACCTCCTGTATGTTCATATGACCACTGGTGTTCAGAAGCCTATTTGATTATTGCTATCCGTCTGTATGATTACGAGCCGTATGTCAGAATGAATAAAGTGTAATTTCTGAACAACCTATTTTCAAATCTGGAGTTTTTCATAGCAGATGTCTATCTTAGAATAGCCAACAGCTACACTGGTGCCGTGACCACTTTGGGTAAGTATTGATTTACATTTATTTTTGTTATTCTTCTTTCTGAAATTGAGAGGTAAGCTCTTATATGTTTGAACCAGAATTGGTAGGTTTCAAGGATAGCTATTACAGGTTGCTTTTGTGTGGTGAAGATATGTCAGATACAGAGGTACCTCCCCCGTCGGTTACTAACCAAGGGGAGGGGATGCGTCCCAGATTACGATCTAGGGTGAGGTTTAATGCTAGGCAGAAGGTGCATACGTTCAATCAGAATAGGGAAATTGGACATGGAGGGGAAGATGAAGCCCATGAAGTGAGATCTGAGGATTCACAAGGGGACCCTCCAGCGAAACGTCCAGCTCTGGAACCAGATGGGGAAATGGTAGGACAGGTCCAGGTGAGGGATACATCAAGAGAGGATGTGATGCTTGGACCGATTACCATGGAAGATATTGGAGAGGATAGTGACTCTAGTATACCTAGTCTGAAGGATACAGTAGATGTACCAGTGAGATGGGAACGTAGACCAGTACCCACTGTGGAAGCAGTGGAAGGGACTAGAGTGGTAGTCCCAGTCAGTCAGGAAGGAGTTGAGGTTGTCAAAAGAGACGACCTAATAGAAACTCCTGAGGAAGGGGAAGAGACAGCTGATGTAATCTCCAGGGGAGATAAGCTGTTCTCAGATCCTTTTAGGTTGACGATACCCGGTCTAGAGGTTCCACCTTATGAACCCAGGGAGAGGTTGAGCCTGGATGACATAAGGACGCTCAGATAGAGAGATGAGCATGAGCATATGAAGGAAGGGATAAGACTAGAGGAAGAATCCCTCAGAAAGTTGAAGGAGGAAAGGGAAGCTTTCGAAAAGAGTTTTTTGGCAAAGAGGTCGGGAAACATTGGGGAACATGCAGCTCAGATAAAACATCTGGAACAAATTTCGGTCAATGTAGGTCTACTTGAGGGTACTGAAGTCAGATTGAAGTCTGAAACAGAGAAGCTAGTGGTACGGAATAAAGAAATTAGTTCCGAGATTCTGGCAAGACAGTTACAAGTAGCGGAGTATGATGAGTTGTTGAAGAAACAGGATACTAAGTTAGGAGAGTTGGAAGCACTAGCTCAACAAGCTGAGAATCACATGGTGAACAAACTAGAACCAGAAGTGACTAAGGTAAAAAGGGACTCAGTGGGAACAGCACAGGGAGTGTCTAAGGATGAGACCTTTGTGACTGCCGACGAGCCTTCAGTATTTATAGTCAATACAGTGGAAGAGGTGGTGAAACCACCTGCCACTGAGGATCTAGATAGTTCCATGGTGATACATACAGCTGACATGTTATCCAGTGTGAGTGGACACTCATCCATGCATGGCAGTAAGTTTGATAAGAATGAGGAGTTCATGTTAGAACTATGTGGTAGAGTTGAAAAGCTGTTTCAGGAGAAGTTAGATTGCTTCCTTGAGGAAACAGAATCAGTGAGTGTGGAGAATGACACTAAGGGAGTAAAAGGAGACGTTCCGGTAGCCCAGGCTACAGGGAATAAGCCTCCTGTGGGACCAGGTCACACTGCTCCAGCTCCAGGTGCTCATTCTACTCCAGCTCCAGGGACAAGGCAGGTTCCTACAGGTCCGGTAAACGTGTCTACGGTAGGTAGACCAGGTTTGCCCAAGGGGGCAAACATGAATGCTCGGCCGCCAGGTCAAGGGAATCTGGCAGGGCCTAACACCTCCTATGGGGGATGGAGCAATGTCGGACCGGATAACTGTTATGGGAACGCGAGGCCTATGTTCAATATACCACCTCCCCCATTACCTGGCAGTCATGTAACTCCAGGAAGCATGTATACACCAAGGACCGGAGGTACTAATCGGAGTGGGACACCCTATCAACATAGGGGAAATATGTCAATGGAAGATGAGGCAGTGTTCCAGAGCAATCCAGCAATTAGAAGATTGGGGATTGATGCGGTACCGAATGACGTGGGGAACTTTAAGGCAGTGGACTATGCTTTGAGTCAGGCTGATATACCGTTGAGAACGGGGATGACACCTGTGAGGAAGCAGGCTATCAAGATGAAGCAGTATGATGGCTCGGTTCCATGGAGGAAATGGTTCACACGATTTTCAGCAGACATGAGACATAATGGTTGGGAAGGCGATGAGTGCCTTGCAGCTTTGTCATGGTGTCTGCGGGATGGTCCTGGTGATCCCGCCCTAACAAGCTTTGAATTAAGCGGGGGAAGAACGTACAAGGGATTAGTGGAAACAGCTTCTTGGGCTTTAGGTTCCACATCCGGTGCGGATCCCGCATTTGAGCTAGAGGCAAGAGTTCAGAAGCCCGGTGAAGGGCACAGACAGTTTGGAATGGCTCTCAGAGTGCTAGCAGCAGAAGCATTTGCATCTATGAGTCCAAGTGATCCATGGCTGGTAAGGAAGTTGTCCAGCCTGTATATAGATGGACTTAAAGACGAAAGATTGTCGAGCGAGATTGCTTCACAGTGGAAGACCACTATGTCACTAGCAGATATCTTCGAGCTTACAGAAGATGCTCTGAGGAAGAGGAAGCTGTTGAAAACTGTAGAGGCAGCCCCTGTAGCAGTAATAGAGATGCCCGTAGAAGAGGTTGAACTGACTACAGAGGGTGTGCAAGAGGTGGCAGCAATAGATCCTAAATGGAAAGGACGTCGTTCTTTTTATGTAAGACGAAAGGTTCCAGGATCAGACGCTCAAGCGCCAGAGGAGGGTGCATTGAGGACCATGATCGGAAAAGTCATGGAGGAGCGTAGTAAGGCTGAGAAGGCTGAGAAGGTCGCAACTCGTGGTCACGGTAAGGGGAAACCCAACAAAGACACGAAATGCTATAATTGTGGGAAGAAGGGTCACTTTGCAAGGACATGTTGGTCCAAGGATACTAAGAATGTATCATCGGTCGAGAAACAAAAAGACGGACCCTCTTCTGACCAAAGCCCACCACCGACGGAAAACTAACAGGGGTTGTTGTCGATGACAAGATAACAACCCCACCTGTGATTGTCAAGAGTACTGTCAGGGGAGAATCAAAAGATTCCATTTCATGGGAACCGCTGGGGTTAGCCGCACCTGAGTCTGATCCGCCAGGTGGAGATGGGCCCCAGGGAACGGACGAGAAAGGTGTTGAAGATTTAGCTCATCTGGACACCGTCCGTAGAATTGAGTTGGCGGAAGAAGTAGAAAGGTTTTGTGCTTCGCGACTCAAACCCGATGATCCTGTAGTTAAGTTTCTCAACTCGAGGGGATATGACTTGGGCGGTGAAACTGGAATCCAGAGATTTGCCTTGCAACCTTCTCCTTTACAAGGGAAGAGATGGTACTTGCCTGTGCAGATTCAGGGCTGCTTGGGGGAATTTCTGATCGATACTGGAGCTAGTCACTCCATGATGGGTCACCATTTCTTCAAGAAGCTCGCAGGTCTGTCGACTAACCCTGTGGGGTCTGGGTCGGTCAGAAGTCCTGATGGGTCTCATATGCGGACACATGGCAGACAGGTGATACCCTTTTGGGTGAATCAACATTCATTTCTTGTTTCAACAACTGTAGCTGAATTGACGGATGAGGGAATCTTGGGAGTAGATTTTTGTTCTCTGTATGGAGCGGTATTGGATAGTGTGACAGGGGAACTCACTCTTCAGTATCCACAAGAGATGAAGGTCCAGTGTGTACTCCGCCGGATTTCAGGCGTCTCGTCTGTCTCTCAGACAGTGCGAATTCCTCCTCGCCATGTGTGCAATGTAGTTGTATACTGCCGGGAAATGGAATTTGACCGCATGGGGGTGGTGGAACCGAATCAGCAGCATTTGAGTAAGCTGGGGTTGGTTTCCACCAGTGCCTTAGTGCAGAGTTCAAGACGAACGGTAGTACCAGTCAGTAATATGACTTTTCAGGATGTGTACCTGGAAAAAGGGACGACCTTTGGGGACGTAACATATGCTGACGTGGTAGGAAGAGCTGACTCACCAGAAGTAGAGTTAGCAGTAAAGAGAGCAGTGGAAATAGGAGCTTTGGATCCATCCGCTATGCCAGTGGTATTACAAGACACTGGGGAGCAGGATAGGAAGGAAGGATATGGATTGCCACTGCATCTTTTACCATTAGTAACAGATAGCCACTTGGAGACGGAGGAGGACAAAGAGAGTCTGGCTCAGCTATTGTGCGAGAATGCAGACTTGTTCTCTGCTCCAGGGGAGCAATTGGGTAGAACTGACCGAGTAACTCATCGGATAGACACCGGTTCTAGCCCACCATTGCGCTTGCCATACCGGCGCCTCCCGTTGTCTAAGAAGCAGGCATTGGAGGATGAGGTAGACAAGATGTTAGGGGAAGGGATAATAAGGCCCTCAGATAGTCCATGGGCTAGTCCGGTGGTAATGGTTACCAAAAAGGATGGCACCTGTCGGTTCTGTATAGATTACAGGAGACTAAATGGGATTACGAGGAAGAATGCCTACCCCTTGCCACGCATTGACGAAAGTCTGGATTCCTTGGGAGGCAATCACTGGTTTAGTACCTTAGATCTCCAGTCAGGGTACTGGCAGATTGGGATGCACCCAGAGGATAAGGAAAAGACAGCATTCACAACCCACAGGGGGTTGTTTGAGTTCAATGTAATGCCATTTGGCTTATGCAATGCTCCGGCTACTTTCGAGAATATGATGGAGACAATGCTAAGGGGATTGTTGTGGAAAAACTGTCTAGTTTATCTAGACGACATCATAGTTTTCGGGAAAACTCGGGAGGAGTGTCTATCAAATTTGAACAAGGTGATGGATCGACTGAGATCCTACAACCTTAGACTGAAAGCTAAGAAATGCAAGTTCTTCAGGCAATCAGTGGAATATCTGGGCCGAATAGTCAGTGGCACAGGTATTTCAGCGGATCCAGGGAAATTGGAGGCTGTAGCTAATTGGGCAACGCCAAAAGACCAGAAAGAAGTGAGGTCATTTTTGGGCTTTTGCTCGTACTACCGCGACTTCATTCCCGGATTTGCTGAGGTGTCGGCTCCATTACAGGCGCTGGTAGTAGGAAAAAGGAAGGGAATGTTGAAGCTACCACCGTTTATTTGGACGGAATTAGCTGGACAGGCTTTTCAGAAGCTGAAGGAGTTATTCACGGTAACTCCTGTGCTGAGCTATCCTACTGAGGGTGATCAGTTCATCCTAGACACCGACGCTAGCAACGATAGCATAGGCGCTGTCTTATCCCAAGTGCAAGAGGGTAGGGAAGTGCCCTTGGCATTTGCTAGCAACAGCTTGAGTAAAACTCAACGCAAGTATTGCACCACCAAGAGAGAGTTGTTGGCCATAGTAGTATACACAAAGAAATTCCGCCATTATTTGTATGGTGGGAATTTTATTCTACGAACAGACCATTCATCCTTGAGATGGCTCCTTAATTTCAAGGAAGCAGATGGGATGATGGGTATATGGATCTCCGCGTTGTCTGAACTAGGGATAGAGAATACCCAGATTCAGCATCGGAGCGGAGTGAAGCACGTAAATGCGGATTGTTTGTCTAGGAGACCAATCCGAAGATGTGCAAGAATGGACTGTGAAGACTGTGGCATACATAACGCGTTGGTGGCTCCAATAATGAATTTTGATCCGGCCTGGGAAGAGAACTTGGTGTTTTGGTCGGCGGAGTCCATACTTGAAGCTCAACAGGAGGACGATGGTATCAATATGATACGGAATCTGATCCTGGAGAGAGCTGCTCGTCCCGTCAGACCTGCTCTGTCATTAGAATGTGTGGAAGTAAGGAACTTAGTGGGCCAATGGTCGCAGTTGGTAGTGCGAGACGGCCTATTGTGTAGATGGAAAACTCTTGAAGGCAAAGCCAGGAGGAGGCTACAGATAGTCTTGCCAGCTTCTCTGAGATGGGAAGTATTCGAGTTTTTCCATGGTCATCAGACTTCCGCTCATTTTGGCAGGAAACGGACTTTGGACAAACTAGCGAGGAGATATTACTGGCCTGGGATGTCTAAAGACGTAATACGTTGGTTGAGTGAATGCCCAACGTGTTGCCTGGTGAAGCCGGGCCCTGGGAAAGGTAAAACATCTCTCAGACAAGAACTGTTCGGAGTCAGATTTGCGAGGATAGCCATTGATATAATCACTGGCTTCCAGACAACTCCAAACTCCAACGTGTGCATGATGGTGGTACAAGACTACTATACAAAGTACGTGAAGGTGATCCCAATGAAGGATCACACGGCATTAACTTGCGCACAAGCTTTGGTTGAGGAGTGGGTACTAACATTTGGCGCACCTCTCATGTTACATTCAGACCAGGGTAGGGAGTTTGAATCGCGTCTCTTTCAGGGGATGCTGGAAGAATTGGCCATAGTTAAGACACGCACTAATCCGTACCGACCGCAGTCGGATGGGATGGTTGAGAGATTCAACCGCACGTTGATTCAGGGGCTGACCACACTGGTTAATTCTAATCAGGATGACTGGGACACGTTTTCCCAGTATGTGGCTCATGCATACAACGGTACGGTGCATGCTTCAACTGGCTGCACTCCTAACAGCCTGGTATTTGGATCTGAGATCATAATGCCTGCAGATTTGGTCTTTGGCAGTGTACTGCGGAGAAAGGATGTCCCATGCCGTGTGGCATTTGCGGAATCTCTGCGTAGAGAATTGCGGGAAGGCTATGCATTGGTGAGAGGCCATTTGAAGAAAGCGGCCATCCATCAGAAAGTAGGGTATGATACAGGCTTGAGAGAGAGGAAGTATGTAGTTGGACAGAAGGTGGTGAGATTGAAACCACCTGTACATGGAAAAATCTCGAAAGGTTGGGATGGGCCATTTGAGGTGACAAAAGTAATATCGGATGTTACTGTGTTGTTGAAAAATGTGAAAGGCAAGATAGTTGCAGGCCATGTGGATCGCCTGAAGCCTTGGCTAGGTCGCCGGCCCGGCGATGAGAATGAGCCTTTGGTAGAAGTGCCAATGCCCCAACCCAGGTGGGTGCGTAAAACACAGGTTACGGCACCCCCGCCTACAAAGAAGACTAGAAAAGCAACGCCAGCTAGAAAAGTCGATGGTAGGAAGAAGAAGAAGAAGTTAGTTACTGAAAAGGAAACTAGGGAGGTTCCTACAGTAATTGAGAAGAAGAAACCCCAAGGACCCATACGTAGAAGTGCTCGCATAGCGGGTCGAGGTGCTGTTACGTAAGAGCGGCGGGGCTGGGTTTGTTTGTTGTGGTTACCCGAAATAGTTCGGGTCTCCAAGGACTTACCCGGTAAACCCCGGAAAGTTGCGTAACTGGTGCTAATTGTCAAAAACACAACGAGAAATACCGGATTTTATTCTTTAGTCTTTGTGACGGGAATAATGGTGAAATTGACCAGTAGATGGCATTGGGGTACCCAACGTTCTGCTTTACTAAAGTTAGTTTTGAATGTTTACATGCTATGGTCTGTGAGTTGGTTTCCCATTTAGTACTTGTCGTGATGGTTTCGGATTAAAATCCAATCAAACCTAGTCAGTAATTTTTCTAAGGATAATATGAGGATCCTAATAAGAAATATTATGTGGAAAGTACGGGTGTAGAACTCGTTCCAACAACATGAGAATGGGACTCATACGTATTCCGAATTTGTTCGGACAACCAAAGAAATTTACTTTGACACGTATTTTTTTATAATGTTTGTTTAAACAGCGTTCTAAAAGTTCATAAGCTACAAATAATACAGCCGTGACGAACTAAAGAATTGCTAGTACTTGAAATGATGTGTAAAATACAATCCGAGAGAACCCGGCGAAGATTGCAACTACTACGCAGTTTACTTCGCCACCCGGTTTTCTTCGGATAATACCGGATAACTTCTTCGGGAAGGGCTATCCGGTACCCGTGATCCTTTGCGCTTGGATGCGCACGCATGCTGGTTTGGCGCGGAAAGCGTCAGTCCTGCACATACCGTTGGAGAGGGTGGATGCGAAGGCACCTCTCTCCGCGTATGTAATCACCGGTTAGAACATCTACATGTGAGGGAGAGAGGAGACACTAAAGTGAGGTAGTACAGGAGGACACTTTTGTAACAATTTTCCTGATTCTACTACTCATTTAAGCTCATTTTTAGAGTGGGCTCCTCTGGGCCGCCCTCTGTGTAGTTATCATGGCGGATAACTATCCGTCGGGAGACTCCCATAGAAGGAGTCACTCGACGGAAGTTACCCCTCTGTCGCAGGAACAGAGAGAATTGTTAGCTTTGGGGGACCTGGAGTCAACAGCTCCGGTCGATTATGATCTTCCAAAACGGTTTCGGGATGCGGATTTACCTAAATTCGTGTATCAACCACCGGCTAAGATGAAGAATAGGGGTGTGAAACGCCGAAATCACAGTAATATCTCTGAGATAAGGAAAACTGAAAAGGTTAAAACCACACAGTATCTCCTAGCTCGGGGAGAACATGTAAAGAAACTGGTAGATATGGGTTTATCAGTGGCGCAGGCTAGGGGGTTCGTGTCAGGGCCGGGGTTAAAAGGACTCGAGGCCGGGGGATTTCCCTTGTTCCAGGTTGGGAATATTGCGTCACCACCTTCTTCGGGAGTGACCCGGACTGACCCGAATATGCCCGGGATACCGGTGCACTCGGTCAGTGACGTTCCAGTGGGCGCTCCGTGGGGTGCTATGTCGTATGACCGTGCGGATGGTTTACATCCGGTGCATGGTAACTTTGTACCCGATTGGAATGCCCCTACACAGTCAACTCCGGAACGTATTCCAACCATGGCAGTAATGCATTTAGCAGCTAAATTTGAGAAATTTAAGCCGGATGCAGTGATTCCTGGGAGTAAGATATGCAGGGGGGCATACATCCAACAGTTGGATAAATTCAACGAGAAGAAATGTACTAAACTATTCAGACCTCCTTCCGATAATTCTAAGTCCAGACCCTATACAGGAGAGGTTACTGGGGAGATAGGGAGCCAAGCTAGGCTACCATCCTACGAAGATACAGAGAGGGATATGGAGTTCTGGTTAGAGCATACTAGTTCAGGGGCACATCAAGCTTACAAGTTCTGGGATGAGGTTATAAAGCAAAGTATGGGGACATACAGGGCTGCCGACCTCTCCAACGAGGATAGAGACCGGTTGAAATGGGCCTGGATGACATTTGTCCCGCCAGGTATGCCTACTTATAAACCTGGTAGAGGTTGGAGAATAGGTTCGGGGCAATGCCCATTCAATGAGTGTATGGATAGAAATCCAATAGCTGAGTATTTGGACCTGTACCAGTTCGCACGACATCTAGTGGAGTTCCACGGGCACTCCAAAATGATGTGGCAGTGCCGGGCCAAGTCTAATCGCTCAGTTAAATGTATGAAAGATGGTGAACCTTTCAGCACATCTAGAAAGGGTTGTATGGTAAGGCATTTGGTGGATGTACACCATATGAAGGCTGAAACTGCCATGTCCAATCTAGATATTCTCGAGAATAGTCCGGAGGCCTTAGGACTCACGGACAGAGAAAAGTGTGTGAGGGTACCACAGGGGTTGGCATACACCTTGGTGTTCAACCATAACCCGAGGAGGTTGTGGTTGAATCGAAAGGCGTGGCCATACTACATTCAGGACTTTCCAGAGAAAGCCTCTGATTATCGTAGTAAAATGGAGTTGGCCACTCCTCTTAAGGTAAAATGCTGTCTGAAGGTAAAACTGTGGACCATGGAGTGTAGACTCCTGTCTCGGTTACCTTAGGAGAGATGCGGACCACAGGTTCAGAGGAGTCCTCAGCTTCTGCTGGGTTAGACTCATCACCTGACGGCCGATCAACCCCAACCAAAAGACGTGCTCCAGGGTCTTCCTGTGGGTTTAGTAGGAACACTACTGAATCCAACAAGGAGGGCTCTGGCGGATCACTACAGAGGGTTGCTGTTAGCCCAAGGCTAGCCATAGAGGAGAAAATGGTAAATGACCTGTTGGCTTCTCCTGTAGAGGAGGAGGATGACTGTGTATTTGTGGGAGAGGAGGTAATACCTCCTACCACAATCTCTGAAGCTAGAGGGAACCCGGGAGTATCAAGGAAGATATTAAAGACAGAAAATACTTCTACTGATAGTCAAGGGTATGTAACAGGGAAGATAGAGTCAGTAAGTGGGAAAGAGGATTCCAAATCTAAAATGATCTATAGAACGATTGATTTCCAATCTGAGGGAGATGATTGGGTGGACCAGAAATTCACCCCACCCACAGGCAGGGTTCAATCAAGTAAAATAGAGATGAGGAAGGAACAGGAGATTGGTCGTAGACTATCCTCCGTTCCATCACCATCTACCTGTATGGGGGGTCTCTCACTAAACTCTCCATCATCTGGAGTGGGTGAGGAAGATATCTCTTTGGAGTCGGTCCCTCTGCCTAAGCTGACTGGTGATATTGATCACCCTGAGAATATAAGTATCAGGAATCTTCTGAAAGAACAGTATGTCACTGGACTTAAAAGTTCATTTGACACACTGGATCTCGCTTGTCAACTAGCTCTGCAAGGAGCTAGGGCTCAAGCTGAGCAATTGGTAAAAGAAAGTCGTTTGGCCGAATTAGAGAAAGTGGAGACTGCTAAAGCAGAACTCCTATCTAAAATGTCCAAAATGACTGAGGAGAATGAAGCCCTCAAACGACAGTTGGGACAACGAGATGACATGGTAGCAACCTCTAGCAGAATAGTAGATGATTTGAGATTGAATATTGAAAAATCTCGTATGGAAAGTCAATTTTTAATTGATGATCTCAAAGTCAAGTTGGATCGCAGTAAGGATATGGTCAGTTCCGCTGAACATAAGCTAACTGCTGCCAGGACTGAAATTAGTCTAAAAACCAAAATTATTCGGCAGTTAGAACACGAAATTGGTGGTCTAACAGAAGAATTTTCTAGCTATAGAAAGGAAGCTCAGCAGAACGATGACTTCTATGAAGAGTTGGCTGAGTTTTTCGAAGATTGCTATGAGATACCATTGTCAAGCTGGTACGACGAGAGTGTGTACAGGGTTGAACGGGGTTCTGCCCCTCTTCCCTTAGGATTTGACGGTGATGCATACGCACAGAGGTTGAGAGCTGACTCCAGGGCTAGTAATACCCCTAGGAGTCCTCCACCTCCATCTACAGAGGACGAGACGAACCTGGCCGACTGCAGTTACGTGGCTGCCACCTCCATGGCCTGTGGGTCATCGGAGTTGGTTCCTGTGACGTCTGTTCCGGTGTCACCTGTTCCTGTGACGTCCGTTGCTGTGACGTCTGTTCCGGTGTCACCCGTCCCTGTGACATCTGTGGCTGTGACGTCTGTTCCTGTGTCACCTGTCTCGGTGACACCTGTTGCTGTGACGTCTACCTCTGTGTCGTCTGATGCTAAGACGATGCAGTATACTACAATGGGGGTGGACACAACCGTGTCTTCCTTTGAGACTATGGATACTCCAGCCGGGGTGTCCACTCTAGCGAGGATGGTGGTGAATGAACTGCAGACAGAGTCACATAACTCGACTCCTGTCTCAACACCAATACTCGACACCACCTCTTGTCAGTCACCTTACCAGATAACGGAAAGTGAGACTAGAGAGGCGGTTCAGATACTGATGGAGCTGAACGATGCAATTGCAGAGGCTGACCTACGTCTGTCTATCCGTGATGCTGAGGCGCTTATGGCTCCTGAAAACGAACTTGAACAATCCATGATGGTGGATCCTCCAATGGACCTACCTGTGACGACTGGTTCTATGTCTGGGAACCATCGTCCATCTACCCTGGACATTCCTGTATCCATGGCGAGTGTACCTATGGGTACTCAAGTGCATTTTCCTAACCCTGACGCTTTGCAGCTAGGGTCTGGGATGGACATATCCATTGAGATGAATGACAATCGATCTAGTGAATGCATGTCTCCAGTGTCCAGAAATGAAGAACTTTTGCTGAGTGGCGAGTCATAAAAACATTCCCAGTTGCAGCATATATGGAACCTCTACCATGTGTCGTCATCAAGGTTGAACTTTTGCAGTAGTGGGGTTATTAGTACACCACGGACCGTATGATGCTTTATACCATAGACTATGGGTCACAGGATGACTATATATATATATATATTTATAAAAGACTGAGATGACAAGAACAGTGGATCATTATCACCTATTTATGAAAAGACTTTGATATGATCTAGGTTTGCAGTTGTCGTCATATAAGAAACTGTTAAAACCATCACCAAAGAGTGTTCTATTTTTGCCATAAGACAGTATTTGTAAAACGGGTTCTGTTTGAGTTGACGACATGTGCTATAGGTATGATTATTGTATGCTGATTGTGATACTCTGAATTAACCGTCCAATGAGTAAAGGTATGAGGGACTGGATCCTGATGATACCTACTGAGATGAAAGGTTGCTTGACTGCATTCGTACTATGTGTAGATCTGTGGTAATAACATATCAATGAACCTGGAAAACGTAAAATTTATTCAGGTACTGAGAGTGGAAATTGCGTAAGTTGTTATGGAGATCCGTAGGCTCCCGTTGATTACTTTCAGAAGGAAGGTATCGAGTGAGGAGCCGGATCATTCTATTTTTTAGCTTGCTGCGTTTTTGATCTTTGAACTAAGTGTGGAGACTAATTCTCCCTGAAACGTTGAAATATGTTACCATGACACTTGATCTGATTGCTTTCAGCATTCCTATATGGAGAATGTCACTTGTGTTATTGTGTAGAGTACGCCAAAAAGGACACCTATGTGACCATGGTGCATAAGGTTTTGGAGTCCTTGATTGGATTGAAACTGCATTTACCGGATCTACGCTATATGTTCATTTATTCCAAAAATATTGATCTTTCAAACCTTACTCTGGCACGTAAAGCGAGTGAGTCTATTCAAATAGACGGGTTGGGTCAAGGTTTACTATAAAGTCGACACTTGCCACCTTTTTGTTACCAATATGTCTCGTACTGAAAATTGGTAACTTTTAAGGAGAAGTGCTCATATTTTGATCTGTATGTATATGATACCTGTTGTAACAAATCGTTTTCGATGAGACATGGTTAGTATACGATAAATATGTCTTAAAGGTTTTATATATTTTTTTATGATATATAGTCAAGTTTGTTTTATAGGGCTTGACTGGCTGTGTGGAGTTTATCCTCTTAGTCCCATAAATCATGACTGTTATTGAAGGATGATACTCGATTATTGTGTAACTGGATCCTGATGGTTGATATGATTGACGTTAATATCAAAAAGGATGAATACATATCTATGATACCCAAGAAATATATTAGTGGTTCTGATAGAAAGAGTTACGCTTGCCTCCACTATGTATGTGTTTGGAGACAATATATTTGGTTTTTGGGTTGTTTGGAGATAAAATTTGTCATTGTATCAAGGTAGTATAATAATACTGCACTTAGTGCTGCTATTTAGACGCTGTGATATTGTCTGAAGGGGGGTAGTGTAGTGGGTCGCCGCTGTACTATTTCTATGGAACCAGTTGGAGTTATATTTGGTATATGTGTTGTCGTGTATCCAGGCCGCACTCCTGTCTACTGCCGAGTATAAGGTTATATAAGCCCACCTGAGGAATGGTGTAGCGCGGCCTGGTTATGTGCATTGAGCCGTGACCGCCACGTGTCACCCGACATATCTCGGGTACAGTGTCGGCTCGGATGCACCGGCGCGTGGTTACCCGGAGTTCCTCGGGAACTCAAGTGTTTACGAGTAATGAAGAGAATTACATAACGACCAGTACATAAGACCTGGGGTTCTGCTAATCGAGGACCCAGTCTTGCTGCGCACTTCGGCCAGCTTGACTGCTCCACAACAGAGCTTCCCCGAACTCTGTTGTACCTTTTAGGCCTAGTCCTGTCGCTGCTTCCACCTTGGTCACCCTGCGTCTTTCTCTGTTCCACCCTCTGGGGGAACTAGAGGAGATAGACGCATTGGTGTACAACTCCGGGTACAGAACTCCCTCTGTGGAGTCTGATCCAAGTGGAGTTAACCAAGATGGAAGAGAACCTTGGAACTCGGGAATTATGTACTAGACCGTGAGCGTATACCTCCTGTATGTTCATATGACCACTGGTGTTCAGAAGCCTATTTGATTATTGCTATCCGTCTGTATGATTACGAGCCGTATGTCAGAATGAATAAAGTGTAATTTCTGAACAACCTATTTTCGAATCTGGAGTTTTTCATAGCAGATGTCTATCTTAGAATAGCCAACAGCTACAATAGGCAACCGCATGTATAGACTATGCCATTGTGTATGTGATATATGTTTGATTTCTTTCTCTGTGACAGTTTACAAGAATTATGACCATCATGACTGTGAGTTGTTCCTGTATTCAGGTCCCTACAAGAGATGAAGGAATCTTTGAGGCAGAACAGCAATGCGCCGAATCCAATGTATAGCTATAACACATAATTTTATGTTATAATTTATACCCAATAAAATACTTTAAAAACAATAGGGTCTGCTACTTACACTAGTGGCCCATCTGAATAGGGTGGCAGTTATATATAGAATCTCCTCGTGCAAATATCATTGACAGGTGGGTAAGGGTTCTGCTTTTGGTTACAGCGACAGTAACCAGGTGGCCTGGATAAACCTTTAAAGACAGTGGGTTAAATAAAGCAACATTTGTTGTCATGATGTAACAATGCCGTGCTGGCGGGTTGTTCACTGGCACTGCATCCGTGGAACATACCAACTCGTCAGGAATACATATTTATCATCCCCATAGGGTCGACATTGCAAATAAATGAAGCCCTGGTGCGTTACTTACCATGCGTCCATGCGTTTTTGCAGCAAATGCCATAGCACTTTGAAGGCCTTAATGGAGTTACTTAAGGTACACCAGTATAGGACCCATGGCAGCAAGGGTAACACTACCCACAATGCGTTGTAGCAGTGACGTCAGAGTGAGTAGATTACAACACCCCATTATCCATTAAACCAGAATTCCTCTAATCTGAAACCTAGCTGCCACATTACTTAATTCCCTATATGCTTGTGCTCTTAAGGCTGGAGTTTGTCTTGCTTACTGTAAAACCTAGCGTATAAGCTGCGGCTAGTACGCGAATCAGATCAGCAGTGCGGCTTATAGATACAGCCTAGGGTTGGGGTGCAGCTTATACGTGAGTTTTTGCCACTATGGTACAGTTCTAAAATCGGCATCTTTAGATCGCCAGTGCGGCTTATATCATTGGGCTGAACCCGGGGTGCGGTTATTACACGAGTTAGGCTTTTACGTGAGATTTACGGTACTCTATATTATATAAAACCTAATGGTGTCCTACTGCTAGTCACAGCATTACCTTATTGCCATAATGGGATAGTGGCCCCTTCACAGAGAGAAGAAGTAGAATCACTGTAACTCTCAAATGGGAGTCCAGCCCCGATCACTGAGGTAACCCTCCCCAGGACTCTAAAGTGACTCCCAATCATTAGGGAGTCTCAAAATAGGAGTCATTATTATATATTTATTATAGAGTCCTGCTAATGTTAGGGAGTCACTTCAGAGTTCTAGGGAGAGTTACCTCAGTGATCAAGTCGGGAGTCACAGTGATTCTACTTCTTTTCTCTGTGTTCCTTTGTTCATCAGTTTACGGCTTGCCACTGATATAATATGCCATCGGGATAGAATAAGGGTCGTCACATTAAGGGGTTGGAGTGGGTTGCACCCTGGTGAGAACAATGCTGCCCTCTGGTGGGCAGAGCCTGTGAAATCACTTTATAGATAAGTGTCGGGTGTTGGTGTTGCCTTCACTGAAAAAGAAAACTTGTCTCCAGAGTCTTCAAAGTGACTTTCATGAAATAAATAAGTCAGAAATTGTCTAACATATCAGGTTACCATCCCACAAATAGAATCTGGAGCTAGCAAATGTCAGGTTTTGGGCTGGCACATGCCAAGTGAAAGCACCAGATAAGTATGCGTGGCTAGAGCCTTGTGTTATCTTCCCCATTTTCTTTCACTACACTACGACTGTTATAACATGTTATCAATGTGAGAATGTGTCAACCCTTCTTTTACAACCAAAACATTTTTCGTTTCTAATTTTTCTTTTTACAGATTGAGATTGGCGTGCAAGCCTTCATATTCTGTCTGGCACTGGTCGGTAACTCGTGTGTGCTGCTAGCGCTAAGGTACGTATATGGCTCAATCTAATGAGTTTGTAACAGTTGAAACGTCTTTGACCGGGTGTAGTCTTTGACCAGGCAGCATTTAAATAGCAGAAATGATGCCTATGCAGTAATAAAAGCGGGGAAATAGTGCATCCATATATTTATACATGTGTATAGCAAACATAAGTAAATTTTGTTATATTTATATACTGAGCATACTATGCATAGTAGATCATAATATCATTATTTCCCTCTGCCTGGTCAAAGACGTTACTTAATATATAACTTTGAGTTTAAACAGTTGCACTGTGCATAGTAATCTCAGTATATAGATATATAAAATTTTACTTATGGTGCCAATTAACGTGTATTATCATATTAATGCAGTATTTCACCGATTTATTTACTATATAAGCCTCATTTATTCCATCTCATCACTCCCTGGTCAAAGACTACACCTGGTCAAAGACTAGACCCGGTCAAAGACGTTTCAATTATTACAAACTCATGAGACTGATCCCTAAACGCGAGATTTATTTGTTCTTCTTAATAGTTCTTCATTCTAAAACGCTGCCAGAATGAGAATTTAAGACATTATGTAAATTACATTACTTCATGTTGTATTGTTATAATACATATTCAGTGAAGGGAGCCTATGATGCTACATTTGCTGTATTTCGCATACAGCTTTGTACTGGTCCTATAACTACTACATATTATCCCATCCTTCACCCCCTCCCCTAAATAATAGCACCAAAGAAGTATTCATTATGTTGTTATATCAAAGCTGAAAGAAAACATTCATTTCACGCTTGAGAACTGCAGTTGTTTGTAGAACAAATTGAATTGTTTAATATACATATAGGATATAATCATGTTGCTGTTTGTAGATCTAGGCACATTAATTCACTTACAAAAGCGCCGCGTTCTCTCGTTATCTTGACACGCCTTAAGCCCTCTGGCGAGAAATTAACTATAGATTCATTGGTGCATCATGCTGTCAGTTGGGGTGTGTAAACCCCACAAGCTCAGCATGATTCATAAGGATTTTATTGTCAAGTATATCTTCCTAGTGCATCAAGTTGACAAAGGAAAACAGTGCTTTGAAGTAATTTGATACCCCTAGTGGCAACCATCCTGTGGCTGTCCTTTTCATGGCTGTTTTCCTATGCTCCATATATTTATACAAAAAACGCATAGAGGAAACAATAGGCATTGTATGTCCCTTTGGGCTCGGGGATAGGTCTAATGGGGACAGCGCTGTAGGTGATACATTGTAGTAAGTGTCCTTTGTCTCTGTCCTTTGTATTTACCCTACTGTCCTGGTAAGCCTATACGTCCTATATAATAACAACACAAAGAAAAGAAGTAGAGTCACTGTGACTCCCGACTTGATCACTGTGGTAACTCTCCTCGGGACTCTAATATGACTCCTTAACACTAGCAGGACTCTAAAATAACTCTATAAGGACTCTTATTCTAAGACTCCCTAATGATTGGGAGTCACTTTAGAGTGGTGGGGAGATTTACCTCAGTGATTGGGACTGTACTCCCATTTGAGATTTACAATGATTCTACTTCTTCTCTCTTTGAAGGGGTATAGAACATAAAAACTGTACCTACAATGCTAGACATAATTGTTAAACGATTCACCAGGAAGGCCAAAAAAAAGAAGATTGTTTCAGGTCACCCAACCGACCCCATTTAAACAGGGCCGACCCTACGTTTTTTTATGCTTTTTTGGGGTCAATTTTAGGTTAATAAAATTTTGGAAAAAAATCTCCGAATTTTTACACTTTTTTGGGTAAATTTAAGAGGGGAAGTAAAAAAAAAAAAAGGGTGAAAAAAAAAATCAAACCTACCGACCCTAGAGTTTCTTCCCATGTTACCTGAAACAAAACTTTTTTTATTTGGTCTAACATGTTATGAATATTGATACCCTTTAGGTATCGTAAGAAGAAGACGAGCCGCATGCACCTCTTCATCATGCACCTGAGTATTGCTGACCTTCTCGTCGCCTTCTGCAACGTCCTACCACAACTAGCCTGGGACGTCACCTACAGGTTCCAGGTCAGTATTCCGCATTAGCAAGATGCCCCTAGAGCGCAATGTTTAGGCCACTCAAAAAAATATCTGGTTTCTCATCACCCAGCACTGAAAAATCTGACAAGGGCGTTTTTTATTTTATTTTTATTTATTTTTTTACTGAGGGGCCAAAGTGTATAGGAAAATGTAAACTTTTCATGAACAAATTTCACACTTTAGTGTTTAAGCATTTATTGATTTACAGAAGTTGGAAAATATAAGATATTCCTAGGGCACTGCATTACTGACAGTATAAGCTTCAATTTGATACCAAATATGACAATATTTCTCAATATTTAAGACGTTTTTTCATTAAAAATGTACAAAATAAAAATAAAAGTTTTCCCCAAATCATGATTTACATGATGCGCGCGATGATGAGATTATTTTTTGAGTAGCCTTATTGGTACCAGTGTATATCCTCTAACCTCCAGCAGCCAGCTCAGCCAAATCTCATGTCCGAGATTAGGGTACAAACAGGGTCTAAGTATTGTGAGTGCGTTGTGGCTTGGACCTCTGCATCATGAATCCACCATGATAACCACTACTCTATAAGGGAGAGGTGACATAAGGAATGCCCAGGTACAATCCACTCAAAATACTCTCGGAGCTGGTTGCTGGTGACTAGGGGGATACAATTGGTACCAGAGGAACACATTGTGACGCCACCAGTATCTCGCTAGTCAGTGGCGTAGGCAAAGGGGGGGCCAGGGGGGCCCGGGCCCCCCCAATCACTGAGGAGGGGGGGGGGCCTGAATATGTTTGCCCCCCCAAAATTTTGTCAGGACCTGTAATATAATACACAGAATTACCAATTCTTACCCCTTACCTCTCCAGAGCTAATGGGGGCTCAAATACTACTTTCTATACAATCTAATGTAAGTGTGTATATGATACATAATACATAAAATCCTATACTTAAAGTTGGTAGGAGTGGGGCCCCCCTGGGCCCCCCCCCCCCAATGTAGATTTGCTTCCTACGCCTCTGCTAGTGCTTAATAAGCACTGCATGAATGCCATGAATTTAGGATGTCTCGAAGGAACATTTTCAGCGGCTTTAAATTGTGCCACTTAGATATCATGGAAAGGTCACAACATCATTTTAAGTGGCTTTAAATTGGCTTTTACTCAAACTAAGGGAATTATGCTCAAAGTGTTCCTTTTTAAATCACATCTAATTTACTTGAATGCAAACAGTTATGTAGAATAGGTAATGTAAGGCTCATATCAAAATTCCAGCAAAATTAGGTTTAATTATGTTTTGATTGTCACATATATACTTTTTAAAATACTTTCTATAAGACAATACCTTGGCCCCAGTTGTATCACATTTCCAAGCTGTCACTGACTATGTATAACATACTATTGTCCGCCATCCCGTAGCTATTATTCTTTAACAGTGTATGGAACACTTCTTTGTAGAAATCAGATTAAGCAACTTAAATGTTAAATGTAAAAGTGCACTTCATTTTTCTTGTATACAACTTTCTACTAGACACTGCCGCCAATAATATCTTCTGCGTATCTCGAAAACGCTTTGGCTTCCCTCAATATCCCATGAGAACAATACGGTTATTGTCTGTAGAAGCCAGAGAGAGTTTTTATTTTCCAATGCTGTCAAATTAGTTGTATTATGGCAGTAGCCATAGTCTCAAAGTAAAATCGCAGCAACCATTCTATTTCGTCCATTACACTTTCTTTCATCTAAGTTACAAAAGATGAACTCCTCCGCCTACAGAATATCCATACTACACCCCTACAGCTAGTATTAATGGTGAAATGGATATTTTTATGAGGTTACATTTGTATAGGTAATCCTAGTACGGATCCGCTTATTCTATAAGAAAGTGGCTGCGCCCGGACACAATCTAATGCACAACATGATGCCTCAAGGTCTTATGTGCATTTCTTTTCACGCGTAAGCTCTTGATTTTAAACCCATGCTGAGCCTGTCTGAAAATAACAACCCTGTAGCACTGATGAGTAAATCCTCTCATGCATCATGCTGACAAGAGGACCTAGTACAAAAAGATCAGTCGCTATCTCAGGGATCATAAACTCACATATTTCAAGTACGATTATGTCAACCATTCTATTAGCAAAGTGTCTGTGTCTACAATAGTCATACAAATTTAAACAGGAGATTATTGCCACGTCTAATAGCAAAATAGTGAATGACAAGATGCCTATGCTGTATTTGAAAGTATTTTCAGTGGAACCCGAAAAGAGTATAGGAGTGTAACCATTCTGTGCTGCCATGGTATAGAAAAACTATGAAACCATGATACCTGAGCCTAATTGCGTCCTTTGATACCAGACATGTTTGGTAGGTACATATCAGAAGGGTCAACATGATGCACCAATGCAGTGACTTAGTTAGTACTGAGTTGGTGCATCAGGACAACAAATTTTATTCTGATTGCCTTAAAAGACTAAAATTAATAGTCTCCATAACATTTTTCATTCTTTTGAATCTGCAGGGTTCGGATGCGCTGTGCCGTGTGGTTAAATACCTGCAAGTCATGGTTGTCTACCTGTCCACCTACGTACTTGTCATGACCGCCGTGGACCGTTACCGGGCGATCTGTCACCCGTTGTCCAACTACTCGTGGTCCTCTAAGCGTGTCCATGCCATGATCGGCACGGCCTGGGGACTGTCGCTGCTGCTCAGTATACCCCAACTGGTGATATTCCGGCTGACGGAGGTCTCACCCGGAGTCTACGACTGCTGGGGTCACTTTGGGGAGACCGAATGGGTCATGAAGGCCTATATTACATGCTTCATGCTAAGTGTCTACATCCTGCCCTTCTTCATCCTGGTCTTACTCTACGGAAGGATATCTTACGAGTTGTGGTGGAATCTACGTTGCAAGCGTGCTGGTTACCCGGATGGTTGTACGCTTAACGGGAAAATTGTCTACAAGTTTAACGGCACTGGGACTATTTCCATTATTTCACCCAATAATACTAACACCCATGAGCAGGATTTGTCGGGTTCGTCGATTTATCGGGACAGGGAACGAGAGTGGGAGCAACATCAGCTACAGCGAGACCCCTACTTAAAGCGGCTTCAAGGACCCAATCGCTGCCAATGCCAATGCCATGCCAGTCGCCATGGCAACCGACCACAACAATTGATGTTCCCAAGGCCCCATAGTTACCGAGGGTTGTCAAGGTCCAAGATGAAGACTATTAAATTGACCTTCGTTGTCATCCTGGCGTATCTCTTCTGTTGGTCGCCGTTTTTTATCACACAGATGTGGTGGGCTTACGACAAGCACGCTCCAGCAAGCAGTAAGTACATCTTCTTAAAGTTGTGATCTATTTAAGTGCATTGATGTTGGCATTTAAGTTAAGAATGGGGCACTTAATGTCATACTGAGAGCATCTAAATTCCAGTAAGTGCAAGTTAAAGCCACTTGAATTTTGTTTTGATATTCTTATGAGATTTATAGCCTTAGGACTGCCGGTACTTTCTGGATGGCACTGCCATAGCTTATTGTTTCCAATGCAAACGCAAAATCTTGGCTTTCAGGGGGCCCTTTTTACTATACGCATTGGCCCGCTATGGCAGTGCTAAGTATATGGCATTTACCTTGCTTAAGTTGCTTAAAGTGTGACTTTAACAAACGATAAAATTGATTTAATGCCAACTTTCATGCAGTGTTTATTTCGATACAATCTGATTTCTAATCTGTTATGGCACGCATATTGGTTTGATGCATCATGCCCTATATCATCATTATGCATGAATGCAGTCCTGACGTGTAGCTCACAGGTGCTGCCTTCATGCATCATGTTAGCAATACACATTTTGATTCATTCCCAGAAGGTCAATGAATACGGAGCTAGCAAATATACTAGTCAGGGTTGTATTCATGTATCATACCAACCAAGGACATTGGAGAAATACACATGAGGTCCTTAAAGGGTTAAAGTTATGATCGGTATATTATGAAATAAAGATACATGAGCAGCTATGCAGAGCCGATGACAAACGTGTACTAGGTCATCCCTTCTACACTGAAAACCTATAGGTTTAAAGGGTTAGTCAGTACTGACTAACCTAGGTTGGTCATATGAGTGTTAGTCACAATTCCACAGTTTTTTCAAAAATGACCGTGGGGTCAGTCAGTAGTGCCCAACCTAAGTTCATCATTGGTGTGTTGTATTTGTATACCACTAGTTGGTGCCACCTGTGATGACCACTCAGTGGCTCCCCCTGGAAATAAAAAGTAGGTTGGTCAGTAGTGACCAACCTGACAATAATAACTAATCTAGGTTCGTTGTATAGGGAGCCAAAAAATGACTAACTAGGTTAGGTACTAGTGACTAAGATTTTGGTTGTATAGGGAGCCTAGGAATATCAGTGTATATGGCCACACACATAAAATTTACCCCTCTCTTAAGGATAAAAGGTATGAACTGAATGTGGAATCCTTAAGATATAATAATATAAAATCGCAAAGGCACATCGATGTGTGTTTGTATATGGGTGTTTTCGAGAAAAGTTTAGTTGAAATATCCAAGGTAAGAATATAGTCATATCTTAATCCAAACTGAAAAACTATCTGCAAGATCTACCACAGAGCAGGGCTTAGGTATTGCTCATTTGAATTTGCAAACAAATC
Source organism: Harmothoe impar (assembly GCA_947462335.1). Lineage (NCBI taxonomy): Eukaryota > Metazoa > Annelida > Polychaeta > Phyllodocida > Polynoidae > Harmothoe > Harmothoe impar. The sequence goes on along the minus strand of OX381719.1, from coordinate 54,145,514 downwards.
TGTTGGTTCCCCGCTCCTCTGTGAGTTGGGCCTAATTATTTGACCGACATCATTGCTTTTAATCCATCACGGCCGACCCAACTTTCTTATACTACAGCAACCCACAGTCTATAACAATAGACCCAACAATCTCTCCTCCCCCTACAACCACCAAGGAAAATCCAAAATCCCAACAATAATGTTGTTAAAAAGTGACCACCCCTCCTGCCCTCTCGGTGACAAATTGAATCCCTGTAGGAGAGTGTGCCCAGGGTCCTGTCATGTCGACCTTGTGACATTCCATATCCGTCATTGTGAAACGTGGTGCTAGGCCTGACAGCAGTTTTCTTTTGTTGGCGTCCATATTGTGTGACATGTCGGTCCCGCTCAATCTGCCTTACATCATCACCAGTATTCTCCCGCTTTCTTAACTCTCTATCAATACATCTCTTCCACAACTTAAATCTTTCTGTGTGTTTCAATGGATTGATCTGGGTTGATATCTGGCCTTCCACCTATGCTCATCACTTACTTGTAAAAGCCGTACACTAAAAAAGTAGGAAAACTCCTACCAATTGCGAAGTCACGAAATCTCTTTCCTTCACCTAAAAATAACAAAATGATTTTGAGACTTACACAGAAGTGATTTTGGGTACATGTATCCTTCTAAGGGCGGCATGATGGCTGAAGTATCGTGTTAGTTGGTTGTCATGATGTACCATAGGAATGGGATGCCAGTGAGTGACTTGCCCTGTTGCCTTCGGTGCTACCACTGCAGGTACTGGGTTGGTATGAAACATTTATGCAGCAGAGTGTTAAAGCTTGACCGTCATGGTTAGAGTGAGGCCAAAAGCACCATGGTCCCCTGTCCAAACACTGCTGCCTTCTGGTGGAACTGTTATTTTACTCTATGTATGGAAAGTGCTGAACTCATTCCCTGACGGCCCAGCTATAATCACTAGTGCTGCATTAGTGCATTATGGCAGCAAAGAGGTAAAAAAAACTTCCCTAAATGTTTTCAAATGACTATTCTCTAAGCAAAGCTGTGAATTCAAAAATATCGGACACACTTGGGGCAGAGATACAAGTAGTATTATTGATGTTTAAAGTGCTGGGTGCAGAGTGCTGCTCTATTTGAATAATGTTTGCTCAGATGGAGACTATCAGACGCCAGCATCGGTAGAATGAGATGGCTGGTCAGCTGTGCAATGTGCTTATCATTTGTTAGCAGATATAAATTCCACCTAGTTTCAATATAGTTTACTAGAGGCAGGAAACATTATAGGCACCGGAATTCATATATAGGTACTTTATCCTTTTTTACACACAAAAAAAAGTGAACGTCAGCCAGCCTTCAAATATTGCCTCTGAAACAAGTGTATTTCAAATGTCAGGTCATTAAACTAGTTTAATATTAATAAATTCAAATCAATTGAGTGTTAACTGCAAATAACAATGAGAAGGATAAAATGACATGTAAAAGAAATACCCGGAGGTCCTAATATAGCAACCTGACTAGTCCCTTTTAGTGGCTGTCATCCGTGAGCAGGCCCTTAGGTACAGTTGGATTGAGTTACCACGGTGATAAGCTGATTTTGTACTTAGTTCTCCTTCTTTATCGGGAACCTTAGGTCTGATAGATTGACTTCTGAGAAAGTTGAGTAAATAGCCAAACATTTTGGGCTTTTTGAGGCAACCACAGTGCATAGGGCTCAACCGGTTGGCCGCACTTTTGGATGCATGATAGTAAGTAGGCCGGGCACAGTGTATGCATCTAACCGCTCTCTATGTGAAAGTGTGAATTCACATAGAAAAAGGGCAGAGTGGGGACAGAGATGCAAGTGTTATCAGTGTTCTAACTGCTGGGTGCAGAGTGCTGCTCTATTTGGGTAATTTTTGCTCAGATGGAGACTATCAACGGGTGCCTCCACCAAGGACCATCCATCCGTCTGTCCATAAAATCCGTCCAAAAATCCGTCAAGTTTTTGGTCAAAAACGGATTGATGAACTGATTGATGGACGGAATGGTCGGACGGGAATATCAAACTTTTTCGATATTTCCGTCCGTCCATTTTTCTACAGAATCCGTCCATTTCTGGTCATGTTGGCTGATCTGTGATGGACGGAATGGCTGGATTGATGAACAGAATCCGTCCATCCATTCCGTCCATCAATCCGTCCAGTTTTTGACCAAAAACTGGACAGATTGATGGACGGAATGGACGGACGGATCTTGGTGGAAGTGGGTTTTGTCCGTCCGTCCATCAAAAACGTCCATTTCCCTGCCTTTTTGGACGGATTTTAAGGACGGACAGATGGACGGTCATTGGTGGAAGCACCACTTCAGATGCCAGCATCGGTAGAATGAGATGGCTGGTCAGCTGTGCAATGTGCTTATCATTTGTTAGCAGATATAAATTCCACCTAGACGCCATATAGTCTGCTGGGACAAGGAAACTGCATAGGGATCTAAATCCATACATATATACTGCATCCCTGTGTATGCAGAGAGAAAAAAAAGAGCGTCAGCCAGAATACAGATATTGTTACCGAAACAAGTTTGTTTCCATTGTCAGGCAATTTAATTAGTTTAATACCAATAATTCGAATTAATTGAGTGTTAACTGTAATGAATCCTGATAAGCTGACATATAATAAAATACCTGGAGGTCCTATACTTAGAGGATAAAGGAAACTGAGTAGTCCCTTGTAGAGGCTGTCATCTGTGGGTAGGGCCTAGGGTACGGTTGGATTGAGTTACTACGGTGATAACCTGATTTTGTGCTTAGTTCTCCTTCTTTATCTGGAACCTTCCGTAGGTCTGATAGATTGACTTCTGAGAAAGTTGAGTAAATAGCCGAACATTTTGGGCTTTTTGAGGCAACCACAGTGCATAGGGGTCAACCAGTTGGCCGCACTTTTGGATGCATGATAGATACGCGTGTGGAAAGTAAAAACCTTTATTTTGTAAATATGATACATGAAGGCAATCTATCGAGGCCGTTCCTATTTGCTACAGTACAGTAACACATAGCTTTCTTTTTTTAAATAGAGATAGGAAAGTTGAGAGCGTGGTAGGGGGAGGGGATATCTTAACCTTAAAAAAGGCAAAGCCAACGGGTAATATACCGGTATGAATAAACAATATTTTAAAAATCGTAAGGTATGGCGTGCAAAGACATATGATAGGCTTCTGAAGAAGTTTTGATGTTTTTTTGCCGAGCAGAAAAAGCCATTCCGCTGAGCAGAAACAGCAGAGCAGAAACGAACTTGTAGCACCGTGGTGAGACATAGCCTTCAGCCCTGTTAGTAACGAATGAGCACACATTAGACATCCATTCCTTATAGGAGTGTGTGCCCAGGGTACAGGCATGTCAACCTTGTGACCTTTGACATCCGTTACTGTGTCACGTGTCGCTAGGGCTGATGTGAGTTTTCTTCTGTTGGCGGCCATTTTGTGTGACATGTCGGTCTTTGGCAACCAGCTTTACATTAGCATGGGTATTCCTAAGCTTTCTTCACTCTCTTTCAGTAAATCTCTGCCAGAGTGTTAATCCTCTTGTATGGGACTATAGGCTGAGCTGGGACAACCTTTCCGTACGCCTGTAAGCTTATGACACACTTTAAATGGCAACAGGTACAAAAAGTAGCACCTCAGACTATTTTGGCATTTCACTTTGAATCAAGACTGGCCCAGCTTTTTGGATATCCATATAGACATTATTTTCATCCCTAGAATCTCTGCTATTTTGTTGAAGTATTACTCTGGGACTGCAGGGATTTAGAATTTTAAAAAGTTGAGCTTACTCGTACAGGACCCTTTAATTGACAACTCCCAATCAGCGCCACCACAGGGACTCGAGTATTGTGTCGGCAACGGTGAGTTACTCGCCACTGCTGCATCAGTACATTATGGCAGCAAAATTGTTAAAAACTCCCAAGGTGATCTGATCTGATTTAGGATGATCAATAACTCATGGTAGTAAGTAGGCTGGGCACAGTGTATTCATCTAACCGCTCTCTACGCAAAAGTGTGAATTTACAAAGAAAAAGGGCAGAGTGGGGGAAGAGATGCAAGTGTTATCAGTGATGTTCAAACTGCTGGGTGCAGAGTGCTGCTCTATTTGAATAATGTTCGCTCAGATGGAGACTGCCAGACACTGGTATCTGTTAAATAAGATGGCCGGTCAGCTGTGCAATGTGCTTATCATTTGTTAGCAGATATAAATTCCACCTAGACGCCATATAGTCTGCTGAGGCAAGGAAACTGCATAGGCATCTGAATCCATACATATATACTGCATCCCTGTGTGTGTAGAGAGAAAAAAAAAGGGTATCAGCCAGACTACAGATATTGCTGCGGAAACAAGTTAGTTTCCATTGTCAGGCAATTTAACTAGTTTAATACCAATAATTCGAATTGATTAAGTGTTAACTGTAATGAATCCTGATAAGCTAACATATAATATGAAATACCTGGAGGTCCTATACTTAGAGGATAAAGCAACCGGAGTAGTCCTTTTTAGAGGCTGTCATCTGTGGGTAGGGCCTAGGGTGCGGTTGGATTGAGTTACTATGGTGATAAGCTGATTTTGTACTTAGTTCTCCTTGCACTGCTTTATCGGGAACCTCCCCTGGGCGTAGTCAGCGATAGCTTAGTATGCTTCCGCTGATGGGAAGAACACATTTACATGATGCTGCCTTAGGGTAATGTTACAACACTCCAATCAAAAGTAACTTCTCTGCTGTACTGATGGGATAGCTAACACAGAATCATGCACTCATAGCATATTCACCAGAAATATGTGGGAACATAGTTCTATGTGCAGTGCCTTCACTTGTTCACCTTTACTGTTCCAGGAACTGACTCTTTCTATACAGACCATATACAGAATTGTCCACGCAAATGCTTTTTGTATTACGTAGCCAAATTTTTCCATACCCTAAGCTTGAGCAATATGTCTGTGTGTGTATGTGTTTTCCTATCACATTTCCAGGCCCCAACTTATATGTTTAACTATGCCTCCAGCATGGTGGGGAGATCCTTTCCCTTCCATCTCTGTACCCAGGCCTGGCAAATCCTACCTTTATTCCCTTGAAGGGGAAAGATAGAACGAGGGCTTTTTCCCCCTTGATTCTGGGGTAGCATACATGAAATATTAGGTTCAATCAGGAAATTCAATTTGCTAATATCTAACCATTATTTGCGGATAATGGTTACTTCATAGACATGTAGACAATACAGTAGGCTAGGTATATGTGGATGGGCTTTTATATCAGTTTTATATTCTGTGATTTATAATGATTTAGAATGCAATATCTGGCCGAAATAAGGTACATTATATGTGGATTCCCCCCCACCCCTCACCTCTCCCTCACCACCCCATGGGGAGAATCCCCCTTGGTGGCAAAATCCCCCTTGGAGGTACCATTAGCTACATTCAGAGTCTGGATGCGTCACCCCTTGCCCTTTAGTTATTCTACTATGGTTCCCTCCACACATTGCAGGTTCTGGCCAGAAGTGCCAATTACCCATCACCCCCTGCTGTAAGGGTCAATCCCATGATGCCTTGTTGCTAATGACCTATTCCTGTCACGTGACCTGAAGGGATGGCTGCAATGTGCATGCACTGTCTCTGTTTTCCCACCAACACATGGAGACCAATATGTTGAGGTCATAGGGTCTTGAATATTTACAAGCTTATTCTGTTGGCACAATATTCTCAGACAAGGGCCATTGACATGGAATATCAATTACATATTGCCTGACTAGAATTGTTCAATCTTCTTGTCATTGACTTGTGAAAACAACTCCTATTTTATTATACAGCAGTGCAAGGATGATATTGTGACATGTTGGTGGTATTGGTTATGTTTAATGTTATAGTGATTGGAGGTGTAGAATTTAAGCATTGGAGTCCTTGAAAGAAAAGCATAGAAATCAAATCAAAATGTATATGAGACTTAAGAACATGTACACGTATATCAGTAAGATTGTTAATAAGAATGATTTAAAAGCCGAGCCATTACGTGAACTGAAAGGTATGCTGTCTGATTACAGCATAGTTTTTGTACATCTTTTTTTTCTGTTTAGGGAGTGCTCATTTTTTTTAAACAGGCGGGGTGAGATTTAGCGCCGATTGTGCAAAATTTATTCACACCCCTAGAGGGGTCGCAAATTTTTACGCCCCCCCCCCCGGCAGGTTGAAAATCCCCCCCCCCCCCAAAATCCACCACTCCCCCTGTTGTTAAAAAATGAGCACTCCCTTAGGAAACGGAAATAGTAACAATACACCTACCCATGTGAGACATGATAGTTTGAATATCCCTCTCCTGATGTTTTGAGCATAGAAGAAGTCACACTCAACAATGCTATCAAGAAAATATTTTACATTCTTTAAGCAAAATATATGGGGGAAGGGTTGGTATAAGGGGTACTAATTATTTACCCTGTACAAAGGTAAAACAGTGTTTTTATTTACCTAAAAAACGTTATATACGGGAATTATTGCAAACGTTTAAAATACATGTTTTGTTTGCTGGGATATACTATTTGGTCACAAAGTTCAAAGTTTGGATTTTAATCAGACGGCACCTGTAATCAGATGACCCAGCTTCCATTGCCTTTCACCTCTTATGAGACAGGTGTCGTGCCCTGGTCTGTTTTTCACAATAAGGCCCAAAAAAAAGGTTTGTTTCAGGTAACTTGGGCACAAAACATAGGGTCGGTATGTCGGTTTTTGTTTTTTCTACTTTTTTTTCAAACATGAAAATACCAGCCGGCCGGTCGGAAGACCCGAAAATTGAACAAAAAATTGTAAAAATATGGAAATATCTTCAAAATTTCATAAGAAAACAAAGGGTCGGCCCTGTTTTGATAGAGTCGGTCAGGTTACCTGAAACAAACTCTTTTTTTTTGGCCTAACAGATCACATGCTTTGATTGGAGTGGAAGCATTAGCAATTTCCGTCCTCATCATTCACAGGCCTTGCTCTGACCTGAGGTAGTATTACTAACCACGCAGATATCTTCTGACAAGAAAGTTTTAGCCGCCTTGAACAAAACTTTTGCAATTAACAGAGTATTCAATATGCTAGACCTGTGTAGCCTCGTGTTTGATACATCTTGCCGTATGAGAAATTGAGTTTTATTCGACAATTGTACATCTCCTTAAAATTTCAGGCTCCAAAAGTTGGCTGATTATCAATTTGAAACATGAGTTATAAACAAATGAGGGTCATTTTGTATTAGGATGTGTGATATGAGTTTATATGACACTGCAGGAAATTAAATATGCTTAAAGTCACTTTTTAAGCAGCTTTAAGTGCACACTGAAAAAGTAAACTTGTCTCAAGACTCGTCTAAACGACCAACATAAAATAGACAAGGCAAAAGTTGTCTAACCTATCAGGTTACCATCCTATCTCCAGCTAGAAGACCCGCTTCCTTGTCACTTCGACAAGTTTTTAACTTGTTTTTTTTATGTGACCGGCACTTAGAAGAGTCTGGAGACAAGTTTACTTTTTGAGTGCAGTAAATGCCATGTGACTGTCGGGAATGCTCTTAATGCCATTAGAGCGGCTGTAAGTGGTATCAACTACAATTAACCACGTGTGATGCCAATTGGCATTATCCACCAAAAAACGGGTGATGCCAATTGGCATCATCAACCAAAAAACGGGTGATGCCATTCGGCATCATTTTGAAAGACACAAAAATCTCTTTTTCTGGGAGAAAAAATATTCCAAGTTTCTTTTTTTTTTTTCACAGATTATAGATAAAATACGTTTCTTTCAGCCCACATTCTAAAGTATCCACATTTTACTGCCCCTATGGTAGATTTGGGCCTAATATGATATGAGATGGAAATCCCCATTTTTTTGTAGCAAGAGCATTTTGGCTACCAGTAGTCTAAAGTTTGGGTGAATTTCTTGGTCAGTAGCTAAAGGGTTAACATGTGACTTATTCAAGCAATTTTGAATAGCTTAAAGGCCAAGCACTTGCTACCTTTCCAGGTATGGTCAGAGCCTAGAGAGGACTGACACTCCAGGCCCTTATCCAGGCAGTGGGGGTCTAAACCTTTATGCAGTGTAAAACAGGGATCATACGGTATGGCACTAATTTGTGGAGTACTATATTGGTATGATATATCATCAAAGTAAAGACCAATGGTGAAGATGTCATGAATAGTAAATCCTTATAGACTGGAGTCCAATGTGAGTAAAGGGGCTTAGAAATGTGATTCCGTAGCACCTCCAACCAGGGTTACAGGGCGATAGACACTCTTAGGTGATAGCCATGGGATTCCGCTTTCATTTGATACCATGTTATCCCTGTATTGTTTGGGGTGCTACGAACTTAGAATCTAGAGTTGTGGAACCCCAGTCTATTCTAAACGGTGCTAAATAGACAAAACTCCATACCATTGAGATACATGTACATCATACTTCACGAGTGGAAGCTGGGTCATATCACACAATGCAGAAGGCTGAGTGTGATATGACCCAGCTTTAACGAGTGAGGTATGATGTACATGTATGTCAATAAGTGGGGTTTTGTGTTTATTACATGTTCCTACTGTCTTAGAATGAAGAAAACCAACAAACCTAGAGGCCATGGAGTATGGCTACACGGTACTCCATGGGGGCATGGAGAACAGAGTTCCCATAGGCTTAGCATAGCAAGCCCGTACCACCATGTAATAAATTTATTTACGACTGTTAACATTGTGTTGTATGATTGCAGGTTCTACCTTTGTGATCTGCCTTCTGCTGGCCAGCCTCAACAGCTGCTGCAACCCTTGGATCTACATGGCTTTCAGCACTAACTTCATCCAGTCTGTCATCCCATGTTGTCGCACGCGGCAACGCCCCCCGCCGCCTTACCACCACCACCGGGTGTGCAGCCTGGACGAAGGCCGTGCTCCAAGCTCATCAAAGTCCTCATCAAAGTCACTCACGCCAGATGAGAACCGTATGGAGAAGAATCTTCTCGGGAGTAATCCTCGGTTGCATGCGGGGAAGGCGTCGTCTCGTGCTGCGGCTGGGAGTGGGAGTCCCTGTGCTAAGTGTGTGCACTGTGGGACGGTAGCAGCTGTGGAGTGTAAGGGGGTCGTAGAGGACACACTACAGCCTCCAGTGGCAGTCAACTCCTGGAGGTGGCGCTGTAACTTATTCCCCTCCTCGTGTAAAACCCGCGGCGGTCTACATGGCGGATACGCTAATACGCCCCGCGGACAACTTGATATGGAGCAGTGCCAACCTCTACACCAAATTCAAGAGGAACAACTACCAGTGGGGATTGCCGGAGGGGGAGGAAGCACTCCTAATGATCCTGCCCGCTCTGCGGAGAACCGGGTTACATATGACGGAGTCGCTCGCTACCGCAGACCTTCTCTTGAGAGATACCTTCAAGGCAAAAAGCCCAGGAAAAGTCTCAGTCAACCGTCCTTGTTCTGTGCAAGAAGGACAGACAGTGATGAACAAATCGAGGTTCGCTGCACTTCAGTTTGATTATGGTAGCAACCAGAGCAATATTTGTTATTATGGAACAAATTTGGCGATACACTTGAAACAGATGTCTATGTTTCTGATGAATTTCCACATATATGCTACATCATTGGAGCTCTTTATCTTATTTTATGACTGCAATTGGTAGAGAGAACAATATTAATGTGCAATAAATAGATTTTGAACATTTTTCTTATCTGATTGACTATAAATTGTTGCAGTTGGTTTTGTAGATATTATATTGAGGAATGACGTCTAGCTTTTCAGATGTGTGCAACTGTAGCCAATCTTATTGCTGCCTTGAAAAGATTAGTTGGAACTACCAACAATGAGCGTTTCTTCCCTTTCACAATGATATTATCCACTCAATGGCCCACAGTCTTAACACTGGGTGTTGTGGAAGACCTAGCGTGTGGATAAATACCAATCTGGGATTAAAAAAATTAACGATGCTGTTAGAAAAAAACTATTGCCTTAAATAAAGAAAGAATCTCAAGTCTCATCAGTGTCTCTGTGAATACACTATCAAAAGTTAGTGTAGGTGCACAGCAAGATGTACTGTAGCTTTACATTATAAAAGGACATATTTTTTGGTTTTCAATATTACATACTATTCAGCTACACTCGCCTACTGTAAAACTCAAACACAGGAGGTCGTTGGTTCGAATCTCCACTGTGCACTGTAGATATTACTATTGGAATGCAGCTGCATTAGACTAACAGACCCATTAAAATAAAGGATTAGTACTGATATGTAAGATATAAGAGGATTTACGTTTTAGGTAGGTTACAAGGACAAAGGAAAAAAGAGGAAATACTTGTTGTCCTGCTAGCCTGACTAGGATTTAAACCTGGGATCTTTGGATTGACCTACAGCTACACCCCATTGTAACTCACAGTAGAAATCACTGGAAACCAGAAATGCCTCCTTTTATACTGTGCAGCTACAGCACTTACTCCTAACAGTGTACCTGGAAATATGTTGTCATAATTTCAATACAGACTTTTTGACAATGGTCAGAATTCATGTATAAAGACAGGAATCATATTATATAATTGTATGAACATTTTGTATACTATGTCCTTGTTGTCAATACATGATGAAGTTAGTTCTACAATGTGAGAAACTGGCAGCACACTCTCCTCCACTGTAGACATACGAGAAGTTGTTAGATCTCCGAGCTATAGGGGGCGAAAGCCTACCAGTTTACTTTTAGTTGTGCGGGTTACGAAAACCCTCGAATCAGGACAGGAAGTCACGATGCGGTATGTATTAAGTATGGGCACTTTTGAAAATTTTGCAGATTTCTTCTTCCAGAAGTATCCCTTTGGTTACAAATTTATAGTACAGCAGGGGGAATGTCTGACACACATATATCTCAAAGGATGCCCAGTAGAGATCTTTATTTGCTGAGAAATAATATTTTTTCCGAAATTCCCCATAGCGTGACATCGCTTCCTGTCCTGATTCGAGGTTATTTCAACACCCGTTTTTTGCGTGGTATCAGGTTACTTACACACCCTATTTGCTACCCTTCAAATGTCATAGGGGTGGAGTGTTGTATCTAGTGCGCGCGACCAATTTGATCCGGTACTGTCGAGATGAGCACAAATATTAATAACATCTATCACAATGAGTTGCACCCTAATCATAGGTCTAAAAAGTGCCATGCTGGTTGCCTATTGCTAAAGCTCTATGGTGGGATTGAAAGGGTTACTGGCCATTGTGGTTTAGACAGAATGTAGGATCACAGTGATGAACAATCCTTCGCACATTCCATGTACATAAAAGAATGCCTTACTCCCGCACCGAATCCTATTCTGAGATTGGTATCCAGTGTATCGACCATACTTTTGGTGACCTGTTCTAAAGATTATGCCCTGAGATTTAGATGAAATGTAAGATTTAAAAAAAGCCATGCAGAAAATCCATGTCAAAAACGGTTCATTGCATATTGATTTAATTTTATTCAAGGCAAATCTCCATAGTCACTTCAAAAGATGTTACTTTGTATATAATTGTAATTGTGTATGTATATAAGCAGTTTAAGTGAAATCATACCAGTTATTTATTCATATGATGATTCACCCTATCAGTTTCTTCTGGACTATCCTTGTGTCTAAATTTTATAAATACTCTGATGAGAACTTGCTGTCTTTGGGCTTAGTGTATATTGGTCTGCATACCAGACTGTTAATGAGATGATGCTGGTGATATAGGGCTCTTCAAAATCTTTTTTAAAACATTAAAACAGAGCATTGAATGAGCCCATTTCTTGTAACCTAAGGATTAGAGCCACAGCAATACAGGGTAAAAAGGAGTCCAGGTTGCCTTCAGAATGACCCCCCCCCCCTTTAGGGGAGCTCAGGCTGATTAAGGGAGCCTAGGTGACTCCCTGGCTGATCTTAGTGAGTCAACTAGGAGACTCACATAGCCGCCTGGCTCACCTAAGGGAGTCATATAAAGACCTGGGCTCCCGTAAAGGGGGAGAGTCATTTTGGAGGCAATCTAGACCCAATTATGACTCGGTTTCTTTTCTCTATGAAATTGAATAGCACCCAGTGCATTATCGCAACAGTACAGGCAGTGCACGAGGAATGGAACTTGCCAGTGATGCATTGGTGCATTGTGCATGAACTTTGTAAGGTTTGCATAATGCATGAATACAGCACTGATGACCTACTCACCAGAGCTGTGACATCATGACAAAGGGACATTTTACCCTAAAGCACTATATGGCCCTGAGTCGGTTGATTTGATCTGTTTATAAATGCAATATGTTACTATGTTGTTACCAATAAACTAAATCATACCAAAAAGTTTTTTGTGAATCATTTTAATGTCTTTATCTTATGTTATTTCTCTTTTCATTCAATGACAAATCAATATACACAAAGCCTTTCCACCGAATGCAATCAAAAGCAATTTTAAGGGAGAATGATGATATATTTATATATATATATATATATATATATATATATATATATATATATATACGTTTGTCTTCTGTAAAGAGCTAGATTTCTTCTAAACCATCCAGTGGGGCAAGACACAACTAACGAACCTTGCGCTAATATAGTCAATAACACAAGGTAGCGAGACACAATGATTTTTGCGTTATTCCTGAAATTCCCCAAATTGGCAAATCTTTGCATTAAATAATAACACAAGCGTTAGGTGAGACACAATGAAGGAAGACAAAACGCAAGTGGCGTTATGGGTTAAAATCGGCCAAAAAAAACAGATGATTTTTTTGTGCTGGGATGCTATGGCGCAACGTTTTTTCCCAATTAAATGGCATCCAGGGGCATATTATGCATTGTCTATTAAATCTAAGACAGTGGAGATATTCTATACTTTATGAGGAACATCCCCAACTGTTTCCACCCTTTGTATCGTGAATATTTTAGAAATTATGATGAAACATATTTTTATCTACCAATGAATGGTATTTTGGTGGGAGGATATTTAATGCAAAAATCTTATCAATGCAATTAGAGGCTTTATTTTTGCTTGAAACGAAGTATGGTGGGGTTTTGGGCTAATTTTGAGACAATTGATAACTCATCAGAGCCTGCTGGCCCATGCATGTTCACCAATCGAGGATTTTCGAGGCTTTTTGAGGTAGCAGACAGCCTGCCTGCCCAAAGTGAGGATCATGGTCATGGCAATCATCACTACATATATTAGTTGACAGTTTTGAGAAAATTAGAATAAAGTTGGTGATTTAGTAGAAATATTTTATCATTTTCTAATATTTTCGCAAAGTTTGCTGAGCGATAAAACAAAAAGTTTATGGTCAAGTGTCTTCAAACTTGGTATGCCTATTCACACATACTAAGGCTATTTTTAAATGAATTGAAAAGTTACTGTGGTGTTTCTTAGATATAAAAAACCTGTTGTAATAGTTTTAGGCGTAACTGCCGACACTTTTACTCTACGATGTGTTCTGCGGTCAATCAAAACTGCCCCCTTGGGAGTTAAAACATGCAGTTATTGTTTTTAGACACCCAAGATATATGTCTTTCAATGTAATAGACTTGTATAAAGATGAATTGTGTTTTTTGAATTTTCATTGTTATTCACTTTTGGCCCCAGAAAGTGACATTTTTCTAAATTCTGACCCATATAACGGTAAATTATTGCTAAAACAACACTAAGATGCTTTTGAATTCCCTTTGACTTTAATTTCTCTTTCGGTGTCAGGTACTCAAATCTTAAGGAAGTCATAGTGACCCAAATTAAGCACTCAGGCTGATATTGGCGCTTAACAACCTTATCTTCTTAAAGGAGAAATACCCATGGAATGTTTATTTGAATATTTTATTAAGTACTAGCATTTCCCGGTTCGGGTACCATCTCTTCCTTCCAGTTTGTAAACCCAAACAACTGGTCAATGCTGTAGTGCCCATAGAGGTTTGACTCCAACACTTGAAAAATTGATTGATTTGAGCGAATTGTTAAGGCAACCCATTTAAAGCAACCGTAATCCAAGGTAAAACTTTGGTACTGTTTACGATATTGCAATATTATATTTTATAAGAGAAAACTAATTTTGGCATAGCCTGGTGTAACTGAACGTGCCTTTGATATGTCCTGCAGCTCTAGCATATATATGACTGCACTCTGATCAGAAGTACCTTCTAAGCTGTTTACGCAGAATCATGTTCCACACATATGAGACGTTCACTGAAGATGGTTTGAGAGGGGTTTCCCACGTTAGCTTCACCTTTCCTGTTCCAAGAACTGTGTCCTTTTACATCAACCACATATAGAATTGCACACTCAAGTGTGCTGCGTTACTGCAAGTGTATGTCCACCTACATTCAAGATTAACAAGTCGTTGGTCCTCGTTGAGTTGTAGGTTATAAACCAGTTGTAAGATAAGTCTTTAAGAGGAGTACAGATTATACAATCCACTTTGTGCAGTCCATAATCACAGATCTGATAACCAAATTTTGTTCTGTTAGTTAAGAGGCACTTGTTTAATGAATATCTATTTAATTACGGCAGAATGCGTTCATGCACAGCTTTCAGCTGATGTGTAATTCATATTTGACTAAGTGCTGTGATTCCATAAGAAATCTTTTTCAGCATTTCCTAAACAAACTCTTACCTTATCTTGTAATCCTATGTGACCAGTACAAGTCGACCCGACAGGGAGAATGCTGTTGATGGCATTCTGTTTCTTAATTGTAATTACCTGCCTCTTCTTCAAAACAATGTAAGGAAAGAACCTGTCCATATCAGTAACTGATTGTATTTTTTAAACGTGTTGTGACAGGCTTTTTCCTTCCGCCCATTCATTTAATCTCCTTTGGAATTTCAATTTGTCAGCCATATCCTTAATTAAAGCTCAGTTTTTGTGTCTTAAAGAGTCCCTCTGCTCCAGACACAATAGCAGTACTAGCTTTATAAAGGACAGAAATTGGCACTGAGCAGAGTAAGTAGCTAGGCATTATGATTCTCAGCTGGGCTAGTTCACTTACATGACAGCTACACTCTCAACAATATCATATCACTTCTCAGAATGGTACTTAATAAACTTAGATCCTAGGTTACAATGCAGCTTCAATATTGACTAAAAAGTAGACAGAGGAGAGGGAGGATTCCAATGGCAGGTCTGCCACATGCTTGGTAAAAGGACATGTTTCATAGGGTGCTCTAGCATGGTCTTGGGATGGCTGAGAAATAGAACTTGGATTAAATCAAGCAAGCTCTTTTACTTTTAATTTACTAGCTCCCCATCCATTGAGCCTTGCTGGAAAATTGTCTGTCAGCATCGATGAACAGTCCGTCATAAACAGGACCATAAGGCAGATAAAACTATACTTTCCCAGAAGTAGTCAAGTGAGGAGATACTGGGAACTCTTCCAAAAAGAATGAACTAGTTTAGGTCCTATTACTCTTCAAAATCTGTTTGCATCACATCCCACTTTGATTATTGGTGCACTCCCAGTAATGAATGAAACCAAATGTTTACTTCCAACTTCAAATTATATTTAGATCTAGAAAATGTTGACTTGTTGACCTTTCAGTACAGTCACTGTATGTCGCATGGCGATAAGCCTGATGAGTGTCGGTGACATTTTTGTGTCATGACCAGTTGGTCTCCAGGCTTTGGTAACGATTTCGAGGTATTTGCTTTCTCTTCAAACATGTCTCTCTATCTATATTCATCCATAACATTCCCTTCCCTCAGCCTACATGTATAACTATACTCTCTGTATATATTTTTCCCATCAAATTTCTGCCCTCAGCCTGTATGCTTCAGCTATGCCTCCAGCATGGTGATAAGAACCTTTCCCATATCATCCCATCCCATCAGCTACATCCAGTGTCTGGATATGCTGCGCCTGCCCTTTAGCTTCTCTATTACAACTCCCTCCACACTTTGCAAGTTCTCACCAGCAGTGCCAATCAGCCATCACCCCCTGCTGTAAGGTCATTCCCATGATGCAATGTTACTAATGGCCTATTCCTGTCACGTGGCCTGAAGGGACGGCTGCAATGTGCATGTGCTGTCTCTTTTTATTTTTAGTTTGAATACGCTTTATTCATTTTCATGAAATTCGATAAAGTCGCTACTGCGAGTACAATTAATTCCTTGACATACACTGGAAGTAAATGATATATAGATATAATAAATGTTGTTAATTACACAAAGTAGGCTGCTGTCAGCTTTTGGAAGATAGCAAGTAATATTAATTAAATCTTAATATGTCCTAACACTAGGTACCGCGCATAAGCGAGTCATAGCGGCGAAATCGCCGATCCTCAGAGAAAAAATGTCAGTCTTTATAAGCCTCCAGAGACCAGGAAAATGAATGTACAGAAATCTCAAACCCCTCAATAGAAAGATATGGATCTGCTGGTTTGAAATATCATTGGTATTAAGTAGGTTGTACTTGATATGCATGTGCAAATGGGTCTTCACTGGGGGTCACTTTGGGTCAAATTACAGGTTTTGTCACCTGTTTTCCTGCAGCTGATTTGACTCTCTGTTATATAAACTGGATTTCCCATCGCACCATACATTGCACATGAAATATACCAGCACCATTGATTAGGATACACATCAGGCTTCACTGTGGTCCCCGGGGCGAACAAAAATTATCAAAAATTATTACTTTTGTAGCATTTGATAGAAAATAAAAGGTTAAAAATCACATTATTATTGAAAAAAAATGTTTGTCCCGCCCCTCACACTGAAGTTTAAAATAGTTATTACAACCATGTGAAGAGAGCTAAGCAATCCTATGGATGGTGCAGTGGCAAAATTAAATCATAGTTATTTTTCTATACAAATCCTATATAGCATACTGGTAAGGTTAAAAAAAATAAAGTTAATTTCCATGAAAAATTATTATGGTATTGATGTTGACATGTTGTGGGTAGTATGTGTTTCAAATTACAAGAGATTTGGCCCGCTAGTTAACAATCTATGGCACCATTTGCAGTATAGATTTTGCGACAAACCTCCATATTAGTGATCTTGCCATTTTTAAACGAATATGACTTAAAAGATACACATAGGAAATGATCTGAGAAAAATTATTCATGCTCTATGTAACATGTAGATACATTACATGTAATACCAAAGTCCTGAAGTATGTATTTCTTGAACTAGGTATGGGGTAAAAATGGCAGAATGGCCATTTTCAGTGGTAAGGGATTGGTATTTCTGCCGTGTTGGAGGGTACAATATTTCAATACAAATATGTCTGAACATATTCTGAAGATATTTATGCAATGTCCATATATAATTGATTGGGAAATATCTTTTTTCAACTGCGAATTGTCATCAAAATAAGTGTAATATCACTCTGAAATTGGCCCATTGGCTATTGAAAATAAAAGATGCTAAATGGCTGAAACTTTTATTTTTGGAAAATTCATATAAAATAAACTACTGAACGGATCTTAACATAGTTACCATCATTCTTCAGCATTCTTTATCAGCTTCCTAACTAATATAACAATTTTGTTCAGGGAAGGGTTTCTTTAAACTATCCGTGGTACCTACTAACACAGCTTCTTGCCAGGAGGCTAGTGTTATGTCACTTGGTATCATTGTACCATTTGGTTGAGAGGGTTTATACAACCAACACCTGAGGCTAAGTTTTAAAGTAATATTTACAAACTTATTTTGTTGGCTTAATATTCCCAGACACGGCCATTGCCATGGAAAATCAGCAACATGGTGGCTGGTTAGCTAGAATACTCATCGTCATCAACTTCAGACAGCAACACATTTTCTTAAACAACTGTGTATGGATTAGATATGTTTAACTTATATTAACATTTGGAAGAACAATATATTTGCACATTGTTATGATTCTTTACATCAAACAACAATGGTGAAGGATTGGTAGAATGTGGTACCATGTAAAGACCATATAAAAACATATAATTACACTGTTATTAACATTTAATAACGCTATACGGGTTACTACGCCATGACTGAGTAGACTACTTTCCGTGTGCCGCCGGGTTTTTGGTGCGATCTCGGGGATTATCAATCTAAATTTAAATCTTTAAACATGGAGAACGCACATAAAACATCCAGGCATCTATGTACCATCCTGATTGCTGTTATTTTTATACTAATTAGACATTTGAAGAGGTTGAAAATCTCGTTACCTGCGGACACAACGAAAGTAGTTCCGGCCCTTTGTTGTTGTTGACGTGCACCTGCACTGCCAGCTACACTCAGTCACAATGGAGAAGTATTTAATCGCTGATCCTAAGTCCAACAAGGAGGATAACGTCAAAAAACGTCATATGTCACCTGTAACTGACTGGGAGCTGAGTCCTACGCAGGTTCAGGACAAAAAAAGGAGTCTGATTGACTCTACTGATGACGATGAGGACGACGATGATTACAGTACACCGGCTGCCCAGGGCCGCGGCATCGACCTACACTCAACACCTGTACTAGTCAATGGTACACCTGTAACTATACTTGATTTTGGCGCAGTTGGCGAGCAGTCTTTCTTTGATAATACGCTTACTGCTATCACTTCTACTAGTGATGCTAATCAAACCCCAGCTAGTGATGCTAATCAAACCCCAGCTAGTGTTGATCAAAAAGAACCCACCTTAGGTGAACTTGCCCTAATGATCCGAAGTATGGACAAAGGTCTTACAGGGAAAATAAATACCTGGAATAACGTGGTCACAGGCATTCAGACAAAAGTTGAGACCAATACTCATAAGATTGATGGCGCCTTGACTAGGGTTGGTAAATTTGAGAATGACGTCATGTCACTGAGTCAGAAGGTTGATGCAAATAGAGACCGGATTGCAGCATCATTCAATGCCCTTGACACCTATAAGGGTACTATCAAAGCTGATTCTCTAAGAAATGATGATTCTCTCAAGACCACCAAAACTCAGCTAGACGCACTTCAAGTAAGAGTTTCAAAACTTGAACTTGACAAGGTGAAGACTGACAGCACTATTGCTAGTCTACAGGCGGAAAATGCTGATGTCACTGAGGTCAAAAATCAACTGAGAGAACAACAAATACAGTTAGACAGGGTAGTAGCCAAACAATTATCTATGGATAACTTAGAACATGGGGACGGTACATGTACCTCAACAGCCAACAGGGAAACTGTTAGGAATACGCTGAGACTTTACACCAACCTTGTCAAGTCGATATCAGATGTTAAACACATCAAGCCTTCCATTGACAGAAACATTATCATAAAGGGTATCGAATTCGAGCATGATGAAGATGTCAACGAGCTATTTGACAGGATGTGTATTATCATGGGTGTGAGATACAAGTCTGATGACATATATAGTATCAACAGGGTGGGGTATGGCTGGTATGCCCCCATCAAGGTCTGTTTCACAAATCCAGAAATCAAAAGGGTGGTGATGAGTAGTAAATCATACCTGAGCAAAGCTGGTTATAAAAATCCTATTTGGATCCAACACGATGAGACCAAGGACATTCGGGAGGAAAAAAGGAGAGTGTTCACAGTGGCAGAAAAACTCAATCTGTACGTTAAACAGGTAGAATCAGGGTTAGTCATAGATGATAGCTATGTGCCCAATGAGAAGTTACATCTGCTTTCCAATCATGACTTAACAATATCAAACTCGATAAAACCTGGACATAATGCAGTACCACAAGTCCCAATTGATCCACAGCCAGTTGATAAGCCTACTACAATACCTACGGTAGAGCCACAACGCAGGAATGAGTCAGCAGGTGATAGCACCGTATCTGCAGATGAGGCTGATGATGAGCACCTCACCAGTACTGATGAAGAGGATGATGAAGACCAGGTAGTGTGCATACGTCATGTGCCTATGGGGACGCTATATAAAGGTAGCAAAGCCTTCCTAAGCAATTAGTACCCGTGCTCCTTCAAAATGGACCTCTTTGGACGATTGATCACCTTTAACTCAGCTGAGCAAGCTTATCATTTCATTAAGATGAAGGAGCTGGGGCATCACGAGATGGCTGATAAGGTGCTCAAGTGGACCTCTGCGCGTCATATCAAGAAGAAATGCAGAACATTTAAAGCACCAAAAGGTCATCATTGGCTTAGAGTACAGAATGGGTATATGGAGACCGTGCTGAATTGCAAGTATGATCAAGACCCTAAGTGCCGCTCCCTATTGTTGGCCTCAGGATCCGCCATCTTGGTTGAGGCAACTCGAGACAGGGTCTGGGGTGGAGGGTATGCTTATACAAGCAAAGCCTATGATGAGGGAAAGAAGAGGGGTCAGAATAGGCATGGTGAAATGACCATGGCCTGCAGAGCCACGATCAAAGAAGCCAATCTTGATGGCACCGCGGTATAAGCCAACTGGTAGGAAACACACTATAGTTGACACAGCACCTAC
Source organism: Harmothoe impar (assembly GCA_947462335.1). NCBI lineage: Eukaryota > Metazoa > Annelida > Polychaeta > Phyllodocida > Polynoidae > Harmothoe > Harmothoe impar. The sequence continues at coordinate 54,125,159 of OX381719.1, read as the reverse complement.
TAAATTTAACTCAATAGAAATATCCTTTAAGTGATGCAAAATCAAAGTCTTAATCCTTAGAGGTTTAGAATGAGCCTCTAAGTTGATAAAGAATTAAAGAATTATAGTACTTACATATGGTAATTAGTAGTAAACAATTATAAGAACACCATTTATAATACGTAATTACATATATATAGATCTACATTATAAAACTCTTTCTGGCCATACATGACCCACCTTAATGTGCCAACTCCTCATAAATACACTATAGGTCCTTTTGGTTATATTAGATCTAGACTGTACACCTGCCTCACCGCTCACTAGGTCACCAACTGGCCTACATGCAGCACTGGGAACTACAACTACAACTACATTAGCACAAGCCTGTTATCATTGCTGGATATTTTGCGGTATATCACTACTACAGTTGTGTCTATACACTTGCTTATATATCATTATATCAGTATGGCTGCAGCCCCATCACAACACAGGAGAGTGTTATTAGTTGGTGAATCAAGGCTAACTGGCTTTCAGCCACTGTTAAAACCTGGTACTGCCTATATATAATATACATCCAAGTGTTCATGCCAAGCCAGGAGCTACTTTGCAGCAGATATTAAGTATAGCCCTTGATGATTTTAACACTCAAGGTGTGTCTGATCTATGTCTAATTGCCGGAGGGATATGCAATATCACCAGGAGGGAATTTATACATAATAGGCCTCATTATAGCTTCAATCACCACGATCGACGAAGCTGTTATGACATGATCAGCCCTCTATATGCAGCAGTGTGCAGCTCACTACAGCACCCGAGTGTGGGTCAAATGACCGGTATAATACATCTATATGGTGTTGATTTGGCTAAGGCCAACCATATTATTGATGGTACAGTCGATCCAATGCAAGATGATCTATGGGGCACCATTAAAGATCTAAATAGTGACATAGCGAAGTACAACTCTGCAATAGGTATACCTGGAATTCGATGGGATAATCTGTTCCATAACAGAGACTCAGGTGTAGAAATGACTCACAAGTTTCATCTAACTCGTGAAGGCATACATGCTAAAGATGAAATGAAACCAAAGATGGCGAGGCTTATCACCCTAAAGACATTAAGCTACTTTGGAATCGTTCTCTCCTCATCTGAACTGAATGACATTGATGAAGCATTTGGTTTAAACCCTACACGAGGCACAGAGCCTAAAACATCAACAAAAACCAAGAAAAGGTCCAAGAGGAAGTCAGCGGCTAATAAGAAACTGTCTATGTAAATTGTTTTCTAAAAACCCTCGGTTAAATATTTCTAAATTTCTCGTTTTTTTAAAAACATTTAAAACATTTAAAGATACAACCAAAACTCATTAATCTGGCTGATGTTAATATCAAAACATAAAAATGGAAGATGCAATCTCATAATTGAGCTAGCGTAGAACTATGTTATTAGCCTATATTAGGAATACTGATATATATTTTAAGGGTATAACAATGTAATGATTGTATGTGTGTTTTCATTTGATCAGTTACTGGAATGTCTAGTGCTAACTCAGGACTGTCATTGTGTGTAATTGTTGTTCGTATTGTATCAATTGATATGCGGGCGCGTGTGTATTGCATAGCATTAATTGTGGTATCAAACACCACTGATCTCAGGTTACCGAATTTTGTATCCTAATAGGTTTAGTATGAGCCTACTGGTTGATGCAAGTTAATTTAGTGTTAACAATGCCTGCTAAGGTTGAACATATTTCATTAATATACAGGTGCATGTATATTGCAGAGCTCTAATTGTTGGTCTCAAACATTATATATCATGGGTTACCGGACACTGCATCCTGATAGGTTTAGTATGAGCCTATTGGTTGATGCAATTGATGGGACATAAATTGTAATGCTTGTGAGTACACTTTATTGACTTTGCTATGCACTTGTTACATCGTTGTTAACCATGGTCATTTGATTCATACTCATTTATACTATGCATGAAGTGACAGACTTGAATATCAAATCCTAAAAGGTTTAGAGTGAGCCGTTTGGTCGATACGATTGACAAGACTGTATCTCCGATCTCACAATAATGATTCACTGCCATAACTCTTAGATTACATCTCTTATCTAATCTCATCTCTGTTGACCTAATTAGATACCTGTACTATGCTAATCATACAAACTGGTCCTGTTGCTCGAATCAGATCAGATTACAAATATGAATTAAAACTCATTTGTTTCATGTTAAATGGTTATTACTTTTACATTTAGCTCCATTAGGGATGCTTATCATAATTAGAATTTAATGTTTATGAATCTCCCCTAAGATTTGTGATTATCGGATCGAATTGATCACATGAGCTAACACTTTAAGATTATGTGTAATTGTCTTACATCAGACATAAATATATTGTATTTTCATTGTATTATCATTTTCATTAATATTTTTGTCATTTTCTTCTATATATTCTATATATTTTATGATTGGGTGCCGAGATCGCACCACAAACCCGGGGACTATTTATCTCATACATACAACTTCAGCTTAGCAAATATGGGAGGGGGGTCAAGGCCAGGCTATATAGCTCATGAGCAGCTATGGCCTGTCCTTGTCTATGTACTACAATGCTCACGTGTGGTACATGACCTAGTATTAAGTAGGCATGAAAATGTCATACACTTTGAACATATAGCACCTTGCACTCATCATGTAAATTATCATATGGATAGGATAGTAGTAAGTACAAGTCTTGATGGCTTTTAGCCTACAGGACTTCAGGAAACAGAGGGGATTGGTTTTGTCAGCCATGAATTGTAGAAGTTTTGAGGGCAAAAAAGAACAAATATACAAATTATTGGGTAGAAGTAATATGTGACCGTCCAAGGGAAAACCAGCCTTATGCACCCCTTGCATAAGGCTGGTTTTCCCGTGGACTGTCACATATAATGTGCCTCAACGAAACTTGGTTGAAGAGTCCACTAAATACTGGTATGCTTAACATTCCTGGTAGGGTTTTATACAGGCATGACAGAACCCACAAAAGGGCCGGAGGGGTGGCAATTAGCGTCACATCCAATGTAGCTAGGTATTGCACATTAGTGGAGGAACTAACCATCATCACTAGTGACTATGAAGCTATAGCAATAGTTCTATCATTGCCTGGGGAAAAACAAATGTTGATTGTTAGTTTATACAGAATTCCAAAGAAAAATGCTGCCACCTACAAATGTTTTATTGACTACCTGAAACTTATTGCCAAATATGACAATGATGTCAGCAATGGGAGACATGAAACCTGGATACTAGGTGACATCAATCTTAATATGAATGATGAGGACTGTAATGGCAGTGAGCAGTTTAGAGATCTCTGCAAAGACATTGGTTGGAAAATACTAATCACAGCAACCACTAGACCATTTAGTGGCACCTGCATTGATAACATAGTCACTAACTCTACAAAGGTAACAAAGAGTGGTATACTAAATGCCCTGTTGTCAGACCATGTTCCAGTTTTCGCTAGACGAGGGGATATTACTCCTGCAACCGAATCTGCTGTCTACAAGGGTAGGGACTATAGAGGTTTCAAGGAGGGTGAGTTCCTGACCCAATTGAAATTACATGACTGGGAGGATTATATGTCATTGGCTGAAGATCCAAACATTTTGTGGGACAAATTTTTGGCACCTATTGAATCCTACCTCGATAAGCACTGTCCTTTTATTGAGAGGAAAATAAAGGATAGACATAAGACCTGGATGAGTGAAGATATTATGGATGTGGCATATGAGAGAGAAACCTGGCTAAGCATATATCGGGTAGAAGGTCTACTATCTCAGAAAGAGGTTATCAAAGCATGTAGGCGCAAAATAGATAAGATGTCTAAAGCTGCAAAAAAGGGTGGTGTCACAGGAGAATTGGATCAGAACTATGCTAATCCAAGGAAATTCTGGAAACATATACATCAACTATTTGACTGTGGAGGTGAGATAATCTATCCAGATCTTAAGGATAATGAGAGTGGTGAAAAGATAAAAACAGATGACGCTGCAAAATATATAAATGACTACTTTGCGGGTATAGGTGAAAAACTACACACCAAAATTGTTGGGGAGGCGCAAAAGATAGTAGACAACAATGATCTGGTAACAGAAGCTGATTATGTCCAAAAGGACATCCCTTCATTGAAGATATCCAAATGGTCAGTCTACTTTACAATTAAGGACCTGGACAAGTATAAGTCTTCAGGCATTGAAGGTATCAGATGTGACATTCTAATTGCAGCCCTACTTTGTCTTCTGGACCAATTTACTCACTTATGTCAGGTTAGTGTAGACACAGGCATTTTTCCGAAAAAATGGGGGGATGCGTTAGTTAAACCAATTCCAAAAGATGGTGATCTGAGTGATGTCAAAAACTGGCGGCCTATTTCGTTATTACCTGTTACCTCAAAGATATTAGAAAAAATTATTTATAACTTCTTGAGTAACCAGATGACTCTGAGTGGCAACTTCAGCGAAAATCAATACGGTTACAAAAGAGGTTCTGGAACAGGAGATGCTATTTTTGACTTGGTCAATGAGCTGTATAGTTACAGGAATGATGGCCTCATGGGGGGGGCTCTGTTTATCGACTTTACAAAGGCGTTCGACAGTGTAATACATTCAAAACTACTAAGAAAAATTGCTGACTTAGGTTTTTCCTACCATAATTTTAAGTGGTTTGAAAGTTATTTACAAAATAGGACACAGCGAACCACCTTTGCTTGGAATATCTCTAACATATGCAAGGTCAATTATGGTGTACCCCAGGGGTCTGTTTTAGGACCGCTATTGTTTGTTTTGTATATTGATGACGTCACAAAAATAATGAAAAAGGCAAGTATTAGGATGTATGCTGACGATATTGTAATTTATTACGGTCATAACAATTTTAACATTGTAGAGAATGTCTTACAAGCTGAGGCAAAAATATTTGCAAACTGGGTGTATGCAAATCGTTTAACTATAAATCCAAAGAAAACTGAGTTTATGTGGTTTTGTTGTAAACACAAGCTGAAGAGATGTTCTGACACTAAGATATCTTTCTATGGTCAGGTGGTAAAAACTGTACAACATTTCCCGTATCTGGGAGTCACTATTGATAGTTCATTGTCTTTTGACAAACAAGTAAAACTATTAAAAAGAAATATCTGCAACAAATTGTTCAGGTTTGCTGCACTCAGGATATGGTTGACAAGAGATTATAGTATTTTAATTTACACCTGTACGATACGCCCCATACTTGAATACTGTAGTTTTATAACCACAAGCTGTAATGAAGACGGTTTAAAGCAATTACAAAGATTACAGAATAGAGCCCTCCGGATATGTTTAAAATGTAACATAAGAAAATACCATGTAGATGAACTTCATGACATTTGTAAGGTAGAAATGGTACAACGAAGGATGGACAAATTATTACTAAGTCTGATGTATACTCGCTCAGCACATCTGGCAGCTGCTAATATTAATCAGGGAAATATTGATGACACAGAGATCAGAACCAGATCTGGTTCCAAAATTACTTTTGTATTACCCCATTTGATAACTCATTTCTATAAGAGGTCGCCTCATTATAGAGGAGTTGTCCTATGGAACACTCTGTCAGCTGGTGTGCAAAGAGCCACCAGTAAGGTCAAGTTCAAACTAGAAATTGACAAGATAAAGGACTTACGAGCTAGTATCAAAAAAGGGTATAACTGACCACACGTCCATTATATTATGCTATTTTTTTCCTAATTGTGAAAACCTAAATTGGTTCTCTTAAATGTACACACTTTGTTGAACTCCTGGGTTTAGTATGAGCCTCTAAGATCCAAATAATTTATTCTTATAAATAGTAAGAATTAACTTGCTATGATAATGTGACAACTATTTTAGTAGTTTTGCATAATTTGTTGAACTCCTGGGTTTAGTATGAGCCCATAAGTTCCAAATCAACTATGTATACAAATCGTATTGGTGTCGACAACACAGTCATGTCTAATCAATGAATGGAGTTCAAAACCAATCCCTTATTCACTCATTCACCCAAATGTATTTTCCACAATTAGTGTGTGTTAGAGCATTTGTATAAATAACTGCTGTATATACTCATCAGTACATTACCATTGTATCTCTTAACTGTTGACTGTTTACTATTTCTGTATGTCACCTCTTTACGTGGCTTTTGTTATTACAAAAATGAAAAAATCTGGTTTCTGTTTGTAAGCATCATTTAAACCCTCGTCAAGATGGATTGTTGCAAATAAACACGTCCAAAAAAAAAAAAAAAAAAGTGAATGTTAGCAGACGTTAAAAAACTTTTGTCCCAGTTTCCATCAACTTTCGCTTCTAATGAGACAGGTGTCATGTTCTAGTCTGTCCTTCACTATCTCAGATCACACGCTTGAATTACAGTTGACACGTTGGCGCCTCGGGTCCTTAGATACCACTGCCAGTGTTCTGACAGAGCGGTATTACCAACCATGCAGATACCTTCTGTAGGGAAAGTTGTAGATTGTACAGTGCTGAGCAAAATATTTGCCATATTCAGGGCTTCTGATACACTAGGTTTGACCCTGATGTGTGGTTCAATTGTATTCTGTTAGATGCTCATGGAACTACACTATCAACAACTTTGATGATGCAATAATAACTTATCAGTTTCAGAAATGTTTAAATAAATGTGAAATACACCTCAAATCATTACTGATCGTTATTTTTACTTAATATTAGTAAGTACGCCTAGGATGCACACATGCCAGTTTAAACAAAAAGTTCTGCAATACACTGTAGGAGTTATTAGAGATCACTGATCTCTTACAAAGGATATCTTGGCATAATAAACTGATTATGACATTATTTTTGGTCCTTTGCAGAGCAATTGTCTATATTGCAAAAGACCTGTAATTCCGTTAGTCATATGGCTCACTCTCACCAAATCAGTGCAACTGAGAAAGTGGCCGTACATGATCGGTGGCCGTACATGATCGGCGGCCGTACATGTTCGGCAGACTACAAAACCCACCCAATACCCCCTTCACTACGATGTTTAACTGTCCTAACCATACCTACAGGCTGTAATGTATCTTTGGGGAATTTATTAGAAAAAGAAAACTCCCAAAATATTTATAGGGGCCAAAGGGGGGGGGCTCAATGTGTAACCGATCATGTATGTCACATGACGTACATGATCGGCTTGGAATGTCATGTAAAATTTCCTCATTACCCACTGCTTCACATGTCTATGATTACACATATTTAGACCTACATCATATGTACACCTTACTATTATTAATTTATGTTTAACTATGGTTAGAAAGGGTAATTAAGGCAGTCAATAAATAATGGCCGATCATGTATGTCACATGACGTACATGATCGCTATTTTAAATGTCAATAAAAATGATCTTAATAGTTGCATCTAGACATTTCATTGCATTAAGACACACATCATATGTACATCTTGGCAAGATTTATTTATGTTTTAACATGGTCAGAAATGGTAGAGCAGTCAATATTCACTGATCGTGTACGTCACCAATCATGTACGTCACATGACGTACATGATGGGTATTGAAATGTCAATAAAAATTATCGTAATAGTTGCATTTAGACATTTCTGACATATTACATGTCAAGACACACATCATATGTACATCTTGGTAAGATATATTTATGTTTTAACATGGTCAGAAAGGGTAGGGTAGTCAAGTTGCATCGATTTGGTGAGAGTGAGTCTTATAGCACTGTATACCTTTAATTTGTAATTTTCTAAAAGCATGTATACTGGGCGAGACCTAACGATATGAAAAATCCATAGATCTGTTAGCTTTTTGTGTGTTTAGGAAAGTTTATTTTGATGGAAGCTCTGCCTACGTTTCAGAGCCCATCATGCCGATTTTAGTATGCTTTTGATTAATGGAGAAACCTTTAACCCTAAGGCTATAGCACTGCACAGCAATCAGTGTCTATTTTTCTTAGCACCTGAAGTATAAGTGTAAAAATAAATTCTGAAACTGTCTAGTTCTGCATCTACTACGTATCAAATTGCAGTTGGTTCCCTCCAAACAGAGCTAAAGAATGACACGAGTTAGAAAAGTGTACATTTCCCAGGAAAATCACAAGCTGTATATATACATGAGAACAGTGAACCTTCATAGCGACATGTTTAATGGTGATGTGTATTTCCTGAGTTTTACTTGTGCGAATAACCAGAAATTTCACAAGTAGAAAATGTATTACTTGAGTTTCACTAAAAGAATATTGCTTAAGAAAGTTCTTCAAAAAACGTTCCAGAAACTTTCTGAAATCTTTGAGTTATGAAACGAGTTCCACTTGAGATTTAGTTTGAAGGGTTGCCAATCCACATATGCTGCATAACTTCTCATACATATACACTTTGTTTATGATCTAGTTGACCCTTGTTGTTTTGTAGCCCTTAACTAATGAGTGCTCGGCGTATAGTGGTATGGCAATTGAAATGAACAAGGAAGGTTGACAATACGATTCCAAGCTGAGGTTGAGCACTGGTTTCAGACTTCACACACACCACCAACATGCCACTTGCTATTTGACCAAAACTGTACACGTAGTTTTAGATGAGAGGTTAGCCACATTAAAATTGAAGAGTGAGAAAAAGTCTGTTTAAAGAAATTCTGCAAGAGTCCTAGTAAAAGGACTTGGTTAAAGATAACTGCAGAACTCAACCAGTATGTAGCTATAGGGTCAATAGTACCTCACCCGGTCACAATCTAAACCAAAAGGTTTTGCTTCCCCCTCGAGATTGTATCCAGATCCTGGCTATGTTGACTTGTTGACCTTTCCTATTAGTCACTAGATATCGCCCACTGCGAAACTAGTTTGTTGGCAGCCATTTTATGTGACCTCTCAGTTTCATCAATGCCCTAGCACGTTTTTCCATTGCTTTCTATCACTCTCACGTCCTAAAATGTCTTGCTAAAGAAAATTCACTGACAACATAAATTTTTGTCCCTCCTTGTACCAAAAGTAAGTCCTAGAGTTGTCTTCAGCACTGCATTTATGCGGACTACTCATATAAGTTTTCCTTTCCCCCTCCACCGACAGTTTTATTACCCTGCAGAGAACAGAAACCAGTCAGAGACTAGGAAAGCATCTGCATGCCAACCTATCATGTAAATCGTCTAATTGTGTCGGGAATATTTATGATAAGTCACAATAGGATGGATCAGTACTTACAATCAATTGATTAAAGCTTGACCGTCATGGTTGAAGTGAGGCCCAAAGCACTTTTGGATAGAGTTCAGTTTTGATTCACAAGAGGTCTCATAAAGGGGTATGCCAGGGTCTATGCATACGGCACCTGGTGGCAAAAAATGAAACTACCTAAAACTATCATAAAAGCAAGACTCCCTGTTGTATATGTATTAACTCACCTTTATTAACCCTTTAAATGTCAGACTATGGCATTCTACACACCTTATCACTGTGTTTTGCTACTGCCAAATGCTATGGGCTACTCGATTATGACCTGTCCGAGCCAACCAGAAAATATTTGAATATGTCCCCAACTGTATTAATTTATCAATGAATCACTATTATTTTGAATGTTAAGTGTATCTTATGATCCTATGTGCATATAGCTAAGGTTTTGATTACAAATTGTTGGCAACTTCCTTTTCTGCATTGCAAAATATAGAAAAAATACAATTAATTTATTTTGTATTTTTCCCCTAAATCGGTCATAGCTCATTGGTTTCACCTATGACTACTAATTTTTATGGATTGAATATGTCCCAGACCATCTTCTGTAAACATCTGAGAAGTTTGGTTTGGATATTATTGGTCAATTTTTCATAAAGTTCAAATTAGTTGAAAAAATGTGGTTTGCACCATATGCGGCCATAGTTAAGGGTGTCCTATCTTCAAATGTCAATATATTTAAATCTAGCACTATGAGGTATTGATATTTTTGCATATATCACATCATCATACACCAAACTAATATAATCCCAAGTGATTAAGAGATATTATTGGTAGAATAACATTCGTCGAACCCTCCCGTATACCTTTTAACTCTTACAGGCACAAGATAGGGTGAAAATGTTGTAGCTGGACAAAGCTCATGGTCCCCTGTCCAAACACTGCTGCCCCATAATGACTGGTGGAACTGTTATTTTAGTCTATGTATGGAAAATGCTGAACTTATTCATTGATGGCCATGCTTTAAATCATCCACGGTGGAGCACTGCCTTCAGTTCATTTACTGGCAAATGGCAGACCATCTTATATTTACATGATAAGCTTTTGGCATGTAAGCCAACTTTACAGAATTGGTGCATTATGAACCCGAATGAAAATAAGAACACCATTATAATATGAAGCAGGTATGCTGTCCATTTCGAAATATTTTCACAATGTAAATTTATACTTGGGAGGTTTTATCTTATTTTCCACACTAAGCGTTGGGAAGAGACTGCGTTCAGCCACTATTGGTGGCTGCAGGCAATGGCTGTAAATCTGAAAATGGTATTGCGATACATCCAAATTTCTTTAATTAGGCCACTCAAAAAAACAATATGGTTTCTCATCACCCCTCACATCACAAAAATCTAGTTTTGAGGAACGCTTTTTTTCTTGCCAATTTTTTATGAAAACCCTGATGAAAATGGAAAAACATGTCAAATTTGTTATCAAATTAAGGCTAATAATGCCAGCAATGCAGTGGTATAGAAATGTAGAAATATAGATCCAATTAATTCTTAACCACTAAATTGTGGATTTTGGTCCCAAAATGTAAATTATCCTATACATTTTAGACTGTGAGTAAGATTTCTCAGACCTTGGTATTGAGAAACCACTTATCTTTTTGAGTGGTCTTTAATAGGTATGCATAAAATTTACTTTCAGCATCGTGATAAAGTCTTGAGGTGGAGACTCGTGCAAGGATACTTCATCCTAAAGTTCAGCCTGATATGGCATAGAACATTCAGGCTGCCTGGCTACCAAGTGCTTCTTTTTTGGGTGAATAAATGACTGCAGGTCTCTTACAGTTACTGAACATCCACTTCTATCAGACAGATGGCTGACTCTAATTGGGTTAGAGCCCATTCAGTTAGTTGTAAAGAGGGCAAAATTGTATCCCGCAGTGGAAGCGTCCATTCTCCTGTCTAGCTACTATTCACTTTGGCAATGGATACAGAGGCCCCAGAAGACCCAATTTGGACACTGCACTCCTTCAACTTATTGCATATATGGTATGGGTGCCCAAGAGATGCAGTGAACCATAAAGAAAAATCTCGTCGTAGAATATCTTCTAATTAATTCTGCTTCTCTCTCGCTCCTTTCTCTATCTGTCTCTCTCTCTGTCTCTCTCTCTCTCCGTCTCTCTTTCTCTCTCTATCTCTCTCTCTCTCTCAATTGTTATGCCATAACAGTCCTTGCGCTCAGCTTATGGTTGATTCTAGGTGATGATACTGGCTGAGATACTTCCCTCAACATGGATGTGCTGACCTTTGCCCTTTAGCTATTCTACTATGGCTCCCTGCACACCTTGCAGGTTCTCACCAGAAGTGCCAATTACCCATAACCCCCTGCTGTAAGGGTCAATCCCATGATGCCTTGTTGCTAATGACCTATTCCTGTCACGTGACCTGAAGGGATGGCTGCCTTACACTAGCGCTGTTCCTGTTTATCCCGACAACACCTTGAGCTACATCTAGGGTGTCTATTGTACTGGGAGGTGCCGCGAAAATGGCCTTTTCTCTGGCATGCTTTAGTATCTTCACATTCTCACTATGAAGGAAATGGAATCTCACAAATATTCTGACACACCCTAAGCAGTTCAAATCATCATTAAAAATCGATATAATCGTAATGGAGTTTTTGAACACCTGTTTTTTATGTTTCAAAAAGTTATTGTTTGTTAGATCAATTGTCCAGCAGTAATAAACAGATTTTAAGTTACATTAGGACATATCCCTAGCTACATAATGGATTCCCTGGATTCAGAAAGCAACAGAATATTGATATAAGTCTTGATATATAGATCAAGAGGGTTATGATCTGATATTATGGCTTTTATCTATATCATTATTTATAGACTTATATCAATATTCTGTTGCTTTCTAGATATGGATTTTCTATTCTATAGTTATTATTAAAGGCATGATAGAGCATTGAAGTACACCAAGTGCAGTTAGGAACAGGCAGGTCCCATGGCCCCTAGTGCAAAGGTAATGACCCTGTGTAGAGGGGCATGCATGACCACCTTTCTCTGCTGCAGCCTATGGTGAGGTTCTTACGAAATAGCTCAGACCCTGATGGAGATGGATCTAAAGTAGATATTTATATCCAATCTTGTGCATTGTGTTACTATACTAACAGTTTATATCCACAAATGGTATTTGCCTTAATATTGTGCTCATGCGGCCCTTTCTTGGCTGCACATACCACTCATCCATGGCTTATGATTTATTGGTCTGGATAGAGGTTCCACTGATTAGCATTTGAGTCTTACATTTCTATCTAGAATTCAGCCTATTATTATTCAACACTTTCAATCCCTCCACATTATATGGCCTCACACCCAATCCCTTTTCACTCTAAAGAGACAATATGATAAGATGGATTGAACCAGGATTATGACACTCTGTTCTTGTCTGCCCCCCATCATCTCAGATCACAGGCCTTTAATTGACTTGGAGTGGTATTACCGACAGTGCAGATCTATTATTTATATCAAGTTACTCGTGGGTGCCTGATCTTTGTTTGGCAAGGGTTTCTTACATATATATATATACATATATTTATATATATATATATTTATATTTATATATATATTTTTTTTTTTTTTTTATTTTATATATATATATATATATATATATATATATATATATATATATATATATATATATATATATAGTATATATATATATATATATATATATATATATATATATATATATATATATATATGCACCAGTGTTTGAATGTTTTTCTTGCTTTGTTAAACGTTTAATAGAGCCCTCCCTCAAACACATTAATAGCGTATATACCCTGAAATATACGTGTGAAGAGAAGGTATGCTTGTGATAAAGAACAGCAATTGGCTCTTGTGTTGCTTTGGTAAAGGTAGTTCTGATCATTATGAGCGGGCATTTATATAGAAGTTTAGATGATTGAATCCCCATAAAGCCTGTACAAACATTTCATTTTTGAAAGTTGTTTATTTTCATTGCTTTGTTATCTTTCTTCATTTCAATGCTGCAGTTTTTCATACTCTGTGATTCTCAAAAGGTAGATTAAGTATACTAGATGTGCAGCTTCATCATAGTATTGAATCATGAAATGGGTTATTAATGATTTCCCTTAAGGGGTTAACTATTTACCTCTTTGCACAACCTAAAAGCTTTCCTTTATGTGTCAAGCTCAAGCTGCAAAGCTGTTGTCATTATGATAATGAAGATACTGCAAATGCTTTAAACAATCGTGTTTATCTTTCAAGTCAGCTCTCAGCCTAAGTGTCATTTATATGTGGCCAAACTCTAGCTTGGGTTTGAGAATTTATTCAAAATCCTCAATCCTGTTTAACATCTCCTTAAAGGCATGTCAACTGTAAGCCTTCAAATTAGATGTCGCAGAAATTCAATCATTATTCCAATGGTGTTTTTAATTGCATCCTATTCATTCAATGTCATTAGATATCAATAATCAAATTGGGTAAAGACAGAAGCCGTCCTTCTCCACTTATGGACAACTAATTGTATTTTTTTAAGGTGTTGTCAGTTTTCTTTCTTTCCACTCAATCATCTTACCTCTTTTGAGATCAGTTTGTCCCCATCCCCTTAATCAAGTTCAGGTTTGAGTCTCAAAATCGTGAAATATTCTACTGCCATAACTACAGTAGTTGCAGATCGCTATCATGGGATGCTGTTAGCAGTGCATATACTATATAATATAGTGAGTAGACATTATTCCTTGCCCCAGCAAGCTTGAGCAGTGTCCTTTTAGGAAAGAATTCATGGGACATTTGAATACTGAGCACCCATGAGGAACAGAAGTTGAGTCAAACTCAATATATCCTTTTGCATATATTTTCCTGTGTGCCAGAGAATGTCAAAGCTGCTATCCCAGTTAACAAAAAACGTTTTACGATGTTATAATTATAATGTTTCTCTATGGCTCTTTATTTTGGCAAAACGTTATATATCGCTAAAAAGTTATTTCAACGTAAAACACGATGATGTGACTTACTTGGTGGCTTCAGGGTTTAAGGAGACATCGATAAAGTAATACTTTCCTGGTACATGTTGCCATGGTTACTCCCATTACCTGAGAACGTTGTATGTGCATGCAGCCCCATATCGCAGTGTGGTATGTATAAATGCAATATTTTCTTAGAAGAACCCAAACGAGGTGACGAGAAACTTCGTGGTAACTCCTCCATCTACCTGGTATGTAGGTTATATTACTTCCCAAGAAGGCTTTATAATAGCACCAATCTCCACTTGACATGCTTTTACCTAATGTCTGCTGCTCTCTCCGTATGAAGTGATGAACGCAGAAAGTTTGGCTTTCCCACCAGGAGATTGCACCCACATCTTGGACACTTTGACATCCTGAACTTTTCCATTAGTCTCTATATCCACTGGTGTTAATCCTGCTGGAAATTCTTTTGTTGGCAGCCATGCTCAGTGCATGATTGTCCCAGAGAGGGGGGGGGGGTTCACTACTTTGTCCATGTATTTGTGTCCATTGTGTTCAATATAGCTCAGATACACTGTTCCAGGTAAACAGGTCCAGGTATAGTTTTCAAAACTGCATTCTAAGAATATATATTTATAAATACCATTGACATGTTCATCTCAAAATTCAAATTCAAGGAGTTGACAAGACTTAGTGGTATGCTGAACTCCCCATAAGCAATGTGCCGTACCTTTTTGCATCTCTACCCCAACAAACTCAATTTCACCGGAAATTCAAAAAATTTCGATAATGCTTTTAAAAAAAGAAGAATTATAGCAGTACAGCAATGCCCCTCCCTTCAAACGGTTAATCGGCTGGTTCCCTTCCAGTTAGATTCACTAATATTCAGATGGTGATAAAGTAGAACTCTTCTATGTACAGGGGGATAGATCTAGAGCTCTAAAGGAGGCCGATTGAGTTTTAGTTTAGATTTTTTATTTGGCTATAATAAATCACAAGCGTGGGGCATTTCTCAATTAAAGCCAAAACATAATTATATACAATCAATACGCAATAACATAGTAATGTCAATTCTGGTCAATCTAGCAAGTGTTATTCAAGTACTTGTCAGTGTTATTCAAACAGTTCTGCTTATTTTGGTAGAGCTAAGCAACTACTGGCTCAAGGGGTCTTAAGTCATGGAGAGTCATACTGGAGAGGAACTCTTCCTGAGTCAATTGTGTCTGTTGTACTGGTTGCAGTTGGTTCCATAGATGGCGACCTCGATAGAGAGGTGATTTGGTATAGTCTTTTGACATAAGCTTGATTTTGTTGTCATTGGGCAGGGCCCAGGCCAGCGCTACTATGCACTCTGGTCTCCCTGAGCAATAGTTTTGTGTGCATAGATGGATTATGAGAGTGTGATCAAGGTTGGGAAAAGTGGTCTTTGATCTCTTTTTTCTCAATCCTTCCCAAAGAATATTTCAGCTTATGCTGAAGAAGTAATGGCAGAGTAGCAATAGTGCGGAACTTCTTGCAGGTCCATAAACCTCCCCTACTGGAAGATCAACTCATCATTTCATCTGAGCAAGCATGAACTCCGTTCTCACCACAGGCGTCCACTGAGTTCTGGTGGAGATGGTCCGCAGAGAGTTGGTAGTATTAGTATAAAGGCCTGACACTGTGGTGGTACGGTCATCCAGGTGACCACGTGACCAAACACTTCCTACAGGTAGTTCCCACAGTAAGCACCAGGCCTATACTGGAGCCATCTACTGTCTGCTGTGTATACTAGCTGTATGTAGTGTTTGGTCACGTGGTCACCTGGATGACCGTACCACCACAGTGTCAGGCCTTTATACTAATACTACCAACCCTCTGCGGACCATCTCCACCAGAACTCAGTGGACGCCTGTGGTTCTCACTCTGTGCCAAAATCCATACCAGTGGAACTCCAAAATGTACTGTTACTGTCAGTCTTGAAGCATGGAGACATTTTTTAAAGGCTGTTATTCAAGGTGACATCAAAGAGTTTAGTCTTGTACTCGCATTCTAGAAATGGGAAAGATAAGGTCAATGAATGACACACATGCACAATAGATGATAAAACTTGACGCATAGATGATGCTCTAAGGTCATCCTCTTAGATGTCGGCCTTCGTTAGAAGGTGGTCTGAAAGAATAGGGAATAGTGATCTAATCCATTAAGGACAGCATGATTCATCATTTGTGAATGACCTAATATTGCAATAGCCCATCCAGCTTTCCCGGGCATGATTAGCCTGAAGTAAACAGTGGTGGAGGGTTGGAGTAAGGCAGTCCATGTACAAATTATCCACATACAAAGGGGGGGTTCAAATCTCCCAACCTCTGAAAAGTAGGGTGGTCAAATTGACAAAATCCTGAAAAGAGGGGCGGTAGGGCAGCAGTTATTAGCTACCCTTGAGTGAACCCCCCCCCCTTCCGGATGGAGAAGTCTATAGATCTAGAGTGTAATAGTTGATCAATCTAAGATTTATCGCTGGTGCCAATCGCTGTAAGGGCCAAGTCAATTACTGCCAGCTTGGGAGGCTTTGTAGATATAGCCAGAGGGGGAGTGATAATGAAAAACAGGCCCTCGCTGGGGGGCATAACTGGAAAGGCCTCTATGTTCGGGGGGGGGGGGGCAAATTAAAAAGAGTCCATTTTGATACCCGCAAACATGTATGATTCAACAGGCGCATGCAATTTTAGGGGAGGTGCCATGCCCCTAGATTTGAACGTAGTAGGGGGGGAGTCAACATTACTTTTGACTAACTGTGGGGGAGTCGGAATAAAATTTGCTGTACTTTTGACTAACTAGTAGGGGTGTCAGAATAAAATTTGCTGTTTGGGAAACTCCACCAAGCCCCCCCCCCCAGTTAGTGATAAATGAGTTGGCCTAAGGAGCTGCAATCTGATAAGATTCAAATAACTTGCTGGGTACGGCACAATAATTAGCCTTCTCATATTTAGTCTGCAGAGACGATTGGTAACCTGAGGAGCCGTCTAAAGGTAATTATGCAGAGCGCATCCAAATGCCAAGTTTAATTGCATGTCGCTTGCCGCATGAATGCACATTATTCAATATAAAGTGAGATACCATTAGTGTAAGTATGGAGTAATTGCGGTTAACAACTTCAATTGGATTCAGTTGCCACTTAACATTTCCTTTGATCTTCACTAATAGTTATTGTCTGCTGTAAGTGGTACTTGTGTAATGACACATGAACTTGTTAACCTGAGAGTTTCTCCATGGTAGTCCTTTAAAAATGGCTAGAATTGAGGTTCTGTTATCAGTGCAGACGATCCGCCCCAACTGAGTAAGCCAAATCTCTGAAACTATGGAGCATTTTGGCTAGAAATTTTGGGGGGACAATATGGATACATAGGGCATGTAGGTATTAACATGGAAATTTGAGATGGTCACCTGGGAAGGCTCATAGCATAATGCCAGGCTTAACTTACCCAAAGCTTGATTAAACATGTGAATCAAGGAATACCCTCATAAAAATTATCCCAATTTCCCCATCACCCTCATTATAAATTTATCCCAAATTGTGAGAGTATTGTCTTCACTGTATGAAAGGCATGGTCTTTTCTATATGAAGCCACATTTTCCCCGAAAAGAGCAATTCCTGAGAACTCTTCCATATAACCAGGTGTTTAGGTTGTATCACTCTCCTGGATAGTCCTGCACCAATACCTACTGTACATGCCATTACTCAATGTGTGCCTCTCTCTTTGTATGAAATGATGAATGCAGACAGTTTGGCTTTCCTTCTGGAGATTGCATTCAGATTCCGGAAATGCTGACCGTTCAACTGTGTTCTCATTTGTCACTGTATGTTGCATGGCCCTAAACCTGATGGGAATTCTATTGTCGGCAGCAATGTTGTGTGACCTGTTAGTCCTAGAGGGTGGTTCCTGTTTTGTCAATGTCCAAGCATCTGCCCCCACTGTCTCCCGAATGTTAGTCTGTCTCATGCAGCCATAGTGGTTCATCAGTAGGTGCACGCCTGAAATAAAAAATGAAAAGGGCCGGTCCAATTTTGGCAACCTCCCCTACATAGCTCCCTGTCACTGGTTGCTATAGGGTGGTTGTGGAAGGCTACACCCATTCAGTGTCAACCTATAAAGAACAGCATGACCCTGAAGGCTTCATTTGTATACTATGTACGTCATTTATGATGCACCAGTGCAACACTAGTGTTTAATTTGTGTGCACTTTATTGGTACTGAGTCTTTGGCAGAGTGTTACCCCCATATGGTGTGCATCATGCATAACCAATGCCATGGACATATTCATTCATTATGATGGCAAATGGTTATTGTGCTTTGGAGCAATATGAGATCCTGTGGAGGGAAAAGGCGCTAAGCCATGGCCAAACACCCATGGGGACTTCTAGTAATAAAAACAAAAAATGATATCAACAAACTAATTAGTTTTCCCCTGTGTTATCTTTGAGCTATGGCACTCTTTTGTAAGAGGCTTGACCTTCCTGAAATTGCCTGCCCCACAGTGTTCCCATTGGGCTGTCCATTTTGGGCAGTGTTAGTAGTGAATCATGGTCTATACCTCATGGGCACATCTAAACATCATGGTCTGATTCTTTAGCTGGGGAATATCAACATTCTACCCATAAAACATGATAGCAGCCATCTGGCCTCTGCTACATCTCCTGCACCACTCCATAGGGTTGGCCACTGCACGGACCTGATAAAGGTGCTTTACTGTAGTTGTCTAGAATTGGGAAAAAGCTAAATCTTCATGGAGTTTCAGTAGCGTAGAAAAGGAGGGCAGGGGGGCCCCCCAATCACTGAGGAGGGGGGGGGCTGAATATGTTTGGGCCCCCCTAAATTTGTCAAGACCTGTAATATAATACACACATTTTCAATCCTTACCTCTCCCAAATGGAAAAATGGGTGTAGAGGGGACTGGGCCCCCAAGTCAGAACTAAAGGGGCTCAATACTACTTTTCTATACAGTCTAATATGAGTGTAGGTATGATGCATCATGCATAACAAACGATACTTAAAGCTGTTTTAAGTGCCCCCCCCCCCAATGAAGATTTGCTTCCTACGCCTCTGAGTTGAGCAGTTGTTATCATTAAATGTCACTGCCAGGGCCATTGCACAGCAGTATCAGGCCCAGCACGCCAGTACTGGAACTGAGATCACTCAATGATCACTTAATGATAAGATAACATTTTTATTGTATTTGTCACTGTGAATAGTTTAGGGAAAAGGCCACGTGTGTCGCAATTTAAAGTGGTATATATATTCAAATTGTTTTCATCTTAGGTCCTACTTAAATATATTCTTAATGCTAGTATAATATCATAATTTTGAGGATGGGGCCCAATGGCATGTTCTCTATGGGCAAATAAGAGTCCTAACAGAGGGTCCGATGGGGCTCATATTTAATATCTTACAATTTATTTCCAATATGTGGACTTATAGCATGCATTACAGAAGTGTTGAAACCATGAGGACAGTCGTAGAGGCAGCATTGTCCTCAAAATCACATGGTGCAGCAAACTGCCGTAGGTAGTGCTTTTAGTGCCTAAAAGCTCTGGAAATAGCACCCAAATGTGAGGTTATTTTGAATCTACCTCCCCTGCAGCTAATACGAGTTCAATATTGGCCTAAAGCTCCACAGGGAGCATTTTAAACATATGCCTCCCCTGGTAGGTTTTATAGAACCCAGTTGGTATTAGGACAAGTACCCCCCGGATCTATATTTACCCCCTGGACATCTACCGCCTAGGACATCTACCCTCTAGGACTTATATCCCCTGGACATCTACCCCCTGGACTTTTACCCCCTTAGGACTTTTACCCCCTAGGACTTTTAACCCTTAGACATCTACCCCCTCGGACTTTTACCGCATAGGACTTCTACCCGCCTCCCCCCCCACATGATGTGACTCAACCATATGGATATTTGGAGGGGGGTAGATGTCCAGGGGGGTAAATGGCAGGAGGTAGATGTCCGGGGGGTAGATGTCCAGGGGGTAGAAGTCCTAGAACCATTGCAGTTTGTTGAAGAAGGCAGTCTGTGCAGGCAGCACACCTTTACATCTTTAAAGAATAAATCATGCAGAAAGGTAATAATCTCCAATACCTGTAGTTGTTGAAGGAATGTCTAAGTAGCACCATCCTTCATGGTTATACTGGTGCACTTTGCTTTGCTTACCCTTCAGGAGTGTATCAACCAGAAGGGATTAGTCTGATACATAAATGCAGCCCTGGAGAGTTTTTCACAAGGGCTGCTTTCATGCATCATGAGCCTGAGGTGAAGGATATTGTGTATAAAGCACTATGCAGCTCTTTAAGAACAAAAGTTATCATCTCAATTACCTGTCTACTATAGTTGAGGGATGGTTGTCTGCGGAGCTGAGATGACATTTCTGAAGTAAGTTGGCGAGGCGAGACACGGAATGAGAGTAGCATGATGAGGGGAACATAGGGAGAAATACAGGGAGGTTGATACACTAAAAGGATAATGTGATAGAAGAGTCTAGGGCGTGTAATAATGGATCAATGTAATTGCCAATTTCTCACTAGAGAACAGTGTTTGATGGTATTCAAAGTACCCTCTCATTGTACATCCCATTAGTCTAATCAAATTTTGTCAGAACTGATTATAGGTAATCCCAGCCAGCTAACGCTATTTCTGTTAAGCTCAGCTGAAAGCCAAGTTCAATTATGTGTCACTGGCCCTGCTAAAGGATATGCTACTAGTAGACAACATGAGGTCCAATGTATAACACCTGATTATTGTACCTGGCTCAAAAGGATGTAATAATCTATTATGAGCAGAATTTTTCCACTTGAGGCTCAGTCTCATGACTTTGTAGAAATTGGATCGTCTTTGACCGGGTGACGTCTTTGACCGGGTGACGTCTTTGACCAGGTGACGTCTTTGACCAGGTGATGTCTACCCATACCTTATAAATATTGTTGCCCATCCCAATGCCCTGAATGCACTGGTGGTGCCTAAGCTTTTCAGTGTCGCATTGTCTTTAAGTCACCATGACCTTTGTCATGCTGACCCTATTTGGTCAAACGATTTCAGAAGGTTAGAATGTTAGAGTCACCAGGAATTTCTACAGTGCAGGATGTGGAGATTAGTATAGACTTTGTGGGTTGCCCTTTGACAGCTGCTGTATGTAAACCTATTGACATCCTCGCCTGAGTCGGTTTTTTTATGTCAACCCCCATATTTCCAAAGCTACACAAGAGGACTTCACTTAGGCCCCTACATGAAAGGAGAATCTATACTGCACATGGCTATGGCAATTATGTGACCAATGACCAACCAGCATTTTAATCAGCGCTGTGATCCATAGGCCCTTTGAGCAACCTTGACCCAAACACATCACATTTAAAGCATCCCGAATCCAAGGTAAGATTTTGCACCTATTCTAGATATTGCATTGTTATTTTGTTATGAAACAAAACAAAGTTTGGCATAGCCAGCCATAGCTGAATATTCCTCTAATATTATCTGCAGCCTTAGCATAATGTTACTGCACTCCAATCAGAAGCAGCTTCTCTGCTTTTTATGCAGAAGCATGTTCTACACATATGAGGTGTTCACTGAAGATGGTTGGAGAGGGGTTTCCCGCGTTGGCTCCACCTTTCCTGTCCTTCTTCATCAACTATAAATTTGTGACACGATCTGTGAAAAAGGCCCGTAGTGCAGGGTAAATTAAGGTCCCATTTCCCAGTAAAGGTCAGGCACAGTATAGAATTGCCCACTCAAGTGTGCTGCGTTACTGCAAATGCATGTCCACCTCCATTCAAAATTAACTAGTCATTGATCCTCGTTGAGATGTAGGTTATACACCAGTTGTAAAATAAGTATTTACAGAAGTAGTACAGATTATGCGATACATTTTGTGCATTTCAATCCAGAATAACAGATCTGATAATCAAATTACTGCACAGAGTGTCTCATACTCAGCCAAAGAGGTTGATTGGCCTTGGCTTATTCTTTTTTAATCTCATTTTGATGCAAAGTTATGTTAGTTAAGAGGCACTTGTTCAATGAGGACCCATTCAATTACGACATAATGCATTCATGCACAGCTTGGATGTGGAATAACCCCTTTTTAAAAGACTTTCAAAATTGAGCTTTCAGCTGATCAATGTGTAATTAATATTTGACTGAGTGTTGTGATTCCATAAGCAATCTTAATATTTACTACAAGCTACAGTTAAGACTTGAGTCTTGCATAAACTAACTCGTAACAATTTGGTATCCTATTTGGTGGTATTCTGTTTCTTAATTGTAATTACCTGCCTCTTCTTAAAAACAATGTAAGGAAGGAACCTGTCCTTATCAGTAACTGATTGTATTTTTTAAGGTGTTGTGACAGGCTTATTCCTTCCGCCCATTCATTTAACCTTCTTTGGAATTTCAATTTGTCAGCCATATCCTTAATTAAAGCTCAGTTTTTGTGTCTTAAAGAGTCCCTCTGCTCCAGACACAATAGCAGTACTAGCTTTATAAAGGACTGAAATTGGCACTGAACAAAGTAAGTAGGCAATATAATTCTCAGCTGGGCTAGTGCACTTACATGAAAGCTACACTCTCAACAATATCATACCACTTATCAGAATGGTACTTATTAAACTTAGATACTAGGTTATAATGCAGCTTCAATATCGACTAAATAATTGACAAGGGAAAGGGAGGAGACCAACTTCAGGTCTGCCACACGCTTGGTAAAAGGACATGTTCCAGTGGGTGCTGGAACGTGGGCTGGAGTTGGCTGAGAAATAGAACTTGGATTAAATCAAGCAAATCTTTTCCTTTTAATTTACTAGCTTCCCATCCATTAAGCCTTGCTGGAAAACTGTCCGTCAGCATCGATGAACAGTCCGTCATAAACAGAACCATTAGGCAGATGAAACTAAACTTTCCCAGAAGCAGTCAAGTGAGGAGATACTGGGAACTCTTCCATAAATAATGAACATGTTTAGGTCCTATTACTCTTTAAAATCTGTTTGCATCACATCCCACTTTGAAAATTGGTGCACTCCAAGTAATGAGTGAAGCCAAATACTTCCAACTACAAATTATATTTAGATCTAGAAAATGTTGACTTGTTGACCTTTCAGTACAGTCACTGTATGTCGCATGGCGATAAGCCTGATGAGTGTCGGTGACAATTTTGTGTGAGCAGTTGGTCTCCAGGCTTTGGTAACACTTTCCAGGTAGAGTACCGTAGGGTATTACTGGCACCCTAAGGAGTTTTTCCCCCCGATGCAATTTCTGTGAGATTTTTTGAGAATTTCTTTTTTCTCATACATCAAGCATGGGCTTTGTCACATTTTCCATCAGTTATGGGCAAAATAATATATGTTGTCATATGAATATTTATGTATTTATAATTCAGGATTTTGTTGGTATTACTGGCATGGCTGGGGGTATTACTGGTACCCTTATGCTTTCCTTACAAAAAGCCATAGTTTTACAAAAATATAAACCGACCATGTTGAGGGCACACCATTATGTGCCATCCATGAAGGAATTAGAGTCAGAGACATCCTGACCTGCCACACTTATATGTCATTGATATCCACCAAAACACAGACCTGGACCTCACACAATTGCAGTCAAGTTATTTGTGAATGTTGTTTTGGATACCCAAAGAATCCAAATTACTAAGGAAACAGCTTTGCTCTTAAACCAAACATATAAATCTACCATGCAGTGTTAAAGAAAGAATCAATAACTGATCATTATCATTTTCATCTCAATTAGAAAGGATGATGGCAATACAGGTGCCAGTAATACCCACAACTGTACAAATCTGTTGGTATTACTGGCACCCCCGCCATCTTGGGGACATTGAAACCAGGTTCAAAAAGGATTGTTTTAGCAGACAGGGGACATAAATTGGCTATGGAATTCTGCTTAAGGTTTACAAAAACTCATATAGATGAAGCTGCAAATCTAGATCTAATTCCCCTTACATCTTGGCAAATGCTATAACTGCACCAATCTTGACCTTAATGACTCAATGATCATAATTTTAAAGTGAATTATCCCAATCACAAAGGTGGTTTTTTTTTCCAAATTTCTTGTCCTTTAAGGTAAGGGGATAGGTCTCCAAGATATCTTGAATTTGCTAGCCTGAGCCGATATGCCCAGCAAGAAATATACACAACACTGCCAGGGTGCCAGTAATACCCCCCCCCCTGCCAGAAATACCCCATGGTACTCTATTTTCTTTCTCTTCAAACATGTCTCTCTATCTATATCTATCTATAACATTCCCTTCCCTCAGCCTACATGTATAACTATACTCTCTTTATATACTTTTCCCCATCAAATTTCTGCCCTCAGCCTATATGCTTCAACTATGCTTCAAGCATGGTGGTAAGATCCCTTCCCATCCATCCCATGCCACAAGCTAAATTCAGTGTCTGGATATGCTGCGCCTGCCCTTTAGCTATTCTATTACGACTCCCTCCACACTTTGCAAGTTCTCACCAGCAGTTTCAATTACCCATCACTCCCTGCTGTAAGGGTCAATCCCATGATGCAATGTTACTAATGGCCTATTGCTGTCACGTGACCTGGAGGGACGGCTGCAATGTGCATGTGCCGTCTCTTTATATCCAACCAGCACCTGGAGCTAAGTTTTGAAGTAATACTTACAAACTTATTTTGTTGGCTTAATATTCCCAGACACGGCCATTGCCATGGAATATTAGCAACATAGTGGCTGGTTAGCTAGAATACTCATCGTCATCAATTTTAGACAGCAACACATTTTCTTAAACAACCGTGTATGGATTATATATGTTTAACTTATATTAATATTTGGAAAGAAAATATATTTGCACATTGTTATAATTCTTTACATCAAACAACAATGGTGAAGGATTAGTAGAATGTGGTACCATGTAAAGACCATATAAAAACATAAAATTACACTGTTATTAACATTTAATAACGCTATACAAATGAATGTTAGCAGATGTTAAAAAAAATGTTGACCCAGTTTCCATCAACTTTTGCTTCTAACGAGACATGTGTCATGATTTAGTCTGTCCTTCACTATCTCAGATCACACGCTTTAATTACAGTCGACACGTTAGCGCCTCGGGTCCTTAGATACCACTGCCAGTGTTCGGAAGAGCGGTATTACCAACCATGCAGATACCTTCTGTAGGGAAAGTTGTAAATGCCTTATCTTTCAACAGTGTTGAGCAAAATATTTGCCATATTCAGGGCTTCTGATACACTAGGTTTGACCCTGATGTGTGGTTTAATTGTATTCTGTTATATGCTCATGGATCTACACTATCTACAATATTGATGATGCAATAATTACTTATCAGTTTCAGAAATGTTTAAATAAATGTGAAATACACCTCAAATCATTACTGATTGTTATTTTTACTTAATATTAGTAAGTATGCCTAGGATGCACACATGCCAGTTTAAACAAAAGGTTCTGCAATACACTGTAGAAGTTATTAGAGATCACAGATCTCTTACAAAGGATATCTTGGCAGAATAAAGTGATTATGACATTATTTTTGGTCCTTTGCAGAACATTTGTCTATTTTGCAAAAGACCTGTACTTCCATTAGTCATATACCACTGTATACCTTTAATTTCTAATTTTCTAAAAGTATGTATACTGGGCGAGACCTAACGATATGAAAAAGCCATAGATCTGTTAGCTTTTTGTGTGTTTAGGAAAGTTTATTTTGATGGAGGCTCTGCCTACGTTTCAAAGCCCATCATGCGGATTTCAGTATGCTTTTGATTCATGGAGAAACCTTTAACCCTAAGGCTATAGCACTGCACAGCAATCAGTGCCTATTTTTCTTAGCACCTGAAGTATAAGTGTAAAAGTAAATGGATTCTGAAACTGCCTCGTTCTGCATCTACTACATATCAAATCGCAGTTTGTTCCCTCCAAACAGAACTCAAGAATGACACGAGTTAGAAATGTGTACATTTGCAAGGAAAAGCACAAGCTGTATATATACATGAGAATAGTGAACCTTCATAGCAACATGTTTAATGTTGATGTGAATTTTCTGAGTTTTACTTGTGCAAATAACCAGAAATTCCACAAGTAGAATATGTTTGACTTGAGTTTCACTACAAGAAATGACAGGGAATATTGCTTAAGAAAATTTCAAAAAACTTTCCAGAAACTTTCCGAAATCCTTAAGTTATGAAACGAGTTCCACTTGAGATTTAGTTTGAAGGGTTGCCCATCCACATATGCTGCATAACTGCTCATACATATACACTTTGCTTATGATCTAGTTGACCCTTGTTGTTTTGTAGCCCTTAATTAATGAGTGCTAGGCGTATAGTGGTATGGCAATTGAAACGAACAAAGAAGGTTGACAGTATGATTCCAAGCTGAGGTTGAGCACTGGTTTCAAGCTTTACACACACCACCAACATGCCACTTGCTATTTGACCGAAACTGTACACGTAGTTTTAGATGAGAGGTTAGCCACGTTAAAATTGAAGAGTGAGAAAAAGTCTGTTAAAAGAAATTCTGCAAGAGTCCTTGTAAAAGGACTTGGTTAAAGATAACTGCATCATATCGCCACTTTGACAATAGTGCCTCACTCGGTCACAGTCTCAACCAAAAGGTTTGGCTTCCCCCTCGAGATTGTATCCAGATCCTGGCTATGTTGACTTGTTGACCTTTCCTATTGGTCACTAGATAGCGCCCACTGCGAAACTAGTTTGTTGGCATTTTAGACTGTGAGTAAGATTTCTCAGACCTTGGTATTGAGAAACCACTTATCTTTTTGAGTGGTCTTTAATAGGTATGCATAAAGTTGACTTTCAGCACCGTGATAAAGTCTTGAGGTGGAGACCGGTGCAAGGATACTTCATCCTAAAGTTCAGCCTGATATGGAATAGAACATTCAGGCTGCCTGGCTACCAAGGTCTTCAATTTTAGGTGAATAAATGACTGCAGGTCTCTTACTGTTACTGAATATCCACTTCTATCAGACAGATGGCTGACTCTAATTAGGTTACGGCTCATTCAGTTAGTTGTAAAGAGGGCAATATTGTATCCCGCAGCGGAAGCGTCCATTCTCCTGTCTAGCTACTATTCACTTTGGCAATGGCTACAGAGGCCCAAGAAGGACCAATTTGGACACTGCACTCCTTGAACATATTGCATATATGGTATGGGTGCCCAAGAGATGCAGTGAACCATAAAGAAAAAGCTCGTCATCGAATATCTTCTAATTAATTCTGCTTCTCTCTTGCTCTTTCTCTCTGGCTTTGTCTCTTTCTCTGTCTCTGTCTCTCTGTCTCTCTGTCTCTCTGTCTCTCTGTTTCTCTGTTTCTCTGTCTCTGTCTCTCTCTGTCTCTGTCTCTCTCTCTCTCTCTCTTTCTTTCGCTCTCTCTCTCTCAATTGTTATGCCATAACAGTCCCTGTGCTCAGCTTATGGTTGATTCAAGGTGATGATACTGGCTGAGATACTTTCCTCAATATGGATGTGCTGACCTTTGACCTATATATTGCTCTTCTACTATGGTGCCCTACACATATTTCAGGTTCCCACCAGAAGTGCCAATTACCCACCACCCCCTGCTGTAAGGGTCAATCCCATGATGCCTTGTTGCTAATGACCTATTCCTGTCACGTGACCTGAAGGGATGGCTGCCTTACACTAGCGCTGTTCCTGCTTATCCCGACAACACATGGAGCTATGTTTAGGGTGTTTACCTGTACTGCCAGCAGCCACGAAAATGGCTGTTTCTCTGGTGTGCTTTAGTATCTTCACTTTCTCATTATGAAAGGAATGGAATCTATTCTGACACCCCCTAAAAGCTAAGACTTTTTTTGGCTTTCCTGTCATGTAGGGCCTCCCTAATTATTCTATTTTTAAATACAGACACACAGACTCTCATAACAACAGCTGTTGCCGTGGGTGGGCTTCTGTCAGACACATCTTCTCTATTCTCATTTCCATTCTAGGTATGATGAATAAAACTGGTACCCCAGGGGCACTTTAAGCTATGTCCGAAGCCTACCTCCGTTATTCTATTATCATTATAAGTGAATCTGCCCTTGAAAAACATAATTAAGCAGCTCAATTCGATATTGTGCTCATGCGGCCTGTTCATGGCTGAATATACCACTCACCCATGGCTCATGATTTATTAGCCCAGATAAAAGTTCCACTGATTGGCATTTGAATCTTACATTTCTATCTGGAGTTCAGCCTATTATTATTCAACACCTTCAATCCCTCCACATTACATGGCCTCACACCGAATCCTTTTTCACCCAAATGACAATGTAATAAGATGGATTGAACCAGTATGATGACACTCTGTGTTTGTGTGTCCCCTACCATCTCAAATCACAGGTCTTTAATTAAAGGGTAAGTTGTCGGTGTCTTGAGTCTTCAGCTACCGTGGCCAATGTTCTGACTTGGGGTGGTATTACCGACCGTGCAGATCTGCTCCTTATATCAAGTTTGGCAAGGGTTTCTTGCACATATATATAGGGTATCCAATATACTAAGTTTGGCATACTGATGTATGCACCAGTGTTTGAATGTGTTTCTTGCTTTGTATAATGTCTATTTTCAATGGAGGCCTCACTCAAACACATTAATAGTGTCTATACCCTGAAATATAAGTGTGCAGAGAAGGTATGCTTGTGATAAAGAGCAGCAATTGGCTCGCTTTGGTAAAGGTAGTTCTGATCATTATGAGCGGGCATGTACACAGTAGTTTAGGTGATTGACACCCCATATAGCCTGTACAAACATATCATTTTTGAAAGTTGTTCATTTTCATTTCTTGGTTATCTTTCTTCATTTCACTGCAGCTTTTTTCATACTCTGTGATTCTCAAATTGTAGATCAAGTATACTGGATCTACAGCTTGGTCATGGTATTGGATTGTGAAATGAGTTAATGATTTACTTCTTTGCACAACTTGAAAGATTTCCCTTACGCGGTTGATGATTTACTTCTTTGCACAGCCTAAAAGCTTTCCTTTACATGTCAAGATCAAGCTGCAAACATGTTGTCATTATAATAATGAAGATACTGCACATGTTATAAACAACCATGTTAATCTTTCAATTCAGCTCTCATCTTAAATGTCAATAATATGTGGCCAAAGTCTAGCTTGGGTTTGAGAATTTATTTATCTTCAACCTTGTTTCATATCCCCTTAAAAGCATGCATAAACTGTAAGCCTTCAAATTAGATGTCGCAGAAATTCAATCATTATTCCAATGGTGTTTTCAATTGTATTCTGTTCATTCAATGTAATTAGGTACCAATAATCAAATTGGGTATAAAGAAACAAGCCATCCCTCTTCATTTATGGGCAACTAATTGTATTTTTTTATGGAGTTGTGAGTTGTCTTTCGTTCCGCCAATCCCCTTAATCAAGTTCAGGTTTAATGTCTTAAATTCGTGAAATATTCTACTGCCATAACTACAGTAGTTGCAGATGGATATAATGGGATGCTGTTAGCAGTGCATAAACTATATGATATAGTGAGTGGACATTATTCCTTGCCCCAGCGAGCTTGAGCACTGTCTTTTTATGAAAGAACACATGGGCCATTCTAATACTGAGCACCTATCAGAAACAGAAGTTGAGTCAAACTCAAGAAATCCTTTTTTATATTTTCCTATGTGCCAGAGAATGTCAAAGCTGCTATCCTAGTTAACAAAAGAACGTTTTACAATGTTATAATAATAATGTTTCTCTATGGCTCTTTATTTCGGCAAAATGTTATATATTTTTGTCAGCTGCCATAGTGTGTTCACTGATGACGTGACTTACTTGGTGGCTTCAGGGTTGAAGGAGACATGGTACTGTAAGTGACTTACCTGGTATATATTGCCATGGTTACTCCCATTACCTGCATGCAGCGTACCCCATATCGCGAAGGCGATATGTATAAAAGCAATATTTTCTTAGAAGAAGCCAAATGAGGTGATGAGAAACTTCGTGGTAACTCCTCCATCTACCTGGTATGTAGGTTATATTACTTCCCAAGAAGGGTTTATAATAGCAGCAATCTCCACTTGACATGCTTTTACCTAATGTCTGCTGCTCTCTCCACATGAAGTGATGTACGCAGAAAGTTTTGCTATCCCACCTAGAGATTGCACCCACATCTTGGACACTTTGACATCCTGAACTTTTCCATTAGTCTCTATATCCACTGGTGCTAATCCTGATGGAAATTCTTTTGTTGGCAGCCATGCTCAGTGCATGATTGTCCCAGAGGGGGAAGTCACTACTTTGTCCATCTATTTGTGTCCATCGTGTTCAATATAGCTCAGATACACTGTTCCAGGTAAACAGGTCCAGGTATCATATTCAAACCTGTATTCTCAGAATATATATTTATAAATACTATTAACATGTTCATCTTGAAATTCAAATACAAGGAGTTGACAAGACCAAACGGTATGCTGAACTCCCCATAAGCAATGTGCCGTACCTTTTTGCATCTCTACCCTAACATACTCGATTTCACCGGAAATTCGAAATTGTTGATAATGCTTTAAAAAAAAGGAGAATTATAGCAGTACAGCAATGCCCCTCCCTTCAAACAGTTAAACGGCTTGTTCCCTTTCAGATAAATTCACTAATATTCAGATGGTGATAAAGAAGATCTCTTCTATGTAGAGGGGGATAGATCTAGAGCTCTAAGGGAGCCCAATTGAGTTTGAGTTTAGATTTTTTATTTGGCTATAATAAATCACAAGTGTGGGGCATTTCTTAATTAAAGCCAAAACATATGGTCGCCTCAAAATACAAAGGTTGTAAGTGAAAAAAATAGATTTCTTTTTTATTCTTTGATATTTTTCTTTATCCAATGAATTTTGTTGTCATTGGGCAGGGCCCAGGCCAGCGCTACTATGCACTCTGGTCTCCTTGAGCAATAGTTTTGTGTGCATAGATGGATTATGAGAGTGTGATCAAGGTTGGGAAAAGTGGTCCTTTATCTCCCTTTTCTCAATCCTTCCCAAAGAATATTTCAGCTTATGCTGAAGAAGTAATGGCAGAGTAGCAATAGTGTGGAACTTCTTGTAGAGTGTAGCAGATCCATGAACCTGGAAGATCAACTCATCATTTCATCTGAGCAAGCATGAACTCCGTTCTCACTCTGTGCCAAAATCCATATCAGTGGAACTCCAAAATGTACTGTTACTGTCAGTCTTGAAGCATGGAGACATTTTTTGAAGGCTGTTATTCAAGATGACATCAAAGAGTTTAGTCTAGTACTCGTATTTTAGAAATGGGAAAGATAAGGTCAATAAATGACACACATGCACAATAGATGATAAAACTTGACGCATAGATGATGCTCTAAGGTCATCGGCCTTAGTTAGAAGGTGGTCTGAAAGAGTAGGGAATAGTGACCTAATCATTCAAGGACAGCATGATTTATCAATGTGTCATGTTTATAGGTTTATCATGCCTACCCCTCAAGAATTAACAAATGTGAGGGACCTAAAATTGCAATAGCCCATCCAGCTTTCCCGGGCCTGATTAGCCCTAAGTTAACAGTGGTGGAGGGTTGGAGTAAGGCAGTCCATGTACAAATTATCCACATACATAGGCTGATAGGGGGGAGGGTTCAAATCTCCCAACCTGTGAAAAGTAGGGTGGTCAAAATGACAAATCCCCGAAAAAAGGGGCAGTAGGGCAGCAGTTATTATCTACCCTTGAGTGAACCCCCCACCCCTCTTCCGGGTGGAGGAGTCTATAGATCTAGAGTGTAATAGTTGATCAATCTAAGATTTATCGCTGGATAACATTGGGTGCAATTAGCTGTAAGGGCCAGGTCATTTATTGCCAGCTGGGGATGCTTTGTGGATAAGGGGGGAGGGGTCATAATGAAAAACAGACCCTCGCTGGGGGGCATAACTGGAAAGGTCTCCATGTTTTGGGGGGGGGGTCAAAACTAAAAACAGTCCATTTTGATACCCGCGAACATACATGATTCAACAGGCACATGCAATTTTAGGTGAGGGGCCATATCTCTAGATTTGAACATAGTAGGAGGGTCGATATTACTTTTGACTAACTCGTGGGGGGGGCGGGGGGCGGAATAAAAGTTGCTGTTTTGGGAAACTCCACCAAGCCCCCCCCCAGCTAGTGATAAATGAGTTACCCTAAGGAGCTTCAATCTGACAAGATTCAAGTAACTTGCTGGGTACGGCACCTTAATAAGCCTCATATTTAGTCTGCAGAGACAATTGGTAACCTGAGGAGCCGTCTAAAACAAATTATGCAGAGCACATCCAAATGCCAAGTTTAATTGCATGTCGCTTGCCACATGAATGCACATTATTCAATATTAAGTGAGATACCATTAGTGTAAGTATGGAGTAATTGTAGTTAACAAATTCAATTGGATTCAGTTGCCACTTAACATTTCCTTTGATTTAAACTAATAGGTATTGTCTGCTGTAAGTGGTACTTGTGTAATGACACACGAACTTTTTAACCTGAGAGTTTCTCCATGGAAGTCTTTTGAAAATGGCTAGAATTAGGGTTTTGTTATCAGTGCAGACGACCCGCCGCAACTGAGAAGGTCAAACCTCTAAAAATATGGAGAATTTTGACTCAAAATATCGGGGGGACAATATGGATACATAGGGCAATCGGATATTAACATGGAAATTTGAGATGGTCACCCGGGAAGATCTTCAGATGTTGGTTGAGTTGACACTGAGCCTATTATCAAACATAGGTGGAGACATCTAGGAAGGCTCATAGGATAATGCCAGGCTTAACTTACCAAAAGCTTGATTAAACATGTGAATCAAGGAATGCCCTCATTAAAACTATCCCAATTTCCCCATCATCCTCATTATAAATTTATCCCAAATTGTGAGAGTATTGTCTTCACTGTATGAAAGGCATGGTCTTTTCTATATGAAGCCACATTTTCCCCGAAAAGAGCAATTCCTGAGAACTCTTCCATATAACCAGGTGTTTAGGTTGTATCACTCTCACAGATAGTCCTGCACCAATACCTACTGTACATGCCATTACTTAATGTGTGCCTCTCTCTTTGTATGAAATGATGAATGCAGACAGTTTGGCTTTCCTTCTGAAGATTGCATTCAGATTCCGGAAATGCTGACCGTTCAACCGTGTTCTCATTTGTCACTGTATTTTGCATGGCCCTAAACCTGATGGGTATTATATAGTTGGCAGCCATTTTGTGTGACCTGTTAGTCCTAGAGGGAGGTTCCTGTTTGTCAATGTCCAAGCATCTGCCCCCATTGTCTCCCAAATGTTAGTCCGTCTAATGCAGCCATAGTTGTTCATCAGTAGGTGCGCGCCTGAAATAAAAAATGAAAAGGGCTGGTCCAATTTTGGCAACCTCCCCTACATAGCTCCCTGTCACTGGTTGCTATAGGGTGGTTGTGGAAGGCTACACCCATTCAGTGTCAACCTATCAAGAACAGCATGACCCTGAAGGCTTCATTCGTATACTATGTACGTCATTTATGATGCACCAATGCAACACTAGTGTTTAATTCGTGTGCACTTCATTGTTTGTTACTGAGTCTTTGGCAGAGTGTTTACCCCCATATGGTGTGCATCATGCATAACCAATGCCATGGACATATTCATTCATTATGATGGCAAATAGTTATTGTGCTTTGGAGCAATATGAGATCTCTAAATGGTTAGAAAGTGTAAAAGAAAAATATGTATTTCACAGAATATAACTGCAATTCATTTGAAACTGTCTATTCGCTATGTGAACTGGCAGGGTGGGACAGAGATAGAGGTGTTCTTAGTTGTATTCTAAGCGCTTGTTGTAGAGTGAGTGTGTTTGAGTAACGATTGCTTTTTCAGATAGGGACTGTTTGGCTCCATGGTCAGTATAATAGATGAGTGGCCATCTGTGCAATAGGCTGATATATTCATCATTACTGGAGCTCAGAAATTTTGGTTTCAATCCATGACATATGGGCAACCAATGTTACATTTTGCATGAAACTCAAAACACTGGAGACACTTTTACGAAACATTGAAAATACAATATTGATAAAAAGTCTAGAAATACAGAAATGACAATTTTAGTTTGCATTAGAGTAAAGTACTTTAAGCTGTTCTGTGGAGGGAAAAGGCGCTAAGCCATGGCCAAACACCCATGGGGACTTCTAGTAATAAGAACAAAATGATAACAACAAACTAATTTGTTTTCCCCTGTGTTATCTTTGAGCTATGACACTCTTTTGTAAGAGGCTTGACCTTCCTGAAATTGCCTGCCCCACAGTGTTCCCATTGGGCTGTCCACCGTGGGCAGTGTTAGTAGTGAATCATGGTCTATACCTCATGGGTACATCTAAACCTCATGGTCTGATTCTATAGCTGGGGAATATCATCATTCTACCCATAATACATGGTAGCAGCCATCTGGCCTCTGCTACATCTCCTGCACCACTCCAGAGGGTTGGCCACTGCACAGACCTGATCAGTAGGTGCTTTACTGTAGTTGTCTAGAATTGGGAAAAAGCTTAATCTTCATGGAGTTTCAGTAGCGTAGGAAAGGAGGGCAGGGGGCCCCCCCAATCACTGAGGAGGGGGGGGGGCTGAATATGTTTGGGCCCCCCTAAATTTGTCAAGACCTGTAATATAATACACACATTTTCAATCCTTACCTCTCCCACATAGGGAAAAATGGGTGTAGAGCGGACTGGGCCCCCAAGTCAGAACTAAAGGGGCTCAATACTACTTTTCTATACAGTCTAATATAAGTGTAGATATGATGCATCATGCATAACAAACGATACTTAAAGCTGTTTGGAGTGCCCCCCCCAATGAAGATTTGCTTCCTACGCCTCTGAGTTGAGCAGTTGTTATTATTAAATTTCACTGCCAGGGCAATTGCATAGCAGTATCAGGCCCAGCACGCCTGTACTGGAACTGAGATCACTCAATGATCAAATAATGATAAGATAACATTTTCTTGTATTTGTCACTGTGAATAGTTTAGGGAAAAGGCCACATGTGTCCCAATTTAAAGTGGTATAATATTCAAATTGTTTTCATCTTAGGTCCTACTTAAATAAACTCTGAAAGCTAGTATAACATCATATTTTCGAGGATGGGGCACAATGGCATTTTCTCTATTGGCAAATAAGAGTTCTAATAGAGGGTCTGATGTGGCCGGGTTTAATATCTAACAATTTATATCCTATATGTGGACTTATAGCGTGTATTACAATAGTGTTGAATCTATGAGGACAGCCTTAGAGGCAGCAGTGTCCTCAGAATCACATGCTGCGGCAAACTGCCGTAAGTTCACAGAGAGAAGAAACAGAGTCAAAAGGGAGTCCAGGTTGCCTCCAGAATGACTCCCCTGTTTTAGGGGAGTCCAGGTCGCATAAGGGAGCCTAGGTGACTCTCTGGCTGACCCAAGGGAGTCACCTGGGGGAGTCATATAGCTTTCTTGGTCATATGATTCCCCAGCTGACTCCCTTTGGTCAGCCAGAGAGTCACCTAGGCTCTCTTTTGCGTCCTGGACTCCTCTTAACAGAGGAGTCATTCTGGAGGCAACCTGGACTCCCTTTTGACACTGTTTCCCTTCTGTGTGTATGGCTTTTAGTGCCTGAAAGCTCTGGGAATAGCGCCCAAATGTGAGGTTATTTTGAATCTACCCCCCCTGCAGCTAATACGAGTTCAATATTGGCCTAAAGCTCCACAGGGAGCATTTTAAACATATGGCTCCCCTGGTAGGTTTTATAGAACCCAGTTGGTATTAGGACAAGTACCCCCCAGACCTATATTTACACCCTGCCTAGGACATCTACTCCCTAGGACTTTTACCCCCTGGACATCTACCCCCTGGACTTTTACCCCCTTAGGACTTTTACCCCCTAGGACTTTTACCCCTTAGACATCTATCCCCTTGGACTTTTACCGTATAGGACTTCTACCTGCCAACCATATGGACATCTGGAAGGGGGGGTAGATGTCCCCAGGGGTAGAAGTCATAGAGGGTAAATGTCTAAGGAGGTGGATCTCCTAGTTGGTACATGTCTTAAGGGGGTAAAGGTCCAGGGGGTAGATGTCCAGGAGGGTAAAAGTCTAGGGGGTAGATGTCCAGGGGGGTAAATGGCAGGAGGTAGATGTCCGGGGGGTAGATGTCCAGGGGGTAGAAGTCCTAGAACCATTGCAGTTTGTTGAAGAAGGTAGTCTGTGCAGGCAGCACCCCTTTACATCTTTGACGAATAAATCATGCAGAAATGTAATAATCTCCAATACCTGTAGTTGTGGAAGGAATGACTAAGTAGCACCATCCTTCATGGTTATACTGGTGCACTTTGCTTTGCTTACCCTTCAGGAGTGTATCAACCAGAAGGGATTAGTCTGATACATAAATGCAGCCCTGGAGAGTTATTCACAAGGGCTGCTTTCATGCATCATGAGGTGAAGGGTTTTGGGTATAAAGGACTATGCAGGTCTTAAAGAATAAAAGTTTTCATCTCAATTACCTGTCTACTATAGTTGAGGGACGGTTGTCTGCGGAGCTGAGATGACATAACTTAAGTAGGTTGGAGAGGCGAGACACGGAATCAGAGTAACATGATGAGGGGAACACCCAGGGGGAAATACAGGGAGACGGATACACTAAAAGGGTAATGTGATGGAAGAGTCTAGGGAGTGTAATACACTGAAAATCCATAGGTTGACACGGTTAGTCAGTAAAGACTATCCTAGGATAGTCATATGAGTGTTAGTCACAATGGCAAAGTTATATTCAGAAATTACCGAGGGGTCAGTCAGTAGTGGCTAACCTAGGTTCATCATTGGTGTGTTGTATTTGTATACCACTAGTTGGTGCCACCTGTGATGACCACTCAGTGGCTCCCCCTGGAAATTAAAAGACTAAGGTGGGTTGGTCAGTACTGATCAACCTGACAATAATAACTTACCTAGGTTGGTTGTATAGGGAGCCAAGACATGACTAACTAGGTTAGGTACTAGTGACTGAGAGATTTGTTGTTCAGGGAGCCTAGGAATATCAGTGAAGTGGATCAATTTAATCGCCAATTTCTCGCTAGAGAACAGTGTTTGCCGGTTACCTTTGGGAGCAAAGATCTGATGGTATTCGAAGTACCCTTTCTCTGTACATCCCATTACCAGGTGGAGGACGGAACCAGGGGTACAGAGTGGCTCGATTTCTCAGTCAGCCTGTTAATGCAGGCTGCCCAGCCTGGTTTAGCAGACCGGGAGTCTTTACAGGCAGGGTGTTTGCTCAGGTCGTTCAAACTTCCCCAGCACAACAGCCTGATATAGCAGGCTGGGGTTCAGGCTTTCACACCTTCTCCCAGCAGATACAGCTGCTATACCATGCTCTATGTGTCCTAAACCAGACTAAATACATATTAAACTTGTAATTACTCAGAAATGCGAGGGACCATGCACTAAATGCATCCATTAGTTGGTAGGTAATATATTGATCTATATACTAAAGGGGACTTTATTTTTCGCAAATATCATGTAAAAATCGGAAATATGATTATGTGAAAGCCATGTCCAAAACACAGTGCTGTAGCTTCACAACCCTGTATACCAGGCGGAGTGACCTGTGATAAAGGGCTGGGTGTGTTATGCAGGCTGTACTGTAAGTCCAGGTGGTCTTCCACCTGATTAGTCTGATCAGATTTTGTCAGATGAGATTAAAGGTAATCCCAGCCACCTAATGCTAGTTCTGTTAAGCTCAGCTGAAAGCCAAGTTCAATTATGTGTCTCTGGCCCTGCTAAAGGATAAATGCTACTAGTAGACTAAATAAGAGAAATGTTGCACATCATTGCATTAAATTGAAATGCCATACTTTGTAATAAGCCGAGGACTTTTTTGGTATAGCAAAATGTTTGGGTTTCATAAACATGTGCAAATCAGAAAAGTTTTGTCAGGCTTACTTAACTTGATTGGTCCTGAAAATTGATAATATTCTTCAAATGGGCTCAAGGTCTAAATAACCTCCATATCCCATCTAATTCGTAACACCTAATTATTGCACCTTATTGTCCAACCTGGCTCAAAAGATATAGAACCTAATCTATCGTGAGTACTGTAAATTCTCGCGTATAAGCCTAACTCGCCTATAAGCCGCACCCCTAACTTTGACAAATTATATAAGCCGCAGAGGGGGTCTGAATAGTGTGATTTTGGTACTGTAGTATACTAATAAAAACTCTCGTATAAGCCGCACCCTATATAGGCATGTTTGGTATCAAAAGAAAGCTGAGTCTGGCTCGCGTACAAGCCGCGGCTTCTACGCGAGAATTTACGGTAGGTGCTTTACCACTTAAGGTGGAGAACAGGGATAAAACGAGTTTTCTCAGAGCTAAGCTTCGGAAGATTTCATTGTTGGCATACCCACATACCCATACTTTATATCACTGCCCATCCCAATGCCCTGAATGCACTGGTGGTGCTTAAGCTTTTCAGTGTTGCACTGTCCTTTAGTCTCTATGATCTTTGTCATGCTGACGTCGACCCTATTTGGTCAAAAGATTTCAGAAGGTTAGCATGTTAGTCACCAAGCATTTCTACTATAGCGATTAGTATAAGCTATGTGGGCTGCCCTTTGACAGCTGCTGCATGTAAACCTATTGTCATCTCAACCCCCATATTCCCACAGCTTCACAAGAGGAATTCAGATATGCCCCTACATCAAGGGAAAATCTATACTGCACATGGCTAAGGCAATCATGTGACCAATGACCAACCAGCATTTTAATTAGCGCTGTGATCCATAGGCCCTTTGAGCAACCTTGACCCAAACATATCCCATTTAAAGCATCTCGAATCCAAGACAAGATTTTGGTCCTATTCTAGATATTGCATTATTATTTTGTTATGAAACAAAACAAAGTTTGGCATAGCCAGCCATAGCTGAATATTCCTCTGATATGTCCCGCAGCCTGAGCATAATGTTACTGCACTCCAATCAGAAGCAGCTTCTCTGCTGTTTACGCAGAAGCATGTTCTACACATATGAGACGTTCACTGAAGATGGTTGGAGAGGGGTTTCCCGCGTTGGCTCCACCTTTCCTGTTCCAAGAATTGTGTCCTTCTTCATCAACTATAAATTTGTGACACGATCTGTGTAAAAGGCCCGTAGTGCAGGGTGAATTAAGGTCTCATTTCCCAGTAAAGGTCATGCACAGTATAGAATTGCGCACTCAAGTGTGCTGCGTTACTGCAAATGCATGTCCACCTCCATTCAAACTTAACTAGTCATTGATCCTCGTTGAGATGTAGGTTATACACCAGTTGTAAAACAAGTTTTTTACAGTAGTAGTACAAATTATGTGATACATTTTGTGCATTTCAGTCCAGAATGACAAATCTGATAATCAACAGAGTGTCTCATACTCAGCCAAAGAGGTTGATTGGCCTTGGCTAATTCTGTTTAAATCTCATTTTGATGATAAGTTATGTTAGTTAAGAGGCACTTGTTCAATGAGGACCCATTCAATTACGGCATAATGCATTCATGCACAGCTTTGATATGGAATAACCCCTTTTTAAAAGGCCACTTAAAGTCGATTATCAGCTTTGTGGACACCGCCCGCACCCTCTAAAAGGGGTCGCATTGGTACTTTTTTTCATGCTTTCAGTAAAAATAAGACCAAAAATAGGGCATTGAGGAAAACACCAGCAATACAATTGCAATATTATCAATATCTCAGCTGTTAATTTGGGTAGAAACCTAATTCTAAAGGCATTTTAGACCTTATTTCCACATACAGGCCATCAATGTTCTAAATAAAAATAAAAAGGCCCTCCCCCCACCTCCAGAAAAAAGTGAAACAAAATGAAATAAAAGGCGCCCTCCCGCCCCCTTTTTTCTGAAAAATTGTCCGCAAAGCTGATAATCAACTTTAATTGGCCTAAGCAATCTTAATATTTACTACAAGTTACAGTTAAGACTTAAGTCTTTCCTAAGCTAACTCGTAACAATTTGGTATCCTATTTGGTGGTATTCTGTTTCTTAATTGTAATTACCTGCCTCTTCTTCAAAACAAATTAAGGAAAGAACCTGTCTGTATCAGTAACTGATTGTATTTTTTCAACGTGTTATGACAGGTTTTTTCCTTCTGCCCATTCATTTAACCTCCTTTAGAATTTCAATTTGTCAGCCATAATTATCCTTAAATGAAGATCAGTTTTTGTGTCTTAACACTGGCTACTCGTCAGCAAGTCCGCCCGGACTTGCCCACCACAGTTTTTGTGTCTTAAAGAGTCCCTCTGCTCCAGACACAATAGCAGTACTAACTTTGTAGAGGTATGAAAATGGCACTGAGCAAAGTAAGTAGGCATTAAAATTCTCAGCCGGGCTAGTGCACTTACATGAAAGCTACACTCTCAACAATATCATATCACTTATCAGAATGGTACTTAATAAACTTAGATCCTAGGTTACAATGCAGCTTCAATATCGACTAAATAATAGACAAGGGAAAGGGAGGAGACCAACTTCAGGTCTGCCACACGCTTGGTAAAAGGACATGTTCCAGTGGGTGCTGGAACGTGGGCTGGAGTTGGCTGAGAAATAGAACTTGGATTAAATCAAGCAAATCTTTTCCTTTTAATTTACTAGCTTCCCATCCATTAAGCCTTGCTGGAAAACTGTCCGTCAGCATCGATGAACAGTCCGTCATAAACAGAACCATTAGGCAGATGAAACTAAACTTTCCCAGAAGCAGTCAAGTGAGGAGATACTGGGAACTCTTCCATAAATAATGAACATGTTTAGGTCCTATTACTCTTTAAAATCTGTTTGCATCACATCCCACTTTGAAAATTGGTGCACTCCAAGTAATGAGTGAAGCCAAATACTTCCAACTTCAAATTATATTTAGATCTAGAAAATGTTGACTTGTTGACCTTTCAGTACAGTCACTGTATGTCGCATGGCGATAAGCCTGATGAGTGTGTGTGACAATTTTGTGTGAGCAGTTGGTCTCCAGGCTTTGGTAACACTTTCCAGGTAGAGTACCGTAGGGTATTACTGGCACCCTAAGGAGTTTTTCCCCCCAATGCAATTTCAGTGAGATTTTTTGAGAATTTCTTTTTTCTCATACATCAAGCATGGGCTTTGTCACATTTTCCATCAGTTATGGGCAAAATAATATATGTTGTCATATGAATATTTATGTATTTATAATTCAGGATTTTGCTGGTATTACTGGCATGGCTGGGGGTATTACTGGTACCCTTATGCTTTCCTTACAAAAAGCCATAGTTTTACAAAAATATAAACCGACCATGTTGAGGGCACACCATTATGTGCCATCCATGAAGGAATTAGAGTCAGAGACATCCTGACCTGCCACACTTATATGTCATTGATATCCACCAAAACACAGACCTGGACCTCACACAATTGCAGTCAAGTTATTTGTGAATGTTGTTTTGGATACCCAAAAAATCCAAATTACTAAGGAAACAGCTTTGCTCTTAAACCAAACATATAAATCTACCATGCAGTGTCAAAGAAAGAATCAATAACTGATTATTATCATTTTCATCTCAATTAGAAAGGATGATGGCAATACAGGTGCCAGTAATACCCACAACTGTACAAATCTGTTGGTATTACTGGCACCCCCGCCATCTTGGGGACATTGAAACCAGGTTCAAAAAAGATTGTTTTAGCAGACAGGGGACATAAATTGGCTATGGAATTCTGCTTAAGGTTTACAAAAACTCATATAGATGAAGCTGCAAATCTAGATCTAATTCCCCTTACATCTTGGCGAATGCTATAACTGCACCAATCTTGACCTTAATGGCTCAATGATCATAATTTCAAAGTGAATTATCCCAATCACAAAGGTGGGTTTTTTTCCAAATTTCTTGTCTTTTAAGGTAAGGGGATAGGTCTCCAAAATATCTTGAATTTGCTAGCCTGAGCCGATATGCCCAGCAAGAAATATACACAACACTGCCAGGGTGCCAGTAATACCCCCCC
Organism: Harmothoe impar; assembly: GCA_947462335.1. NCBI lineage: Eukaryota > Metazoa > Annelida > Polychaeta > Phyllodocida > Polynoidae > Harmothoe > Harmothoe impar. The sequence continues at coordinate 54,082,960 of OX381719.1, read as the reverse complement.
CCTGCCAGAAATACCCCATGGTACTCTATTTTCTTTCTCTTCAAACATGTCTCTCTATCTATATCTATCCATAACGTTCCCTTCCCTCAGCCTTCATGTATGACCATACTCTCTCTATATATTTTTTCCCATCAAATTTCTGCCCTCAGCCTATATGCTTCAACTATGCTTCAAGCATGGTGGTAAGATCCTTTCCCATCCATCCCATACCATCAGCTACATTCAGTGTCTGGATATGCTGTGCCTGCCCTTTAGCTATTCTGTCACGACTCCCTCCACACTTTGCAAGTTCTCACCAGCAGTGCCAATTACCCATCACTCCCTGCTGTAAGGGTCAATCCCATGATGCAATATTACTAATGGCCTATTCCTGTCACGTGACCTGGAGGGACGGCTGCAATGTGCATGTGCTGTCTCTTTTTATACAACCAACACCTGGAGCTAAGTTTAAAAGTAATATTTACAAACTTATTTTGCTGGCTTAATATTCCCAGACACGGCCATTGCCATGGAATATCAGCAACATAATGGCTGGTTAGCTGGAATACTCATCGTCATCAACTTGAGACAGCAACACATTTTCGTAAACAGCTGCGCATGGATCATATATGGTTAACTTATATTAACATTTGGAAGGACAATGTTATTTGCACATTGCTATAGTTCTTTACATCGAACAACAATGGTGAAGGATTGGTAGAATGTCGTACCATGTAAAGACCATATAAAAACATAAAATGACACTGTTATTAACATTTTATAACGCTATACAAGTGAATGTTAGTAAATGTTAAAAATAACTTCTCAGTGGTGGATCCAGGATTGTCTAGAGGGGGGGGGCAAAACCTAGCCAACACGGAGTCAATGTCTGTTTCCTGTGAGCGACGAACATAATTTTGTTGATCTAGGCTTGAAATGTTGCATTCTCACGCATTTAAGGACACAATATTTTGAGACCAAGCCCACTCCCCCGTATCTAGATCATTTTATTCTCCTTTTTTTTCTCTTCTTCCCCTTTTTTTTGGGGGGGGGCAAGGCCCGTCGGATCCCCCCCCCTGGATCCGCCCATGCTTCTAATGAGACAGGTGTCATGTTCTAGTCTGTCCTTCACTACCTCAGATCACATACTTTAATTAGAGTTGACACGTTAGCGCTTCCGGTGCTTAGATACCACTGCCAGTGTTCTGACGGAGCGGTATTACACTCAACAGCTTTGATGATGCAGTCATTTATCAGTTTGAGTAATGTTTAAACAAATATGAAATATACCAAGAATTGTTTTTTTTTCTTTGTTTTTTTATTTAGTAGCGTCACCAGTCATCCACCCGTATCACTCGGATGTCTGTGTCTACTGTTTACTCACATATCCAAGGGCTGTGTTTTCACCAATCTCTAGGATTCTCCCTCTTCCATATAATAGCTTAGGGGATTACCTGATAGTGAGTGCTTGTGGAAATCTCCTACTTAATAAGGAGAAAGCTCTAGCTACAATTTGGTGGGTATTATCCCATAATCCAATAATTCTGCTAATGTCAACTTGAGATTCAAACTTTCATATCTCCCGGTCAACTTTCTTAGATTCCATGCACTGTTTGAAATGTATACGCCGCGACATGTATCCCATAGGTACATTATGTAGAGAAGATACATAGGTACCTGTAAAAAATTGGTTGCCAATTTTTGTAGGTGTACAGTAGATTCTACTGCAGGTGTATAGTTCATTGTAGGTGAACGGTAGAATCTGGTGTAAATCTATAGTAATTAGGCAGTAGATTCTACTTTAGACCAACAGTATATTCTATTGTGTACCTATACACTAACAATGAACAGTCTATGCATGGTCAACATTAGTTGTAGTTAACCCCTGTGGCTTTTTATGTCTATCATGTTTTACCATTTTTGTGGATTGTGGCGAGTGTGAGTAAAAGGACTTGGTTAAAGATATAAATACAGAACTCAACCAGTATGTAGTTATACCAGGCTGTATGAGGGAAAGCCATACCACAGGAGCTACATGCCCTTTATCAGTACTCAGGGAGCCGTAAAAGTAACACCAACGGATTTTCCCAAACATGAGGGCTGAGGCAGAATCACATTTCACAGAACTGGAAAGAAAAGGAAGGAAAGTTTTTCATGAAATATTTTCATCTCTAGGGAACAGAAGAGAGGTCAAGATACACATACATTTAGTTGTTTGCTGTTGTCATTGTTGTAATGGTTTGTCAACCCATATGATGCTATGATGTCTGCATCATATCGCCACTTTGACAATAATGCCTCACCCGGTCACAATCTAAACTAAAAGGTTTGGCTTCCCGCTTGAGATTGTATCCAGATCCTGGCTATGTTGACTTGTTGACCTTTCCTATCAGTCACTGGATATCGCCCACTGCTAAACCAATTTGTTGGCAGCCAATTTATGTGACCGGTCTGTTTCAGGTCAGGGCAAGTCAATTTTTGCTTCATCAATGCCTAGTATCTGCTTCCATTGCCTTCTAGACATCTTTGCTGCAACCTAAAATATCTTGCTAAAGAAAGTTCACTGAGGACAGTCATTTTGGTCCCTTCTTATATCCACAAGGAGTCCTCGATATGTCTTCGGCATTGCATTTGTGCGGACTACTTATATTCCTTTGCCCTTCCACCTACAGTTTTAATACCCTGGAAAGAACAGAAACCAGTCAGAGACTGGGAAAGCATCTTGATGCCAACCTATCATATAAATCGCCTAATTGTGTCTGGAAGATTTAGGATTAAGAAAAGGATGGATCAGTAGTTTCGATCAATTGATTGACTCGAAAGTGAAGCACTGCCTTCAGTTCATTTACTGGCAAATGGCAGACCATCTTATATTTACATGATAAGCTGTTGGCATGTAAGCCACTGCTACAGCAATGGTGTATTATGAACCCAAATGAAAATAAGAACACCAATATAATATGAAGTAGGTATGCTGTCCATTGAGAAATATTTTAACAGTGTAAACATTTGGGAGGTTTATTTAATTTTGCTCACTAAGCACTCGAAAGAGACCGGGTTCAACCACTTTTGATGGCTGAAGGCAATGGATGTAAATCTGAAAATGGTATTGCGAAACATGCAAAGTCCTTTAATAAGGCCTTTCAAAAAATAAAATGGTTTCTCATCACGGCGTGCATCACAATCTTGTGATGAAAACCCTGATAGAAATTGACAAAGCTTGTTATATTTGTTATCAAAGTAAAGCTAATAATACCAGCAATGCGGTGGTATAGTAATTTAGAAATCAAGATCAGTTAATTATTAACCACTAAATTGTGGAATTTGGTCACAAAAACGTAAAACATACTTTACATTTTAGCCTTGGTAATGAGAAACGACTTATTTTTTCAAGTGGTCTTAGGTATGCTTAAAATTGACTTTCAGCACCGTGATAAAGGCTTGATGTGGAGACTCGTGCAAGGATACTTCATCCTAATGTTCAGCCTGATATGGCATAGAACATTCAGGCTGCCTGGCTACCAAGTGCTTCTTTTTTAGGCGAATAAATGACTGCAGGTCTCTTACAGTTACTGAACATCCACTTCTATCAGACAGATGGCTGACTCTAATTGGGTTACGGCTCATTCAGTTAGTTGTAAAGAGGGCAATATTGTATCCCGCAGTGGAAGCCTCTAGTACCCTGTCTAACTACCATTCACTTTGGAAATGGCTACAGAGGCCCCAGAAGGACCAATTTGGACACTGCACTCCTTGAAATTATTGCATATATATGGTATGGGTGGCCAAGAGATGCAGTGAACCATAAAGAACAAGCTCGTCGTAAAATATCTTCTAGTTAATTCTGCTTCTCCCTTGCTCTTTCTCTCTGGCTCTGTCTCTTTCTCTGTCTCTGTGTCTCTGTGTCTCTGTGTCTCTGTGTCTCTGTGTCTCTGTCTGTCTCTCTGTCTCTTTTTCTCTCTCTTTCAATTGTTATGCCATAATAGTCCTTGTGCTCAGCTTATGGTTGATTCTAGGTGATGATACTGTTTGAGATTCTTCCCTCAACATGGATGTGCTGACCTTTGACCTTTGAACTATGGCTCTTCTACTATGGTGCCCTGCACACATGTCAAGTTCTCGGCAGAAGTGCCAATTACCCATCACCCCCTGCTGTAAGGGTCAATCCCATGATGCCTTGCTGCTAATGACCTATTCCTGTCACATGACCTGAACGGATGGCTGCCTTGGTCGTGCGCTGTTCCTGTTTATCCCGACAACACCTTGAGCTACATCTAGGGTGTTTACCTGTATTGCGAGGGGCGATCAAAACGGCGGTTTCTCGCGCATGCTTTAGTATCTTCACATTCTCACTCTGAAGGAAATGGTGTACAAATATTCTGACACCCCCTGAAAGCCAAGACTTTTGGCTTTCCAGTCATGTAGGGACTCCCTAATTATTCTATTTTTAAGTACACACACACAGACAACAGCTGTTGCCATGAGTGGGCTTCTGTCAGGACACATCTTCTCTATTCCCATTTTCATTCTAAGTATAATGAATACATAGACGATGATCTGTCTGAATGACAGGTTTCTCCACAAGTGGTACCTTGGATCATATCAAACAAGGCGGAGCAGAGTGTGATATGATCCAAGGTACCACAGAGTTTCATACTCTGTGATTCTCAAATTGTAGATCAAGGATACTGGACCTGCAGTTATGGTATTGACTCATGAAATGGGTTCATGATTTTAGTTCTTTGCACAACTTTTTAAAGCTCTCCTTTACAAATCAGGCTGAACACCTATTGTCATCATGATAGTGTAACGGGTTGACTATGAGTCTAACTGTTATCGTGGTATATCTATTATATGTTGTTATGATGTAAAACGACACGGTTCTATTGTATACATAACTGGTTTATTCACTTAACGAGTATTGTCGGTTTGTAACATATACCGACTCACTCTAGTTCGGTTGTATAAGGTAGCGTACCGGTACTACCCTCGGTTCTATTCGGTAGTACTTACATAAGAATGTTATACCTACTAGGTGGCGCTGCTGGTACGGTCACGTGGCCTACGCAGCGGTGTATATAAGGTGGCTACTTCCCCATTGGAAGTCAGTCAGGTTTGGGACTGTCGAGGCAAGACCACCCTGTACTCCGGGCTTAACACAACACTGTAGGGTTACTTCCCTGTATTATGATCTGATCTGATCCCTGTATATCTGATGGCTATACTGGTGCTATAATACTCAAGAGTTATCCTTTGCAATAAAGTCGCCGTATATTAAAGTCTTATTTACCTTGTCTGGTTTTTGTTCTCATGCGTTACACTTGTAGTAAGAGACCAACTACAATAATAATGATATTGCACATGCTTTAAACAACCATGTTAATCTTTCAATTCAGCTCTAATTCTTAATGTTATTAATATTTGGCCAAACTCTAGCTTCGGTTGGGGAATTTATTCAATATCGTCAACACTGTTTCATATCCCCTTTAAGGCATACATAAACTGTAAGCCTTCGAATTAAATGTCGCAGAAATTTAATCATTATTAAAATGGCGTTTTTTATTGTATCCTGTTCATTCAATGTAATAAGGTATCAATAATCAAATTGGGTATAAAGAAACAAGCCGTCCCTCTCCACTTATGGGCAAGTAATTGTGTTTTTTTAAGCTGTTGTCAGTTTTCTTTCTTTCCGCCCATTCATCTTAGCTCCTTTGAGATCAGTTTGTCCCCATCCCCTTAATCAAGTTCAGGTTTAGTGTCTTAAATTCATGAAATATTATACTGCCATAACTACAGTAGTTGCAGATAGCTATAATGGGATACTGTTATCAGTGCATATACGATATGATATAGTAAGTGGACATTATTCCTTGCCCCAGCGAGCTTGAGCACTGTTTTTTTAGGAAATAATACAAATACTGAGCACCCATGAGAAACAGAAGTTGAGTCAAACTCAATATATCCTTTTGCATATATTTTCCTGTGTGCCAAAGTATGTCAAAACTGCTATCCCAGTTAACAAAAAAAACGTTTTACAATGTTATATAACGTTTCTATATGGCTCTTTATTTTGGCAAAACGTTATTTATCGCTAAAAAGTTATTTCAACGTAAAACATGATGATGTGACTTACTTGGTGGCTTCAGGGTTTAAGGAGACATCGATAAAGTAATACTTTCCTGGTACATGTTGCCATGGTTACTCCCATTACCTAAGAATGTTGTATGTGCATGCAGCCCCATATCGCAGTGCGGTATGTATAAAAGCAATATTTTCTTAGAAGAACCCAAATGAGGTGACGAGAAACTTCGTGGTAACTCCTCCATCTACCTGGTATGTAGGTTATATAACTTCCCAAGAAGGCTTTATAATAGCACCAATCTCCACTTGACATCCTTTTACCTAATGTCTGCTGCTCTCTCCGTATGAAGTGATGAACGCAGAAACTTTGGCTTTCCCACCAGGAGATTGCACCCACATCTTGGACACTTTGACATCCTGAACTTTTCCATTAGTCTCTATATCCACTGGTGTTGTTCCTGATGGAAATTCTTTTGTTGGCAGCCATGCTCAGTGCATGATTGTCCCAGAGGGGGGGTTCACTACTTTGTCTATGTATTTGTGTCCATCGTGTTCAATATAGCTCAGATACACTGTTCCAGGTAAACAGGTCCAGGTATAGTTTTCAAAACTGCATTCTAAGAATATATATTTATAAATACCATTAACATGTTCATCTCGAAATTCAAATTCAAGGAGTTGACAAGACTCAGTGGTATGCTGAACTCCTCATAAGCAATGTGCCGTACCTTTTTGCATCTCTACCCCAACAAACTCAATTTCACCGGAAATAGAAAATTTTCGATAATGCTTTTAAAAAAAGATGAATTATAGCAGTACAGCAATGCCCCTCCCTTCAAACGGTTAAACGGCTTGTTCCCTTCCATGTTAAATTCACTAATATTCAGATGGTGATAAAATAGAACTCTTCTATGTACAGGGGGATAGATCTAGAGCTCTAAGGGAGGCCGATTGAGTTTGATTTTTTATTTGGCTATAATAAATCACAAGCGTGGGGCATTTCTCAATTAAAGCCAAAACATAATTATATACAATCAATACGCAATAACATATCAATGTCAATTCTGGTCAATCTAGCAAGTATTATTCAAGTACTTGTTAGTGTTATTCAAACAGTTCTGCTTATTTTGGTAGAGCTAAGCAACTACTGGCTCAAGGGGTCTTAAGTCATGTAGAGTCATACTGGAGAGGAACTCTTCCCGAGTCAATTGTTTCTGTTGTGCTGGTTGCAGTTGGTTCCATAGATGGCGACCTCGATAGAGAGGTGATTTGGTATAGTCTTTTGACATAAGCTTGAATTTGTTGTCATTGGGCAGGGCCCAGGCCAGCGCTACTATGCACTCTGGTCTCCTTAAGGAATAGTTTTGTGTGCATAGATGGATTATTAGAGTGTGATCAAGGTTGGGAAAAGTGGTCTTTGATCTCTCTTTTCTCAATCCTTCCCAAAGAATATTTCAACTAATTGTATTTTTTTAAGGTGTTGTCAGTTTTCTTTCTTTCCACTCAATCATCTTACCTCTTTTGAGATCAGTTTGTCCCCATCCCCTTAATCAAGTTCAGGTTTTGAGTCTCAAAATCGTGAAATCTTCTACTGCCATAACTACAGTAGTTGCAGATCGCTATCATGGGATGCTGTTAGCAGTGCATATACTATATAATATAGTGAGTGGACATTATTCCTTCCCCCAGCAAGCTTGAGCAGTGTCCTTTTAGGAAAGAATTCATGGGACATTTGAATACTGAGCACCCATGAGAAACAGAAGTTGAGTCAAACTCAATATATCCTTTTGCATATATTTTCCTGTGTGCCAGAGAATGTCAAAGCTGCTATCCCAGTTAACAAAAAACATTTTACGATGTTATAATTATAACGTTTCTCTATGGCTCTTTATTTTGGCAAAACGTTATATATCGCTAAAAAGTTATTTCAACGTAAAACGCAATGATGTGACTTACTTGGTGGCTTCAGGGTTTAAGGAGACATCGATAAAGTAATACTTTCCTAGTACATGTTGCCATGGTTACTCCCATTACCTGAGAACGTTGTATGTGCATGCAGCCCCATATTGCAGTGCGGTATGTATAAAAGCAATATTTTCTTAGAAGAACCCAAATGAGGTGACGAAAAACTTCGTGGTAACTCCTCCATCTACCTGGTATGTAGGTTATATTACTTGCCAAGAAGGCTTTATAATAGCACCAATCTCCACTTGACATCCTTTTACCTAATGTCTGCTGCTCTCTCCGTATGAAGTGATGAACGCAGAAACTTTGGCTATCCCACCTGGAGATTGCATCCAGATCTTGGACACTTTGACATCCTGAACTTTTCCATTAGTCTCTATGTCGCCTGGTGTTAATCCTGATGGGAGTTCCCTTGTTGGCAGCCATGTTGTGTGACCTGATTGTCCCAGAACTGGGAGTTCACAACTTTGTCAATGTATTTGCACCAATTGTGCTCAATACAGCTGAGATACATTTTCTGGTCAATCTAGCAAGTGTTATTCTAGTACTCAGTGTTATTCAAACAGTTCTTCTTATTTTGGTACAGCTAAGTAACTACTGGCTCAAGGGGCCTTAACCCTTTTAGGCCGTCCAAAAAAAGAATTTGCTGGTGAAGGGGCCGGGACATTTTCTTAGGAACCCTCCCAGGGCCGAGCCTTTGCTGATTCCCATAGAGTTATGATGACTATAGTCGATGCTCGGCCAGCCATGGCATCGACTATAGTCGATGCTCGGCCAGCCATGGCATCGACTATAGTCGATGCTCGGCCCTAAAGGGTTAAAGCTTGGCCGTCAAGCAATAAGTTCACCATTTTTTATACATAGACTGAAATAACAGCTCCACCAGAGGGCAGCGGTCTTTGGACAGGGGACCATGAGTATTGTCCAGCTACAACATATTTACCCTATCTTGTGCCTGTAAGAGCTAAGCTCCCAGCCCCTAAGAGCCCTCTTGTGAATGAAAACTGAATTGTATCCAAAAATGCTTTTAGCCTCACTTCAACCATGATGGTCAAGCTTTAAGTCATGTAGAGTCAGACTGGAGAGGAACTCTTCCTGAGTCAGCTGTGTTTCTGTTGTGCTGGTTGCAGTCGATTCTATAGACGGTGACCTCGGTAGAGAGGCGATTTGGTGTAGATGATTGGTCTTTTGACGATAAGCTTGATTTTGTTGTCATGCCACAAGGCCTGGGCCAGCGCTACTATGCACTATGGCCCCCTTGAGTGATAGTTTTGTGTACATAGATGGAATATTAGTGTGTGATAAAGGTTGGAAAAAGTGGTATTTGATCTCTCTTTTCTCAATCCTTCCCAAGGAGTACTTCAGCTTATGCTTAAGAAGTAATGGCAGAGTAACAAATGTGTGGAACTTCTTGGAGAGTGTAGCAGATCCATAAACCTCCCCTACTGGAAGATCAACTCATCATTACATCTGAGCAAGCATGAACTCCCTTCTCACTCTGTGCCAAAATCCATACCAGTGGAACTCCAAAATGTACTGTTACTGTCAGTCTTGAAGCATGGAGACATTTTTTGAAGGCTGTTATTCAAGATGACATCATAGAGTTTAGTCTAGTACCCACATTCTAGAAAATGGGGAAGATAAGGTCAAAGGACACACAAGCACAATAGTAATAATCCTTGAAGCATAAATGATGCTCTAAAGTCATCCTCTTATTAGCTGTCAGCCTTAGCTAGAAAGTGGTCTGAAAGAATAGGGAATAGTGACCTAATCCTTTGAGGACAGCATGATACATCAATGTGTCATGTTAATAGGTTCACCATGCCTACCACTCAAGAATTCACAAATGTGAGGGACCTAAAATTGCAATAGCCCATCGAGCTTTCTTAGGCCTAATTAGCCTTAATTAAAGTTAGTACATCCAATGTGTTGGACAAAAAAAAATAGATTTCCCTAAAAATGAGTCCAAGTTTCACAAATGATATATTTGACTTTTTATCTATTCTATACCCCCTAATTGTTGTAAGGCAGTCCATGTACAAATTATCCACATACATAGGGGGGAGGGTTCAAATCTCCCAACCTCTGTAAAGTAGGGTGGTCAAATATACCAATCTCTGAAAAGAGGGGCGGTAGGGCAGCAGTTATTATGTACCCTTGAGTGCCCCCCCCCTTCCTGGTGCAGGAGTCTATAGAGAGTCTAATAGTTGATCTAAGATTTATCGCTGAATAACATTGGGTGCAATTAGCTGTAAGGGCCAAGTCATTTATTGCCAGCTGGGGATGCTTTGTGGATAAGGGGGGAGGGGTCATAATGAAAAACAGGCCCTCGCTGGGGGGCATAACTGGAAAGGTCTCCATGTTTGGGGGGTCAAAACTAAAAACAGTCCATATTGATAACCGCGAACATGCAGGCGCATGCAATTTTAAGTGAGGGGCCATATCTCTAGATTTGAACATAGTAGGAGGGTCGATATTACTTTTGACTAACTAGTGGGGGGGGCAGGGGTCGGAATAAAAATTGCTGTTTTGGGGAACACCAAGCCCCCCCCCCCAGCTAGTGATAAAGGAGCCTAAGGAGCTGCAATCTGACAAGATTCAAATAACTTGCTGGGTACGGCACATTAATTAGCCTTCTCATATTTAGTCTGCAGAGACAATTGGTAACCTGAGGAGCCGTCTAAAGCTAATTATGCAGAGCGCATCCAAATGCCAAGTTTAATTGCATGTCGCTTGCCGCATGAATGCACCTTATTCAATATAAAGTGAGATACCATTAGCGTAAGTATGGAGTAATTGTGGTTAACAACTTTACATATATATATGTGCACTTTAAAAAGGGAGAAGGGAGGTGGGGGACTCCCCACCCTCCCCTCTCCATTTCCCGACCTCCCTTCTCCATTCCCCACCCTCCCCTCTCCATTTCCCGACCTCCCTTCTCCATTCTCTGCCCTCCTCTCTCCCTTTCCTGACCTCCCTTCTCCATTCCCCAACCTCCCCTCTCCATTCCCTAGCATCCAAAACAGAATGCGGACCCTTTCCAGCCTACCTCCGTATGTGTCTCTATATTATGACGTCACAGAGGGAATTCCCTAGGGGTTTCCTGGAATGTAGACTGGTTTTTGTACATTTTTACAATTAGGGCAGGTGAGTCCCGCATTGGTACCCCATATGCAGCAGAATTTATGCCAATCCCGTATGCACATACGGATGTGATACGGAGGGGGGAAAAACACTGTTTTTGGGGTTCCCAATACGGGTCCCGTATACGGTCCGTATTTTTACTCCATATTGGTCCCGTATTGGACCAATGGGGAAAAACACCCTCCTGGGAAGATCTTCAGATGTTGGTTGAGTTGACACTGAGCCCATTATCAAACATAGGTGTTGTCTAGATCGGAGACACCTAGGAAGGCTCATAGGATAATGCTAGGCATAACTTACCCAAAGCTTGATTAAACATGTGAATCAAGGAATGCCCTCATTAAAATTATCCCAATTTCCCCATTATCCTCATTATAAATGTATCCCAAACTGTGAAGGTATTGTCTTTACTGTTTGAAAGGCATGGTCTTTTCTATATGAAGCCACATTTTTCTGAGAACTCTTCCATATAACCTGGACCAATAATACCTACTTTACATGCCGTTACTCAATGTGTGCAGCTCTCTTTGTATGAAAGGATGAATGCAGACAGTTTGGCTTTCCTTCTGGAGATTGCATTCAGATCCGGGAAGTGTTCTCATTCGTCACTGTATGTTGCATGGCCCTAAACCTGATGGGAATTCTATTGTTGGCAGCCATTTTGTGTGACCTGTTACCCAGTAAACAAATAAAGTTATACATCATTTTATAACGTTATATAACGTTATATGTCAACGTTTTTCTAAGGCTCTTTAATATGAAATAACGTTATGTAAAATTTAAAATGTTATTTTGACGTAAAATAACGTTTCTTTGTCAGCTGGGTAGTCCTAGAGGGAGGTTCCTGTTTTGTCAATGGCATCTGCTGCCATTGTCTCCCATACTGCTGTTCCACGTTATTCTTAGTAAGACTGGCAAACTTAATGCTTGACCATCATGGTTGAAGTGAGGCCAAAAGCACTTTTGGATATAGTTCAGTTTTGATTGACAAGAGGGTTCCTAACAGCTGGGAGCTCAGCTCTTACAGGCACAAGATAGGGTGAATATGTTGTAGCTGGACAATGCTCATGGTCCCCTGTCCAAACACTGCTGCCCTCTTGTAGAACTGTTATTTTAATCTGTGTATGAAAAATGCTGAACTTATTCCCTGACAGCCCAGCTTTAATGTTGGTCTGTCTCATGCAGCCATAGTTGTTTATAAGTACATATCTCCCTGTCACTGCTATAGGGTGGTTGTGGAAGGCTACACCCATTCAGTGTCAACCTATAAAGAACAGGATGACCCTAAAGGCTTTATGTGTATACAATGTACATTATTTATAATGAACGTATGCAGCACTAGTGTATAATTCATGTGCACTTCATTGGTGCATCATACTCAGTCCTTTGCAGAATATTACCCCATATGGTGTGCATCATGCATAACCAATGCCATGGACATATTCATTCATTATGATGGCAAATGGTTATTGTGCTTTGGAGCAATATGAGATCTCTACATTGTTAGGAAGTGTCAAAGAACAAAAAATGTATTTCACAGAAAATAACTACAATCCATTTGAAGCTGTCTATTCCCTATGTCAACCGGCAGGGTGGGACAGAGATAGAAATGTTCTTACTTCCATTCTAACCGCAAGTTGTAGAGTGGGTGTTTTTTCAGATAGAGACACAGCGGCTCCATGGTCTGTAAAGTAGAATGAGGGGACAACTGTGCAATAGGCGTATATATTCATCATTACTGGAATTCGGAATGTATGGTATCAATCCATGACATAATGGGAAACCAATGTTTTGTATGAAACTCATATTGAACATTTGAGACACTTTTATTCCTCCACAAACTATCATAGCTCTAAATATCATTTGCACACGATCTGCCTATCATCCCATCTAAACCCATACGAAACTTTGAAAATTACAATATTGATGAAAAATCTAGCAAAACAGAAATTATATTTTTGGTGAAGTGATTTTAAGGTGATCTGTGGAGGGAAAGGCGTTAAGCGATGGCCAAACACCTAGTAATAAGAACAAAACGATAACAACAGACTACTTTGTTTTCCAGTGTGTTATCTTTGAGCTATGACACTCTTGAATGAAGCTTGACCTTCTTGAAATTGCCTGCCCTACAGTGTTGCCATTGGTAGGTACTCCAATAACGGGAGAGTGGGGGGTGATAAGAGCTGCCAGTGTGTTGGTACCGTTTTTGCTAGCTCTCCCTAGACCTCCAGAATCTTGACTCTGGGGAGATCGCCATTTTCTGTCAATATTCATCCGTTTCTGTCATCTTTTGCGATTTGTGTCTAGAGATGTTTATTAAAGCTATGCACCAGCGAAATCTGGGATCAAATACTCCCATTTTTTTCGGAAATATTGCCTGTTTAAAGTAAAGCATATTTTGAAAGCCAATTTTCGCCAATATAGTTTTTTTTGTGAATATTAATACTGGTCTTGTGAGTTTTATCGAATATTGAATAGCCCATATACAAAATTGTATTCAGATTAGAGGGTGCCCACTACAGTTTTTGGATGGTACAATGAAATGGAATGTTAAGAAAATGAAAGTTTTTACAGGCGCACAGGAATGTGGAGATGTTCCTGGCTCCCACAGCCATAGTTTTCATCTAGTGGTTCTATAACTCAAGGCATGAGTGCTCATATGCGTTGTGAAACTCTGTTAAAAAAATCAAGGTCCTGGGTTAATTTTTTATTTCCCTAGAACAGATTTAATGCAAGTATACCTACTTTTTTATGGGTTATGATGGGAGTTGACACCCCCATGTACCCCAGGGTAAGGCCGGGGGTGCACTGCCCACACCCCCGGCCATGAAAGGTGTAAAAGCTGCCCATGCCATGAGCCATGGCTAGCCAGTCACACCTACATCACAAATCCTCAATCCATTGTTCTACCATTTCTATAGTGGAAGTAGGCTTATTATTTTGGACACTATTTGCCTTGTATGTTTGGTTCTAGACCAGATAGAAACCTTATTTCCAAAGATTAAGAAACCTCTCAAAAATGTTGATAGAATGGGAGTAGCAGAGGCTGAATTTGATGAATTTTCATTTTTAATTAAAGTACCTACCATTGGGCTGTCCATTGTAGGCAGTATTAGTAGTGAATCATGGTCTATACCTCATGGGCACATCTAAACCTCATGGTCTGATTCTATAGCTGGGGAATATCATCCTACCCATAATACATGATAGCAGCCATCTGGCCTTTGCTAACTCTCTTGAACCACCCCAGAGGGTTGGCCACTGCACAGACCTGAACAGTAGGTGCTTTACTGTATTTGTCTAGAATGGGGAAGGGCTAATCCTGCATGGAGTTGAGCAGTTCTTATTATTCAATTGCACCTCCAGGGCCATTGTGTAGCTGAGTATCAGGCCCAGTACGCCAGTACTGGAACTGAGATCACCCAATGGTTCCTCAATGTTAAGGCCAAGTAACATGGCAAGAAAATGTAGGGTCAATAGCTCAGATTTTTTTTTTTTAATACTTTTTTTTTAACATGACAGCAGTACCCGGCCTCTCCGAAGACCCGGAAATTGTCACAAAAAGGGTAAAAATATGGAAATCTCTTCAAAATTGCATTTAAAAAAAGTTGGGTCGGCCCTGTTTTGATCGGATCGGTCGGGTGGTCTGAAACAAACCTTTTTCTTTTTTTGGCCTAAGATAACATTTTCTTGTAATTGTCACTGTGAATGGTTTAGGGAAAAGGACACATGTGTCCTAATTAAAAGTGGTATATATATTCAAATTTTTTCATCTTAGGTCCTACTTAAATAAATTCTAAATGCTAGTATAATATCATACTTTTGAGGATGGGGCACAATGGCATGTTGCAGCAAACTGCCGTAGGTATGGCTTTTAGTGCCTAAAAGCTCTGGAAATAGCGCTCAAATGTGAAGATATTTTGAATCTACCTCCCCTGCAGCTAATACAAGTATAATATTGGCCTAAAGCTCCATAGGGAGCATTTTAAACACACGCCTCCCCTGGTAGGTTTTATAGAACCCAGTTGGTATGAGGACAAGTAGCCCGGACCTATATTTACCCCCTTGCAACTACCGCCTAGGACATCTACCCCCTAGGACTTTTACCCCCTGGACATCTAGCCCCTGGACTTTTACCCCCTTAGGACTTTTACCCCCTAGGACTTTTACCCCTTGGATATCTACCCCTTTGAACTTTTACCCTATAGGACTTCTACCTGCCCTCCCCCACCCACATGATGTGACTCAACCATATAGACATCTGGAGGGGGTTGGATGTCCCCAGGGGTAGAAGTCCTAGAGGGTAAAAGTCCTAGAGGGTAGATGTCCAAGGAGGTGGATCAATTCTCCTAGTGGGTACATGTCTTAACGGTGTAAGGTCCAGGGGGTAGATGTCCAGGAGGGTAAAAGTCCTAGGGGGTAGATGTCCAGGGAGGTAAATGGCAGGAGGTAGATGTCTGGGGAGTAGATGTCCAGGGGGTAGTAGTCCTAGAACCATTGTGGTTTGTTGAAGAAGGTAGTCTGTGCAGGCAGCACCCCTTTACATCTTAAAGAATAAATCATGCAGAAAGGTAATAATCTCCAATACCTGTAGTTGTGGAAGGAATGTCTAAGTTGCACCATCCTTCATGGTTATACTGGTGCACTTTGCTTTGCTTACCCTACAGGCTGCTTTCATGCATCATGAGGTGAAAGATATTGTGTATAAAGCACTATGCAGGTCTTAAAGAGTAAGATTCATCATCTCAATTACCTGTCTACTATAGTTGAGGGACGGTTGTCTGCGAGGCTGAGATGACATTACTTAAGTAGGTTGGAGAGGCGAGACACAGAGTGAAAGTAACATGATGAGCAGAACACCTAAGGGAGAAATACAGGGAGGTTGATACACTAAAAGGGTAATGTGACGGAAGAGTCTAGGGCGTATAATAATGGATCAATGTAATTGCCAATTTCTCACTAGAGAACAGTGTTTGGTGGTTACCTTTGGGAGCAAAGATCTGATGGTATTCAAAGTACCCTCTCATTGTACATCCCATTAGTCTAATCAAATTTTGTCAGAAGAGATTATAGGTAATCCCAGCCAGCTAACGCTAGTTCTGTTAAGCTCAGCTGAAAGCCAAGTTCAATTACATGTCACTGGCCCTGTTAAAGGATATGCTACTAGTAGACAACATGAGAGAAACGTTGCACATTATTGCATTTAAATTGAAATGCTATACTTTGTAATTACCACAAAATCTTGTCCAATTTATAACACCTGATTATTGTACCTGGCTCAAAAGGATGTAATACTCAATCTTTTATGAGCACTTAAGGTGGAGAAAAGGATTTAAAAATTGTTTCGATCACACTTTCCGCAAAGCTAAGCTTTGGAGGATTTCATCGTTGGCATGCCCACATACCCATACTTATCTTGTTGCCCATCCCAATGCCCTGAATGCGCTGGCACCAGTGGTGCTTAAGCTTGTCAATGTCGCACTGTGTTTAAGTCACCATGACCTTTATCATGCTGACCAAGTTTGGTCAAACGATTTCAGAAGGTTAGAATGTTAGAGTCACCAGGCATTTCTACTGTACAGGGTGTGGAGATTAGTATAGACTTTCTGGGTTGCCCTTTGACAGCTGCTGGGTGTAAACCTATTGACATCCTTGCCTGAGCCGTTCTTTTTATGTCAACCCCCATATTCCCACAGCTTTACGAGAGGACTTCAGTTAGGCCCCTACATGAAGGGAAAATCCATACTGCACATGGCCAAGGCTAAGGCTAAGGTGTATTTCAGGGTACCCGACCCTACCTAGCAAAACAGGGCCGACCCTCGAAACTTTAATGCAATTTTGAAAAAATAGTGTATTTCATGTCATTTTGGGGCTATCTAAGCATTGATCTGATAGTTCACGAGTCGAGGCAGTTGTCGGGGAGTCGGCATTGAAGTTTGTGAGTCGATTTCTTGGTACTTTTCAGGCCAAAGTTAAAAAAATATATATAACGAAAATACATAGATAATCTGACCTACCTACCCTAGATTTTCAGACCATGTAACCCGAAACATACCTTTTATTTTTTTGGCCTAAGGCAATCATGAGACCAATGTTGTTAAAGCATTTCAATCAGCGCTGTGATCCATAGGCCCTTTGAGCAGCCTTGACCCAAAACCTCAGGGTGCCGGCCTATCCTCCCTTCCCGATACCACAAATTTCATATCTAAAGAATGTCAGTATAGCGTTCTACTTACTTTTAAATACCTAGGAACTATCTTCTCTGAACCTAATCTTGGCACTGTAATCAATGTGAGGATGTTGTCGATCTACCACAACGGCCAATAAGCTCTAGCTCTCATTATTTCAATTATTATCTCTATTTAATTTGCATGATTATCTATAATCTAAATCAACAACTGACAAGTTCTTTTTCCAAAATTTGGTCATAGCTTTGGATATATAGGAACGATATTTATGATCTGTTTCAGTGCATTGTTCTATCAGTTGCCATCTTACTTTTATTTGTTTAAAATGAGATTCATATTGCCATGGCGGGGAAAGGGCATATTTGGTATTCCTGCTAAGAAACTGCTAAGATCCTGATTTAATTTTTACGGAATACAACAGCCCCATTGACTTAACCAAAGAGTACCGTATTTCACACACCCTGTGAAATAACCCATGCTTGTATTCCACTGCCCTTTGACGTCATCAAAACGGTGGTTTGTTAAAATTTGATCGGTGTAAAAAATAAGCCATTATAGCCTTTTTAGGTTCCCTCCTACCATAATTTTGGTATTTTGAATCGAAAAAGAAAATAAACACAAAGGCCGAGTGAAATGCGGCCTGAGGTCAACTCGTGAAATAATGGAGTCAACAGACTGAAACTTGTGCACCTTTGTCTATCCCACTCTCTACCACAATTAATTCTACTTCCTCCTTTGTCATAGTAACCAGTGGCGGATCCAGGATTGTCTAGAGGGGGGGTTCAAACCTGGCCAACCTAGAGTGACTATCTGTTTCCCGCGCATGAAGCGCATCAGCTGTATTAAGGGGGTATGGGCGCACGCCCCCCTAAGAAAATTTTGTTGATCTAGCCTTGAAATGGTGCATTCTCACACATTTTGGGACACCCCCCCCCCATCCAAATCAGGGACCCTCAGTCAGGCCCTTTGAATCATACTCCACAATCTCTTTGTCTCTTTCCCTCTTCTCTTCTTTTTTCTTTTCTCTTCTCCCTTTTTTTTTGGGGGGGGGGGGGCAAGGCCCGTCGCCCCCCCCCCTGGATCCGCCAATGATTAGTACCTCCCTCACCACTGCCACTATAGGCTACTCCCACCCAACATATCGTAATTCCCTGTCTGTAACACGCTTATCTTCCTCATGATTACCCAGATAGTTTCCACACAGTGTCTCCTTTCACCAGCCATGTTCTATCACTGATGGGTCCACCAGAGGTTACTATTGACAGTACCACTGTTCGTAGGAATCTCTACTATAGGCCATGGATTTTTCATTTCCTGTCTGTCCAAATACAAGTTTATTGTCTTGAACCTCCTCATTGCAGTGTTGTTCATCATATGGAATGAGATGAATTATTAGAACTATATTAAAACCCCTTCCACGCGGTAAGCCAATATATTGCACAAAATTGCATTGAGTTACAAGAAACCCAGTGGTGAAGGGGTTAAGAATTGTGTTGTTTTCTATTGTGTTCTGACTTTGCTTGTTACTGGGGTTTTGGGGTTACTTGATACGAGTAACCCCAAAAGGCTTAGGAAATCGATACAATTGAATAGGTTTGACCGGGTGACCCCTTTGAACGATACACAATGATTTGATTTTTTACAGCGGGAAGGGGTGGAAGGAAAATCTTTTACTGGATAATTTTGAGGTATAAACATACTAAAACATAATAATGAAACGAACTATTAAATATATTTTTTACTTTGATAAAATACATTTTGACTAAATGGTCAAAGATGTCACAACTAAATAATTGTCATAATGATAAATCAACATATATTATGTGTTACTGTACCTAATTGGGTAAGCCTATAATTGTTTTAACCAAATCGAAATTAAATTAGTAATATATAGTGTTAAAATATTGATTAACTTGGATTTCTGTCTACATAGCCCCCACTTTTAGCATTTTTAATATTTACTCATCAAAGCTAGACGTCAACCAGTTGAAGACAGCACCTGGTCAAAGAAGTCACCCAGTCAAAGACTATTCAATTGTATTAATTTCATGAGACTTAGCCTTACACCATACCCATACAAGAATTAAATGATAACTGAACTGGTCTGCTCAGGCTTTCAGCATAAGTCTTCCTACACTTGCCGACATTGTAAATAAATGAATCAGTGCAGGTCTTTCATCCAGCATCTGTTATCAATGTTTTTACAGAAAAGTACGACCTTGAGACGAATAAGTTGATGATACTGTATCCATGCATTAAGAGCACAAGTCAGAATTGAATGTTGTCCTTTTTAAATTCACTTGATGGTGAGGGAGGATATGAATGAGAAAGGACCATGTAAAGGGGGATAGAAAATGGGGTCCTTATATAATTGGCATAAGGTTTATCCGCCTTAATTTTGCCTTTTCCTTGCTAGCCGGTCAAAGATTGCACCCGGTCAAAGACTGCACCCGGTCATTGACAAAAACCTTGGCCCATCTTCGCGAGACACAGCCATATATATGTATATATTAACCAAGAAATAGATGGGGTACCTCATCCACCTACCGTAAAACATGGCGTATAGGCCACAGCAGGTATGATCACTAGTGCAGCTTGTAGGATCAGGGCAAAGTCAAGGTTGCTTATGACAGTACTAAAGTTACCATAATCAGAAACTCTGTCTTGGCTTATATGATTTCCTAAAGTTGCAGATGCGGCTTATAATTGTGATAGGATTATACGCAAGGTTTTACGCCATCTAAATCTATAGCATCTAATATCAAAGGACTTTTATACAAAATGTCATGTAGAGCTCCTGGTGTCTGGTAATCATATTATGAAAGGTTTTTTAGATAAGGTTGATGACACATGGGAGCTATTAATCCTTGTAGAATAATTCATTGCCTGAAGGCAATCATCTCCAGAAGGCTGTCTGAGAGAAAAGAGGATGATAACCTAATCCTTTCAGGACAGTGTGATGATTAAATGCTCCGTGTACAGAGTCTTTGTGAAAACATTTTCATCCCACAGGACATTTGGTCCTGCATATTTTGCAATGTTGCAGGACTGGCTTCCTTTTTGAAAACCCCGGATACCAACATATCTGATAACTTATGCATTTAACTAGGAAATAGCATTGTACATTATATTTGTAATCATTTATGGCATATCAGGATAAGTACATAGTTTTACACAGTAGATTGACAAACATATTTCAGGTTTAGAAACCCAATCAAATTATTTTAGTTCAGAAACACCCAATATGTGACTGGACATTTGGTCCTGCTATACTTGTCAGTTTGCTGGACTGGTTGCATTTTAGGAGGACATTGCCATTGCCCAGCAGGCTATCACCAAGACTGCAGACTGTGCATGACGCACCATGCCTACCTTTCTGGGCTTTTTTGTGACAACCCCAGCAGGGGCGTGGCAAGCAGTTTCAAAGTAGGAGGGACTGAAGGGTATTTTGATCCTTTTTGACCTCTTTTTACTTGAACCTTTTGGTTTGGCCTTTCTTGGGGTTGGTCAAAAGTGGGGGGACATGTCCCCCCCCCACGTCCCCTCGGATGCCATGCCCCTGCACAGAGGTTCAATATGATGCATGGATTGAACACTGGCGAGTTACTTACCAAGTTCAAGTTCAATTGTTTTTATTACATAACTTCAAACGCATGTTTTTCAGTTGTAATATTGGGCCGACCAACCCTCTGTGATATCACTAAGCTTCATAGTATAATTGTATAGACAAATAATGTAACAGTGCCAACAGATATGTGTATGCTTATGTGGAATAATAAACTTTATGAGGAAGTGATTCGTTTACGGTATCTAGTTTTTCAGGGTGATTAGTAATCATGTTGCTCGCTTCCATACAATGTGTAGCTATGACACTTAATATTCCTATAGAATACATCACACCCTTCAGTACTGTTGAATGATACAGGTCTGAATTACAGCTAGCCCCTCGACAGGGCTGCATTTATACATTTTGATAATAACTAAGGGTACTCTGTATATAAGGACTATGCAGCTGTTAAGGGGTTATTATCCCGAATACCTGTCAGCTATAGTTGAGGGGAGTGGATAGTAATTTTGAGAGGTGTGACACAGAGTGACAGGATGATGGCTGTCTCATGAGATCAGGCCAATTGAAACGTCTCTGACCGGGTACCAGCTTTGACCGGGTGACACCATTGACCGGGTGCCAGCTTTGACCGGCTGACATAAAACAGTTCATCTAGGGCAGGCAAAGCGATATATGTAGATACAACCACCGCCATTTTCTATATTTTATTCCTTACATGAACATCAGGGAAGAAATACATTTTTCTTAAATTATTTTTTTTATGGTGGTTGGTCAAAGCTGGTACCCAATCAAAGCTGGCACCTGGTCAATGCTGGCACCCAGTCAGAGACGTTTCAATTGGCCCGATCTCATGAGACACAGCCATATGATAATGAGTAATCCAAGGGGATGGATACACTAAAAGGGCATTGTGGGAATATCATATTTGATCTAATTGCACTTCTTTTTGGAGAACATTGCCTGTCAGGTAGGAGCAGGAATGTAACTCCCTCCGAACCTTACACTAGTCAACTTAAGTCAAAGGAGATTTGACAAAGCTTTCTGAAGCTAAGTTTGTTAAGCTCATCAAAACGTGGATTTCCTTTATGTGTCACTTGCCCTAATGCATTCTAAATACTACTGTAGTGTCGATGAAAGGTTGCACATTATTGAATATAAAGTAAAATATCACAAACTTGTGTAAGTAGCAAGTAATTTTGGTGAACTAGGTACAATTTCACATCCTCACTGAGTTAGAAAACTACATTATGGCAAATGTGATTTGGATTGCTTTCTTTGTTTCATCAAAAGCAGTCGCATTTCTCTCGTTGTTTCATCAAAAGCATTTTTTATATTGTAAGATTCAAGTCTCATATGAATCTAGTGTTTTGAAAAAGGCTTTAGGAGTTCCTGTGAATAGGGCCTCTATTATGCCTCTTGCTGCTAATATACATCTACCTTCTATATATATATAACACTTTCCACCCTCCCCTTGTCCTGAATTCACTGATCATACCTAAATGCTCCATAGTGCTTCCATGCGCTAAGATCTTTGCCATGATCACTCCATTACAGTAGATAGACTTCAGATAGTTGGCATGATGACGCTTGAGTCTAGGGATAGATATTTCAATGACATGAGGTCTTTGACCGGGTGTCGTCTTTGACCGGTGTCATCTTTGACCGGGTGTCGTCTTTGACTGGGTATTTAGAAAAGATTTTTTTTCCATTTAAAAAAAAAAATTATATATGAATATGATGTAATGTACTTGGTGGGACTTCCTATTGCATAATACTTTGGACAGTGCAGCTGTTAAAGTTGAAGTAAGATACCCGGTCAAAGACGACACCCGGTCAAAGACTACACCGGTCAAAGACGACACCCAGTCAAAGACGTTTCAACTGTTACAAACTCATGAGACTGAGCCTGGAGATCGGTGCCAACCTTGTGGGTTGCCTTTTGACAGTTGCTGCCTCTAGATGTATTGACATGCCCATCCACACCCCTCTGTGACCAAAGGACCTCAGTTTCTGAGAGCAAAGTCAATACTGCACTGCAGGCTAAGGGATTCATGAGACCAATGTCGCTGAAGCCTTTCAATTACTGCTGTGATCCATAGACCTTTGAGCAAAGTTAACCCAAAGAACCAATGGTGTTCTAAACCCTCCTTGTCAACATTCTATCACTCTCTCCTCTCCCTCCCTCCCACCCTCCCTCCCTCCCTCCTTCCCTCCCTCCTTCCCTCCCTCCCTCCTTCCTTCCTTCCTTCTCTCCCTCCCTCCCTCCCTCCCTCCCTCCCTCCCTCCTTTTCCTCCCTCCCTCCCTCCTTCCTTCCCTCCCTCCCTCCCTCCCTCCCTCCCTTTATCCATTCCTACGTCATCTATCTATGTCTTTCAGGCTGTATGTCAATCTCTGAATGTGTCACTGTCTGTCTCTATCTGTCCTTCTCCATCCCTCCCTCTCTATCTCTAACTCTCCCTCTTTCTGCCAATAAGTGAGAGGATGAAAACGTTTTGAAGGAGTTAAGTGCAACTCTGTATTTATATGATTTCAAGGCCAGAAGAGTGTTCCTTCTGAGTGTCATGAAGAGAGATAATCCAACACCCTAGTGGACAAATTGATGGGCTTGTAATTTTCACAGAACTCACTTGTCACAAACATACCTCTCTAGTCTGAGAACTTAGGGCCAGGGAGAGGGACTAGTAAACGGGTGACTGGCAATTCTAAAACTGTTTGGGATGAGGGATGGAGGGGAATTTGAGGGGAAATGCAAAGGTGGAAAAAAGAGAGGGAGGGAGTTCAGAGGGAAATGGCAGTAGTTGCTGCTACAACATATAACTCCTAGAATCGATATTGCAGGTTAGCTGCACACAGAAAAGTAAAGGTGTCAACTGTGTCTCCCGTGTGGCACTGATAAAATAGAGAGTCAAACCAATAATGACTCTGCTCATATGAAGGGTCAAGTTGACTCTGTTCTATCATTGTCAACTTGAGTTGACTCTCTACTATCAAGGTCAACTCAAGGGTCAATAGTTGCGTGACACCCTATTTTTACCAGAGCCACGTGGGAGACACAGTTGACTCCTTTACTTTTCTGTGTGTATGGCATAGTTCTTGTCTAGACAAAGGGTATCCTTAGGAAGTGCCTGAATATTTCAGTAGGTAATATATCAGCATCTTCTGCACAGCACAAGGGACAAGGTGAGATATAACAGAGGCAACATGACATGGAACATGAATGGAGGGTGGAGAGAGAGAGGGACAAAGGGAAAGATAGAAAATAGATAAAAAGGCTACCTCTGGCTGTGGAAATAATTTTTGGAAAACAGGAACTAGAGAATCATGAAGGGTAGTATGTAATAAGTTAGGCAAGGTGCTGCAAAGCTGAATTAATATTGATACCAATCTGCAGGTTAAGGGGAAGGGAAGGAAAATAAGCCAGGAACAAGTGCTGAAGATGTCAGAAAGTTCTATAAGATTCTGTGAACAGCATCTCCTAAGCAATCAGTAGTAGTGTCGAGGTTGCAGAAAGCCTAATCATGATGTGGAAGGGAATGGAACCAGAGACCCATTACACTTGTGATTAGCATGCTAATCATTACATGTCCGACCCTTGTCTGTCTCCTCTCCACTCCCTTCACTACTGGATCAATAAGGTGGAGATAAGTCACTAACGCCACAGCCCGCCCCCGCAGATCTGACATCACAACACGGAGATCCGGATACCCTACATTAGTATGGATAACTGAGGACAACAAGTAGAAATTGCTGATTTTATCAATAATTGCCCACAACATTATTATTGTTCTTTTAGCTCCCAAATACTGAGTGTCATTATACTACGTCTATGCTAGCCTTAATTTGGATGTTTTGGTCATACTTGAAAGGATATCTAAAGCAACATTTACTTTCAAATTGCAATGCTTATAAGTTAATGTTTAATGTAGCTAATAGGTGACTTATGTTACATATTTGAAGTTGTGCTTTAGTGGAGGATTTACCCTGCAGACAATGTCCTACATTATGATAAACCTGTTTTGTTACCTCAATAAACCATAGTAGGGGGTAAGAATAGTTATGGGGAGGGTAAAAGAGAACCAAAGAAGCAATTCTAGGTACCAGGGTATAGTGAATAACAGTGAACTTTAGGTACTGTAAACATATGTTATTTCATGCTGTACTTATTTTCGCAATTTTCATGTAAATGAAAATTGCGAAAATATGTACAGAGCAAATTTTTATCTAATGTAGTTACATAACTACCATATTCCAAGATCCGCGAATTCAAGTACACGTGAAATTGTACTTTATGGCAAAATATACATGCGCAAAAATATAGACCTTTACAGTAAGTGTCAAATGAGATACACAAAATATCTCAGAGCTACCTCTATAACCTTACATTGTGTCAAATAGTTATGTCACCCTGCACATTAGTCTATTAGTCTCACAGGCATAGATTATATAAGAAATGTTCAACAAATATATTATCATGATAAGTCAATTAGATAAAGCCTGATATATCCATCTGACCTTAGTTATATGCAATATTAGACTATGACAAAGTCGCCCAGGACACAACATGAAAAATGAAATGAGTCTCCAAATTACGGAGCCCTGGAGGGGACATGCGTTTTCCACATTGATTTCCGTTTCCGCAGGTACGTTTTCCGTTTCCGCAGGTACGTTTTCCGTTTCTGCAGGTACGTTTTCCGTTTTCTGTTTTCCATTTTATTATGACCCCTTCTGCTACTCCCAGTCTCCTATTCCTCATTTCCTGTCTGTAACAGTCTTGCCTACATCCTGATTGCTTGTCTGGGTACCACACTGTAAGTCTTAACACAAACTCTGCACACACTCAAAAGTAAACTTGTCTCTATACTCTTCAAAGTGACGATCATAAAATAAACGAGTCAAAAACTTGTCTAAGTGACAAGGAAGTGGCTCTTCTAGCTGGAGATAGATGACCCACTTGGCACGTGCCAGCCCAAAACGCGACATTTGCCAGCTCCAGATTATATTTGTGGGATGGTAACCTGATAGGTTAGACAACTTTTGACTCGTTTTTTTAATGATAGTCACTTAGACAAGTCGGGATACAAGTTTACTTTTTCAGTGCAGTATGTACTATCCCTTATAGGCCTGCAAAGGTTACTGTCCATGGTACCTCGAAGGAAGGAATGGTTGCTACATGCTTGCAAAAGTGTTCATTCCCTGTCTATCCAAATACAAGGTTATTGTCTTGCACTTCCTTAGTACAGTGTTCTTATCACATGTAATGAGAATCATCATGGGAATCATATTCAACATGTACTGTCTACAAGCCATCTTCTTCTTGAATTTACTTATGATTTTGACACATTTAACTATTCATCTGCTACATTGATTGGGATGTACCCATGCAGTAAATGAATGATTACTCTGCTCAGGGTTTCAGAAGGAAAAGAAACATACTTTTGCTTATATTTTCCAACATTATTTCCCAAGAAAGAATAAATGGGTGATGGTTTATTATTCAGCAACTATTATTAGCGTACATTCACATTTGAATAATACCTTTAGTTTGTAAGTGAACATGGAAGTGAACATGTCAGAATTGAAAGTTGTTTTCTTTAATTAACTTGATGGGGAGGCAGGAAATCGATGAGACAGGACCATGTAAAGTGAGCACGTGGTATTTATGTAAATCCTCAAACCACAAGCTCTCACGAAGATACCGAATGGAATGAAAATGTTCAGAATGAAAAGCATATCAGATGACTTTCAGTCTGCATACCCTACCAGCTGCTTCAATGGAGGAAAAAGAGAAAGCAGTTCCATTACTGATACCAGATATCAACTTCAATTACGGCTGTGTCTCACGACCTTGGGCCAATGTTTTTGTCTCTGACCGGGTGCCGTCTCTGACCCGGTGCCGACTCTGACCATGTGCCGTCTCTGACCAGGTGTCAGAAAAACATGTTTTGAAAAGAATTATACTCATATATGTAAGGATTTGTAAAAACGTTTTGGCAGTTGTGATATAATTATAATTATGATTATAACTAGCCTCCTGCTGTTGGTATTTTGACCTTATCAGGCCAAGCCGGTCAGAGACGGCATCCGGTCAGAGACAGCACCCGATCAGAGACGGCACCGGGTCAGAGACGGCACCCGGTCAGAGACGGCACCCGATCAGAGACGGCACCCGGTCAGAGACAAAAACATTGGCCCAAGGTCGTGAGACACAGCCTTACAACACATAGCTGACCCTAACTGTGTTGTATATCAGTAACAGTAGTATAATTAGGCCATTGTAGTAACACTCCAGAGAATAAATCCATTTAAATGCCCGGTCAGATATGATGTGAGTACCATTTTGACCAATTTTGAAAAGCTTTCAATGTAATTTGATAAAATTGTGCCAATAAAAATCTCAAAACTCACTTAACTGCCCTAAAGGCATTGGCATCAGGAAGGCTGAAAGGTCCTCAGTCAGCCTCGAGCTCTCCAGGCCCAGTGCCGCCATTAGGCGGTACTGGGCCTGGACAAATTTAAATCTAGAAAAAATGATCCGGGATCCTGGGTCATTTTTCAATGAGGTGTGTGGGTTCAAACCCCGCCATGGCACACTTGGTAGCATTTTTTTCAAGTTATTTATTTGAACAATTCGAAGCATAATTACACCTCTAGTGACATAGTTATATCATCTTTTTAATGTTGGAATATATACATTATTTCAATTTATATGCATTAGGCAGATATCACCATTACTACTAATTGGGCATGAGTGGGGTTCGAACCCACAATATCCTGAGTGCTGATACAAGAGGCCTATAATGTAGGCCTCCACAGTGGCATGGTATGTGGGCCAGTGTAGGTATATAGGCCTAAGTACTCTCCCAGACTGTAAACGTACAGTCAGGGCCCGAGACTGGTCCTCAGTAGGACCAATCTGTATGTAGCACTCCTCTTAGTTGCTACTCAATATGTGCAATGTGTGCTCTGAATGAAGTGAACCATAGAGCTTTTTTGCTTCCCATACAATTCCCTCAAATTGCCCACCATTTACCCAACAGTTACCCACATAGAAAGCCCACCATGGTACTATTGGAGAGTAATGAACTAAGCTAGTTTCCCTGGTAGCCTGAAAGGGTGGTCTAAACTGGGGGCTGGGGAGGGTTGGGGGCTGGGGAGGGTACCGACTTTCAGGAACAGATCCATAATCACTCTGAACTACAATGACACTGCCTTTTGCTAATCGATTGTATCTCTGCCCCAACCTGCATGCTCAGACAAAAATTTGATACTTTTCTATAATGCATTTTTTATGGGAGAATGTGTTGAATCAACTAAGGGAGAAATACAGGGAGGTTGATACACTAAAAGGATAATGTGATAGAAGAGTCTAGGGCGTGTAATAATGGATCAAAGTAATTGCCAATTTCTCACTAGAGAACAGTGTTTGGCGGTTACCTTTGGGAGCAAAGATCTGATGGTATTCGAAGTACCCTCTCATTGTACATCCCATTAGTCTAATCAAATTTTGTCAGAAGAGATTATAGGTAATCCCAGCCAGCTAACGCTAATTCTGTTAAGCTCAGCTGAAAGCCAAGTTCAATTAAGTGTCACCGGCCCTGCTAAAGGATATGCTACTAGTAGACAACATGAGAGAAACGTTGCACATTATTGCATTTAAATTGAAATGCTATACTTTGTAATTACCACAAAATCTTGTCCAACTTATAACACCTGATTATTGTACCTGGCTCAAAAGGATGTAATACTCAATCTTTTATGAGCACTTAAGGTGGAGAAAAGGATTTAAAAATTGTTTCAATCACACTTTCCGCAAAGCTAAGCTTTGGAGGATTTCATTGTTGGCATGCCCACATACCCATACTTTATCTTGTTGCCCATCCCAATGCCCTGAATGCACTGGCACCAGTGGTGCTTAAGCTTGTCAATGTCACACTGTCTTTAAGTCACCATGACCTTTGTCATGCTGACCCAGTTTGGTCGAAAGATTTCAGAAGATTACAATGTTAGAGTCACCAGGCATTTCTACTGTACAGTGTGTAGAGATTAGTATAGACTTTGGGGGTTGCCCTTTGACAGCTGCTGCGTGTAAACCTATTGACATCCTCGCCTGAGCCGTTCTTTTTATGTCAACCCCCATATTCCCACAGCTTTACGAGAGGACTTCAGTTAGGCCCCTACATGAAGGGAAAATCCATACTGCACATGGCCAAGGCTAAGGCTAAGGTGTATTTCAGGGTACCCGACCCTACCTAGCAAAACAGGGCCGACCCTCGGAACTTTAATGCAATTTTGAAAAAAATATTGTATTTCATGTCATTTTTGGGCTATCTAAGCATTGATCTGATAGTTCACGAGTCAAGGCAGTTGTCGGGGAGTCGGCATTTAAGTTTGTGAGTCGATTTCTTGGTACTTTTCAGGCCAAAGTTAAAAAAATATGTATAAAGAAAATATATAGATAATCTGACCTACCTACCCTAGATTTTCAGACCATGTAACCCGAAACATACCTTTTATTTTTTTTGGCCTAAGGCAATCATGAGACCAATGTTGTTAAAGCATTTCAATCAGCGCTGTGATCCATAGGCCCTTTGAGCAACCTTGACCCAACACCTCAGGGTGCCGGCCTATCCTCCTTTCCCCATACCACAATTTTTATATATAAAGAATGTCAGTATAACTTTCGACTTACCTTTAAATACCTAGGAACTATCTTCTCTGAACCTAATCTTGCACTGTAATCAATGTGAGGAAAATATTTTGCCAGATTTGAGAATCTGGTCCCTCCAATATCCACACCCATCCCTCTACACTGAAAATCCATAGATTGAAAGGGTTAGTCAGTACAGACTATCCTAGGTTGGTCATATGAGTGTTAGTCACAATGGCAAAGTTATATTCAAAAATGACCGAGGGGTCAGTCAGTAGTGGCTAACCTAGGTTCATCATTGGTGTGTTGTATTTGTATACCACTAGTTGGGGCCACCTGTCATTACCACTCAGTGGCTCCCCATGGGAAAAAAAAGACTAAGGTGGGTTGGTCAGTACTGACCAACCTGACAATAATAACTGACCTAGGTTGGTCGTATAGGGAGCCGAAAATTGACTAACTAGGTTAGCCACTAGTGACTGAAAGGTTGGGCGTATAGGGAGCCTAGGAATATCAGTGTACCATAGGATTTCCTTTTACTCTGTTACAGCAAGCAACAAGTAATTGGAAGAAGGTCTTCGTGCCTGATAGCCATAAAATATTATTGGTCTTATAAGTCAACAGGTATCACAGATCAAGGCTCATTTGACCCAGAACCACCAAACAGGAGAACGCACGGACCTGGCTGTGTCGGGAAGCCGGAATCTACATTTAATTACACTAATACAGGTGAACATCTGAGGCACAAGGTGAATATGATTATATGTATCATGAGATCAGTGCATTTCTTGTACCTATCTGACCGGCATTAATTTCTTCCAATCATCGCAATAATTCTCACATATATATTTAGCCCTAATGGTGTGTTGCAGTGTATTTCTCTTTTTTCTTGATATTCTTTCCATAAAAATTATATATCCAAAGACAAACGAGGAGAAAGAGTCCTCCAATGTTAGATATAATGTTAACATTTGAAGTCATAAGTTTTCCAATGAGGTATAACAGTCACTGATGGCATTTCTAGTCTTTGACAAAATTGCTTCATCACTATGGGATGGTGTCGATCTACCACAACGGCCAATAAGCTCTAGCTCTCATTATTTCAATTATTATCTCTATTGAATTAGCTTGATTATTTATACTTTAAATCACCGACTGACAAGTTCTTTTTTAAAAATTTGGTCATAGCTTTGGATATATAGGAATGTTATTTATGATCTGTTTCAGTGAAATGTTTTTACAGAAAATTACGACCTTGAGACAAATAAGTTGATGATACTGTATCCATGCCTCATGAGTACAAGTCGGAATTGAAGGTTGTCTTTTTTTAATTCACTTGATAGTGAGGAAGGAGATGGACGAGACAAGACCATGTAAAGGGTGATTTTGTATTCAAGTAAATCCTGAAACCACAAGCTCTCAAAAGGCTACCTCATGGAAATATTAAGAATGAAATGCACATCAGATCACTTTCAGCCTGCATACCTACCAGCTGCTTCAACGGGCAAAAACTGAAAGCAGTCCATTACTGTTACATCCTCTTGGAATTAACTGGGCAAAGATAAAATATGTACTTTTGATTTGATTTGATACTCTAAGATACATTGAAGTCAATGTTAACTTTGGGGAATGGCCAATGCATATGCTCAACATATATATATTATATATATGTATTTATATATATGAATATATTAATATATAAATAGAAAATGGCGGTCCTTATATAATTGGCATAAGGTTTATCCGCCTTAATTTTGCCTTTTCCTTGCTAGCCGGTCAAAGATTGCACCCGGTCAAAGATTGCACCCGGTCATTGACAAAAACATTGGCCCATCTTCGCAAGACACAGCCATATATGTATATATTAACTAAGAAATAGATGGGGTACCTCATCCACCTACTGTAAAACATGGCGTATAGGCCACAGCAGGTATGATCACTAGTGCAGCTTGTAGGATTAGGACGAAGTCAAGGTTGCTTATGACAGTACTAAAGTTACCATAATCAGAAACTCTGTCTTGGCTTATATGATTTCCTAAAGTTGCAGATGCGGCTTATAATCGTGATAGGATTATACGCAAGGTTTTACGGCATCTAAATCTATAGCATCTAATATCAAAGGACTTTTATACAAAATGTCATGTAGAGCTCATGGTGTCTGGTAATCATATTATGAAAGGTTTTTTAGATAAGGTTGATGACACATGGGAGCTATTAATCCTTGTAGAATAATTCATTGCCTGAAGGCAATCATCTCAAGAAGGATGTCTTGGAGAAAAGAGGATGATAACCTAATCCTTTCAGGACAGTGTGATGATTAAATGCTCTGTGTACAGAGTCTTTGCAAAAACATTTTCATGCCACAGGACATTTGGTCCTGCATATTTTGCAATGTTGCAGGACCGGCTTCCTTTTTGAAAACCCCGGATACCAACATATCTGATAACTTATGCACTTTAACTAGGAAATAGTATTGTACATTATATTTGTAATCATTATGGCATATCAGGATGAGTACATAGTTTTACACAGTAGATTGACAAACATATTTCAGGTTTAGAAACCCAATCAAATTATTTTAGTTCAGAAACACCCAACATGTGACTGGACATTTGGTCCTGCTATGCTTGTCGATTTGCTGGACCGATGGCATTTTAGGAGGACATTGCCACTGCCCAGCAGGCTATCACAAAGACTGCAGACTGTACATGAAACACCATGCCAACCTTTCTGGAGTATGTATGACAAGCCAAGCCCAGGGGACTGAGGGGTATTTTGACCCTTTTGGACCCCTTTTTACTTGAACCTTTTGGTTTGGCCTTTCTTGGGGTTGGTCAAAAGTGGGGGGACATGTCCCCCCCACGTCCCCTCGGATGCCATGCCCCCGCCCAGAGGTTCAATATGATGCATGGATTGAGCACTGGCGAGTTACTTACCAAGTTCAAGTTCAATTGTTTTTACTACATAACTTCAAATGCATGTTTTTCAGTTGTAATATTGGGCCGACCAACCCTCTGTGATATCACTAAGCTTCATAGTATAAATGTATAGACAAATAATGTAACAGTGCCAACAGATATGTGTATGCTTATGTGGAATAATAAACTTTATGAGGAAGTGATTCGTTTACGGTATCTAGTTTTTCAGGGTGATTAGTAATTATGTTGCTCGCTTCTATACAATGTGTAGCTATGACACTTAATATTCCCATAGAATACATCACACTCTTCAGTACTGTTGAATGATACAGGTCTGAATTACAGCTAGCCCCTCGACAGGGCTGCATTTATACATTTTGATAATAACTAAGGGTACTCTGTATATAAGGACTATGCAGCTGTTAAGGGGTTATTATCCCGAATACCTGTCAGCTATAGTTGAGGGGAGTGGATAGTAATTTTGAGAGGTGTGACACAGAGTGACAGGATGATGGCTGTCTCATGAGATCAGGCCAATTGAAACGTCTCTGACCGGGTACCAGCTTTGACCGGGTGACATCATTGACCAGGTGCCAGCTTTGACTGGCTGACATAAAACAGTTTATCTAGGGCAGGCAAAGCGATATATGTAGATACAACCACCGCCATTTTCTATATTTTATTCCTTACATGAACATCAGGGAAGAAATAAAATTTTCTTAAATTCTTTTTTTATGGTGGTTGGTCAAAGCTGGTACCCAATCAAAGCTGGCACCTGGTCAAAGCTGGCACCCAGTCAGAGACGTTTCAATTGGCCCGATCTCATGAGACACAGCCATATGATAATGAGTAATCCAAGGGGATGGATACACTAAAAGGGCATTGTGGGAATATTATATTTGATCTAATTGCACTTCTTGCTAAAGAACATTGCCTGTCAGTAACAGGTCGGAGCAGGAATGTAACTCCCTCTCAACTTAAGTCAAAGGAGATTTGACAAAGCTTTCTGAAGCTAAGTTTGTTAAGCTCATCAAAACGTTGAGTTCATTTATGTATCACTTGCCCTAATGTATTCTAAATACTACTGTAGTGTCGATGAAAGGGTTGCACATTATTGAATATAAAGTGAAATATCACAAGTGTAAGTAGCAAGTAATTTTGGTGAACTAGGTACAATTTAACATCCCCACTGAGTTAGAAAACTAAATTATGGCAAATGTGATTTGGATTGCTTTCTTTGTTTCATCAAAAGCAGTCGCATTTCTCTCGTTGTTTCATCAAAAGCATTTTTCATATTGTAAGATTCAAGTCTCATATGAATCTAGTGTTTTGAAAAAGGCTTTAGGAGTTCCTGTGAATAGGGCCTCTATTATGCCTCTTGCTGCTAATATACATCTACCTTCTATATATATATAACACTTTCCACCCTCCCCTTGTCCTGAATTCACTGATCATACCTAAATGCTCCATAGTGCTTCCATGCGCTAAGATCTTTGCCATGATCACTCCATTACAGTAGATAGACTTCAGATAGTTGGCATGATGACGCTTGAGTCTAGGGATAGATATTTCAATGACATGAGGTCTTTGACCGGGTGTCGTCTTTGACCGGTGTCATCTTTGACCGGGTGTCGTCTTTGACTGGGTATTTAGAAAAGATTTTTTTTCCATTTAAAAAAAAATATTATATATGTATATGATGTAATGTACTTGGTGGGACTTCTTATTGCATAATACTTTGGACAGTGCAGCTGTTAAAGTTGAAGTAAGATACCCGGTCAAAGACGACACCCGGTCAAAGACTACACCGGTCAAAGACGACACCCAGTCGAAGACGTTTCAACTGTTACAAACTCATGAGACTGAGCCTGGAGATCGGTGCCAACCTTGTGGGTTGCCTTTTGACAGTTGCTGCCTCTAGATGTAGTGACATGCCCATCCACACCCCTCTGTGACCAAAGGACCTCAGTTTCTGAGAGCAAATTCAATACTGCACTGCAGGCTACGGGATTCATGAGACCAATGTTGCTGAGGCCTTTCAATTACTGCTGTGATCCATAGACCTTTGAGCAAAGTTAACCCAAAGAACCAATGGTGTTCTAAACCCTCCTCCTTGTCAACATTCTATCACTCTCTCCTCTCCCTCCCTCCCTCCCTCCCTCCCTCTCTCCCTCCCTCCCTCCCTCCCTCCCTCCCTCCGTCCTTCCCTCCCTCCTTCCCTCCCTCCCTCCCTCCCTCCTTCCCTCCCTCCCTCCCTCCCTCCCTCCCTCCTTCCCTCCCTCCCTCCCTCCCTCCCACCCTCCCTCCCTTCCTCCTTCCCTCCCTCCTTCCCTCCCTCCCTCCGTCCCTCCGTCCCTCCCTCCTTTTCCTCCCTCCCTCCCTCCTTCCTTCCCCCCCTCCCTCCCTCCCTCCCTTTATCCATTCCTACGTCATCTGTGTATGTCTTTCAGTCTGTATGTCAGTCTCTGAATGTGTCACTGTCTGTCTCTATCTGTCCTTCTCCATCCCTCCCTCTCTATCTCTAACTCTCCCTCTTTCTGCCAATAAGTGAGAGGATGAAAACGTTTTGAAGGAGTTAAGTGCAACTCTGTATTCATATCATTTAAAGGCCAGAAGAGTGTTCCTTCTGAGTGTCATGAAGAGAGATGATCCAACACCCTAGTGGACAAATTAATGGGCTTGTAATTTTCACAGAACTCACTTGTCACAAACATACCTCTCTAGTCTGAGAACTCAGGGCCAGGGAGAGGGACTAGTAAACTGGTGGCTGGCAATTCTAAAACTGTTTGGGATGAGGGAGGGAGGGGAATTTGAGGGGAAATGCAAAGGTGGAAAAGAGAGAGGGAGGGAGTTCAGAGGGAAATGGCAGTAGTTGCTGCTGCAAAATATAACTCCTAGAATCGACATTGCAGGTTAGCTACACACAGAAAAGTAAAGGTATCAACTGTGTCTCCCGTGTGGCACTGATAAAATAGAGAGTCAAACTGATAATGACTCTGCTCATATGAAGGGTCAAGTTGACTCTGTTCTATCATTGTCAACTTGAGTTGACTCTCTACTATCAAGGTCAACTCAAAGGGTCAATAATTGCTTGACACCCTATTTTTACCAGAGCCACGTGGGGGACACAGTTGACTCCTTTACCTTTCTGTGTGTATGGCATAGTTCTTGTCTAGACAAAGGGTATCCTTAGGAAGTGCCTGAATATTTCAGTAGGTAATATATCAGCATCTTCTGCACGGTACAAGGGACAAGGTGAGATATAACAGAGGCAACAAAACATGGAATATGAATGGAAGGTGAGGAGATAGGGACAAAGGGCAAGACAGAAAATAGATAAAAGGCTACCTCTGGCTGTGGAAATAATTTTTGGAAAACAGGAACTAGAGAATGATGAAGGGAGGTATGTAAGAAGTCAGGCAAGGTGCTGCAAAGCTGAATTAATATTGATACCAATCTGTAGGATAAAGAGAAGGGTAGGAAAATAAGCAATGAATGAGTAAGTGCTGAAGATGTCAGAAAGTTCTATTAGATTCTGTGAACAACATCTCCTAAGCTATCGGTAGTAGTGTAGAGGTTGCAGAAAGATTGATCATGATGTGGAAGGGAATGGAACAACATACCAATTACACTTGTGATTAGCATGCTAATCATTACATATCCGAACCTTGTCTGTCTACTGTCCACTGCCTTCACCACTGGATCAATATGGGGCGAGATAAGTCACTGGCACCACGGTCCACCCCCGCAGATCTGACATCACAACACTGATCGCCTACATTAGTATGGATAACTGAAGACAACAAGTAGAAATTGCTGATTTTATCAACACTTACCCACAACATAATTATTGTTCTTTCAGCTCCCAAATACTGAGGGTCATTACATCTATGCTAGCCTTAATTTGGATGTTTTGGTCATATTTGAAGGGATATCTATAGCAACATTTACTTTCAAACTGCATTGTTGATAAGTTCATGTTTGATGTAATTTTTTAACCTAAAAGGTGACTTTCTTACATGTATTTGAAGTTGTGCCAGCTCCAGATTATACTTGTGGGATGGTAACCTGATAGGTTAGACAACTTTTGACTCGTTTTTTTAATGAGAGTCACTTAGACGAGTCGGGAGACAAGTTTACTTTTTCAGTGCAGTCTGTACCATCCCTTATAGGCCTGCAAAGGTTACTGTTGATGGTACCTCTAAGGAAGGAATGGTTGCTACATGCTTGCAAAAGTGTTCATTTCCTGTCTATCCAAATACAAGGTTATTGTCTTGCACTTCCTTAGTACAGTGTTCTTATCATATGTAATGAGAATCATCATGGGAATCATATTCAACATGTACTGTCTACAAGCCATCTTCTTCTTGACTTTACTTATGATTTTGACACATTTAACTATTCATCTGCTACAATGATTGGGATGTACCCATGCAGTAAATGAATTATTACTGAGCTAAACTCTGCTCAGGGTTTCAGAAGGAAAAGAAACATACTTTTGCTTATATTTTCCAACATTATTTCCCAAGAAAGAATGAATGGGTGATGGTCTATCATTCAGCAACTATTATTAGCGCACATTCACATTTGAATAAAACCTTTTGTTTGTAAGTGAACATGGAAGTGAACATGTCAGAATTGAAAGTTGTTTTCTTTATTAACTAGATGGTGAGGCAGGAAATAGATGAGACAGGACCATGTAAAGTGAGCAGGTGGTATTTATGTAAATCCTCAAACCACAAGCTCTCACGAAGATACCGAATGAAAATGTTCAGCGTGAAAAGCATATCAGATGACTTTCAGTCTGCATACCCTACCAGCTGCTTCAATGGAGGAAAAGGAGAAAGCAGTTCCATTACTGATACCAGATATCAACTTCAATTACAACACATAGCTGACCCTAACTGTGTTATATATCAGTAACAGTGGTAAAATTAGGCCATTGTAGTAACACTCCAGAGAATGAATCCATTTACATGCCCGGTCAGATATGATGTGAGTACCATTTTGACCAATTTTGAAAAGCTTTCAATGTAATGTGATAAAATAGTACCAATAAAAACCTCAAAACTCATTTAACTGCCCTAAAGGCATTGGCATCAGGATGGCTAAAAGGTCCTCAGTCAGCCTCGAGCTCTCCAGGCCCAGTGCCGCCATTAGGCGGTACTGGGCCTGGACAAATTTATATCTAGAAAAAATGATCCGGGATCCTGGGTCATTTTTCAATGAGGTGTGTGGGTTCAAACCCCACCAGGGCACACTTGGTAGCATTTTTTTCAAGTTATTTATTTAAACAATTCGAAGCATAATTACACCTCTAGTGACATAGTTATATCATCTTTTTAATGTTTTTATATACATTATTTCAATTTAGATGCATTATGCAGATATCACCATTACTACTAATTGGGCATGAGTGGGGTTGGAACCCACAATATCCTGAGTGCTGAAACAGGAGGCCTATACTGTAGGCCTACACAGTGGCATGGTATGTGGTCCAGTGTAGGTATATAGGCCTAAGTACTCTCCCAGACTGTAAACGTACAGTCAGGGCCCGAGACTGGTCCTCAGTAGGACCAATCTGTATGTAGCACTCCTCTCAGTAGCTACTCAATATGTGCAATGTGTGCTCTGAATGAAGTCAACCATAGAGCTTTTTTGCTTCCTATACAATTCCCTCAAATTGCCCACCATTTACCCAACAGTTACCCACATAGAAAGCCCACCATGGTACTATTGGAGAGTAATGAACTAAGCTAGTTTCCCTGGTAGCCTGAAAGGGTGGTCTAAACTGGGGGCTGGGGAGGGTTGGGGCTGGGGAGGGTACCGACTTCCAGGAACAGATCCATAATCACTCTGAACTACAATGACACTGCCTTTTGCTAATCGATCATATCTCTGCCCCAACCTGCATGCTCAGACAAAAATTTGATACTTTTTCTACAGTGCATTTTTTATGCATCATGGAAGAAGTGCTGAATCAACTCACTGTACATGTGCCACTCTTTGATGTTTAAAAGATTTGTTCTCTTCATTTCAAATTGGCTGATATGTAGATAGAGGTGAAATTAAAAGGTTTATCTCCAGGGTAGGCCTGGGAATGTGTACATGGACTAATATTTGGAGTGTGTGATGGGGTCGGGCAAAGAGGTCTTTGCTCTCCATATGTTCTCACCTACTTGCCAAGTAATCTTTAAAATTCTGCTCAATAGATGGAAAAAGTTGATTGTCCTTTTGGAGAGTGTAGCAGATCCATAAACCTCCCGTACTGGAAGGTCAACTCATCATTTCATCTGAGCAAGCATGAGGTCAGTGCTCACTCTGTGCCAAGTTTTGCAACTGTGGAACTCCAAAATGTACTGTGACTATCCGTTTTTAAGCATTGAGAGATTATTTAGGTGGAGTGCCTAAGAAGATTTTATACTGTATGAAGCGTCAGGGTCAATGTTGATGTTAACCTTTGGGCAATAGCCAATGCAAATGTGAAACATAGGTAGCTAGTTCAA
The DNA here is from genome assembly GCA_947462335.1 of Harmothoe impar. NCBI lineage: Eukaryota > Metazoa > Annelida > Polychaeta > Phyllodocida > Polynoidae > Harmothoe > Harmothoe impar. The sequence goes on along the minus strand of OX381719.1, from coordinate 54,043,963 downwards.
ATTAGATAGTAAGGCCAAAAAAAAGAAAAAGGTGTGTTTCAGGCAACATGGTCAGAATTTCTAGGGTAGGTAGGTCGGTTTTTGTTTTTTTAATTTATTTTGGTTTTTTTTAACGTAAAGAGAACCAGGAATGGGTCGCGAATCGAGAAATGGACTCGCGACTCACCAGAATCATTCAATAAATCCTCTATTGACTAGGAATATCAAGAAGTTATTGCATATTCCTCTTAAAAAGCCATTTTCTGAAGTTAATCAATTATTCAGGCCTCTGAGGTCACTGGGAGCTTGTTTTTCTTGAAAGAATTTGTAAAAATTGAGAAAAATAAACAATAAAAATCAAAAAAAGAAAAAATTCTCCAAAATTGGGAAAAAAATGCTAGGGTAGGCCCTTTTTGAATCTAGGGTCGGGTTGCCTGAAATACACCTTTTTTTTGTTTTTGGCCTAACATAAACATTTTTATTACCAAGACAATAGCTGAGAGGTCTGTTGTACTTATTTGAAATCCAACAATAGAGGCCTTTTATATCAAGTTTCATGTAGAGTTCATGTAGCCTGCTAGTCACATTATGAAAATTGCTGCAGATAAGGTCTATAAGGCATATAGAAGATGATAATCTTTGTAGCATAAATCATTGCTTGAGGGCTATCATCCAAATTAGCTGTCAGCCTTGGTGGACGGAAGGCGGTCTGGGAGAAGAGGATAATAACCTAATCCTTTTAGGACAGCATGATGCTTTAATGCTTCATGTACATTGTGCACCATACCTACCCTTCAGGAATATGTGCAACACCACTAGAGGGTCAGTATCATGTATGATTTGAGCACTGATGAGTAACTCACCAGGGCTGCATATATGGCTGTGTCTCAAGACCTGTGGACAATGTTTTTGTCTCTGACCGGGTGCCGTCTCTGACCGGGGGTCGTCTCCGACCGGCTTGGCTTGATAAGGTCAAAATACTAACAGCAGGAGGCTAATTATAACTATAACTATGATTATATAACAACCGCTATAACGTTTTTCCAAATCCTTATATATATGAGTGTAATTCTTTTTAAAACACCTTTTTCTGACACCTGGTCAGAGACGGCACCCGGTCAGAGACGGCACCCGGTCGGAGACGGCACCCGGTCAGAGACGGCACCCGATCAGAGACAAAAACATTGTCCCAAGGTCGTGAGACACAGCCCTGTACATGCATTTTGGTGACGACAGAGGATATAGTGTATATAAGTAGCCACGACAATTGGTGCTGCTCATCAGTTGGATGCGTGGGCCTACTGGTGCACCGATTACACACCTACACACGGGCTGTTTTTTCACTCAGTAAACAGGGATACCCCCTCCCTATTTCCTTTATTGTGAGTGCATATTACATCAGTTACTCTCAGTTACGCATTACGCAGAAAGGAAACTAATTAAGCTACAACTCAGTACTCGTCATATTTGAATGCATTAATACAGACAACATTTATCATGATAAAATATATTTGTATTTTCTCTGTGGTGATGCTAAAATAACCTCTATGCACCTCTCAAGGGGAAGGGTATATTGTCTGATAACTTTGGTTGTGGGAAGGTGGTCTGGGGAGTGGAGAGTGAGTAGCAGAGGTGTGGCATGGAGTGACAGGAATATTCCCAGGGGGAAATACAGGGGATGGATACACTGAATGGATAATGTAGTGGAAGAGCCTAGGGAGTGTGGTGCCTGATTGGTCAAATTGCAGGAGAGTTCTTGCTGGAGAACAGTGCCTAATAGCATTTTGGAGCAGATATCTGATGAGATCCAAAGTTCCCTTACTCCGTTCCTCACACTACTCTAATCAACATTAGCCAGAAGAGATTATAGATAATACGAGCCACCTAAAGAAAGATCTCTTAAGCACACCAAAGCCTTGACTTCAATTATGTGTTTTTCCTACTAAAAAAATAATTTAAAAAAAAGTTTCATACTAAAAGCTAAATGCTACAATAGAATGATTGAAAAGTTGCACATTGCTGATTTAAGGTGAAATTCCATCGATGAAGTAGCCTAGGTGAACTACATGAGAACTATGTACCACTGATTGACAACACCAAAATATGATAATGGTAACTGTTGAGTTTGAGTTTGATTACTTTTATTGCATCACATCTCCTGAGTATTTATAGCGGTACAAGTGTATTCATAATACTGGTACATATTCTATTAAACATTATGCAATTCTTATGATTTGATCACATTAAAGTCAATACTTTCAAGTGTCTTCACTTGAGTAGAACACATATCTTGGCGCAAGTGTCTTCACTTGAGTGGCATGTGTCGTGGGGTCTCGAGTGTTGTCATGGAATAAATTCAGGGTTTAGCTCGGATCCAACTTTCTGAGTTCCTTTTAGAGTATGGGAGGTTTGTCATGCCCTTATCCTACAAAATTGCCCTTATCCTACAAAAATGTATAGCTTTGTAGTATAAGGGCTGTCAGTCAGGCCCTTATCCTACAAAATTGCCCTTATCCTACAAAACCTATCCATCAGGTAGGTTTTGTAATATAAGGGCCATCACCCAAGCCCTTATCCTACAAAATTGCCCTATCCTACAATATAAAATGAAAATAAGCATTTTCTGGGTCAAGTGCATGTATTAGCCCCTTATCTTATAAATCGTCCTTTATATCGGTTTTGTAGGATAAGGGCTTGACTGATTGCCCTTATCCTACAAAATTAGTATCAGTTTTTAGGAAAAGGGCAAATTTTGTAGGATAAGGGCATGATTGACGGCCCTTATACTACAAACCTATATGATTTTGTAGGATAAGGGCAATTTTGTAGGATAAGGGCTTAACAAGGTTCTTCGCCTAGAGGTCAGAGGTTCCTCTATAGCTTGGGGGCTTTGTTGTATCCTGGCCATCTTTGGGACTAAGCTATAACATGGGTAACTTTCTTGCGTGAATTGGTTTTTAAAAGCAGCCACATTTCAGAAGGAGGTTGTAGAATTCTCATAGAATCTGTTGATTTAGAAATGGTTTTAGAAATTGTTTTGATCAGGGCTTTTCATGCCAACACAGCTAAGCCTCACGGTGCGTTGAGCACTGTCTTTGTCATGCTGACCCCATTAGAATCTAAAAAGGTCCTGGCCAGAAAAAGAAAAAGTTGTGTTCAGGTAACATGGCCCAAAAAAATAGGGTAGGTAGGTCCTTTTTTTTTTTACCAAATTCTTTTAAGGATTTTGTGACAAAATACCTCCCATTTTCGTATAATTTTCAGAAAAAAATATTTCAGTAGAAGAAAGTGTTTTTTGGTAGAAAAAACACAAAAATGCCTTCCAAAAAATAATAATTTAAAAATTGGTTAGGGCCAAAAAAAAGAAGTTTTGTAACAGTTTTGAGATTTTGCTCCTCATCCAACCTTCTCTCTTAATATATCCCTTTACTCTGAGATTCCAAGCAACAAGTAGACTCATCTGAAAAGCTCATGGTGCTGTTATCTCAGCTTATTGACGAGCTTCAGGACGAGGGGGAGAGTACCAAGGGCCTTAGAGCCCATCAGATTTATGTCGGTACTATGGCTGATCAGGGCATTTATGATATAAAGGCTCTAGTCTCATATGATCAGGCCATTAGGGACAAAGCCGAAAAAGATGGTATTGACTGTATTATTGGTATTGACACTGCCCTTTCCAATTTTCATCTGGGTTACGCAGGTACCAAGCAGGCCCGAGGATTATCTGGGAAGGGGGATGGTCAGGGTTTTCACAAGAGTAAGAGCAAGCCAAAAATCAAAGGTGACAGTTTCGCGGGCTGGAAAAGGGTGGCCGCGGAAAAGAAGTGTTGTTTTGCATTTGGGGCGGCTCGCCCGTGTGAGGGCTGCGCATATAAACATGAATGTGGGTATTGTGGATCGAGCCAGCACGGAATGTTAGCATGTAAGGGCAAGGAAGCCGGTGTTGGGGCTTCTAATTGACTGGGTGACCCACCTGGCAGTCTGTCTGATTGTAGTGACGCATATGATTGTGTAATTGACGATAATCCGGCTGTTGTTGACATATTTCATAATAGTGAAAGCGCAAACTGTGAAATTATCCGTCATGTTGGTGATTCTCAAAACGAGGCCCGCCGTAAATCGGTAATACATGATGTCGTAAATGTCGACCGGGTAAGAGGAAATGAATTTCCCTGTAATGAATTTTGTTATACAAATTCTGACAATGATTCTGTCTCTAGTGAAGAAAGTGTCTTTGTATCTACGGAAAATGAGGTTTTAGAATGTGCCGGCCTTCCGCCAGTCACGAGCGAAGGTTTACGACAACGCTACATCCGGGTATTCATAAACAAAAATGGCGATCGGGAGTACGACGTGAGTTTGCCGAATACATCAGATTGGGATAATCTCCCGGAGTATGCGGGCGTAACTAAAGATGTGAGTATTTGTAATTCATTTGCGGCCTTCTATGATTGTGACACCCCCGTATGTTGTGTAGAGGTAGTTCCTGGTACTTATCTCCCCGTGTTTGACGAATGTTTAGCGGGCGAGTGTAAATGTGTTTACATTTTACATGGGGCTGTCACTCAACTCAAGCCTTGTCAATTCGCTGGCTATTTGTACTCATTTGACGTCATAACAAAAGACGATTGGTTTGTGATCACAGGTGTATGCCGAGGATTTAGAATTCTAGACAAAGATTGCAATACTGCTTATTTCTGTGAAAATTACTCGTCTGTCACAAAAGGCGCGTTCAAAGATGAAATGACAAATAAAATCCTTGCTGAGTTAGATACCGGTAAGGTGAGGATGGTGACAAAGGTCCCTAGATGTGTGCACGCGTTAGGTGGTGTAGTCAAAACGGACGGATCTCTCCGGCCCATCACTGATTGTTCTTCTCCCGAGGATATCAACATCAACCTCTACATGGATAATTCCTGTAGTAAGTTTTCATATCATAGTATTGATGATGTAGTTGAATTGTTGGAGGGGGGAGAATTTTGTGGGGTGACAGACATCAAAAGTGCTTATCGCAGTGTCAATGTAATACCCTCCCATACGGAGTATCAGGGTTTCAAATGGGACCTGGGAAGTGGAGATGTATTTTTCAATGATTTATGCATATGCTTTGGCCTCCGCTCTGCCCCCTGGATATTTACCCAGATATCAAACTTCGTTGTAAAATGTGCAGCGGGGGAAGGTGTAATCAATTGTATAAATTACTTAGACGATTACATTGTAATAGATACTGATGAGGAGCGTTGCACGGTGTCACAGTGCAGACTTCATGATGTCCTGAATGACTTGGGGTTTGTTGTGGCCACAAAAAAGGTGATATGGCCATCCCAACGGGTAAAGTACTTGGGTATAGTTATTGATACGGTAGCTATGTGTATTTCCCTGGATGTTGATAAAGTTGATCGGGTTGTTAACTGTGTGTCTGATCTATTGAACAAGAGGTGGTGCCCCCGCAAATTACTGGAACAGACAGCTGGCCCCTTGGCACATTGTGCCACGGTTGTGAGGGGCGGGCGGACATTCACCAGACGCATATATAATATTCTAAGAGACACCCCCCCTGCTTGCAAACGCATTAGGCTGTCAGATCTAGTCATGGAGGACTTGAAGTGGTGGAATATATTCTTGATTTCATTCAATGGTAAAACCAAAATGTTTGACAAAAATTGTAAGATTGTGTCCCTGGTGACGGATGCCTCCTCTACAGGGTTTGGGGGTCACTCACCCGATGACTTCTTCTGGGGATTCTGGAATGATGACCAAGAACTGTGCCCCCACCATGCAAAATGTCCAGTGGAGGTGGTATATGACGGTAACATAAACATTGGGGAAATGTGGCCAGTAGTGGTGGCCGTACACCGCCAATACTCTAACTGGAGGAATGCTATAGTGGATGTCACTACTGATAACACCCAGGTTTACCATGCATTGAGGACAGGCAGGGGGAAGAATCACTTGACAATGTCGTGGTTGAGAGAACTATTCTGGGTTACTTCCTTCTACAACATACACATTCGTCCCTCATGGATAAGATCCGAGGATAATATATTGGCAGATTCTCTGAGTCATTTACGGAATCCAGATTGTGTAGAGATCTGTGCTGATCAAATCATTGATTTCAACCTATGTTGCAGACAAAGACTTACTGAGGAAGGAATGGGGCCAAGTACGGGCTTTGTGCTGGGCCGACAGCACAATCAGAGCCCGGAAGTCACAGTGGCGGAGGTTCTTCCAGTTCTGTGACAGTTATGATGTGGTTCCGGTACCTGTGGATGTAGAGGGGATCTGCCTCTATATCACTCACCTGACCAAGACTGTCTGTTACGTCACCATAGCAAATTATGTATCAGGGGTGTACAAGCTACATGATTACCTGGATACACCCCATCCGGATTCGTCCAGTTTCATAGTCCAGTCTACATTGAGGGGTGCTAAAAGGCTCCTGGGAGCTGAGACTAGGCCTTCCCTACCACTGTCTCCTCGTAATCTGGTGGACATTTATCACACTTTGGATATGTCAAAGTTCCAGGACAAGTTATTCTGGTGTGCACTGGTGCTGGCCTTCAGGTGTTTATTGAGAGTGGGCCACGTGACTGCGTCACCACACCAGTTACTGGTGAGAGACATTAAATTACGTGAGGGTGGCTTGGATGTCACCATCAGGAGTTCAAAAACAGTTCAGTTTCGGGAAAGAACCAATGTGGTTCCCGTGCAAGAGTCACAGTCAAGTCTGCTGTGTCCAGTCCGTGTTATCCGGCAGCTTTTATCTGACACCAAAAGCTCCCCTACCTCACCTCTCTTCAATTTGACTTATAATCTCTACTCATCGAGGCTGAAGAAGGCCTGTGCATCCATAGGATTAGTAGGACATTATACGACCCACAGTATCCGCAGGGGGGCGGCCAGCTACCTAGCTACTTTCCTACCCCTTCATGACGTTAAAGCATATGGGGACTGGAGGAGCTGGGCCGTCCTCCTCTATCTCTCTGATACTTATGATTCTAGGAGAGATAAAGACGATGTTGTTGCTGGGAGGCTATCAGAATTTGTTTGATTGGGCAAATGTTTGTTGTTTGGTCTTGGCTGCTTCCTACCACCTCAGGTCGGCGGTCTAGGGCAAATGTATATTTGTATCATGTTGTTTATCTCATTGAAGTACCGTATAAATATGTGTCTAATATATGTCATGCAATAGGATGTATTAGTGTATATTTACTAGGCTATGCCAACTACCCATGTATGGACTATATCCATCCAACTCCCCCAGCATAGACTATACTAGTGTGCCTCAACCACACCAGGGGGAGTTCACTCCTGGGCGCTCAACACTGACCGAGCGTCCCATTCAACCACTAAGCACCAAGGTGCGCGACCTGCTGTGTAACATTTTTTCTTTTTCTTGTTCACTTTATTGTTATTGAATAAAGTGCTTCCTACCACCTCAGGTCGGCGGTCTAGGGCAAATGTATATTTGTATCATGTTGTTTATCTCATTGAAGTACCGTATAAATATATATTATTTCCATTAATTATGTATATGTTACTTCACATTTATGTTAGGTCAATAGGTCCTGTACCTATTGTCACAACAGAAAACAGCATGTGCAGTGTGTTATAATTATCTTTGATAATTGTACATAATATATGCCACGTACAAAGATACATTTACAATCAACAAAGTAGTAGTAGGCTCATCAGTACACTGTTGTGTGAGCCACACCACAAAATAAAGTTTTACAAGAATAATTTATCCCCAGGATTTATTTTTGGCAAGTAGAGATTCTCTCCAATAGAGATGGCATAGGCAGTTCATTTTGCAGGTCTATTAGGGATGATGGAGGTTCAGTGAAAAGAGATACCATGTGGTCTCCAGACAGGTAATCATGGGGAAGGCCAGACCGGCTGTTACAGACAGGAAATGGGAAATAGGAGATGTGGGCTGAGAGTACCCAATAGTGGTAGTGGTGTGTAAAGCAGTATAATGTAGGAGGAAGTAAAAATATATGTAATATGGGGAGAGTGGTTAGTAGCACAGTCCTTATGAGTCCCCTAGCAGGGGAATACCAGAGGATACTTTTAGTTCAGGGTGAATACTAGTGTTGCATCTAGTGTTGCATCTAGTACGAATTTGTTTTAGTTTTTCCTTTGAGATTCATAACTTAACAGATCCTTCAATGATCTTTCCAATTTTAATATATTAACAACAGTATTTGGTATGCAATGAATGATTGGGCCCTTTAGTTCTTCTTCTAAATACAAATGTAAGAATGCTTTAAAAATCTTAATACTTGTGGTTCTTTCTTTTTAAATTGTAATAACACTTCTCTGGATGTGTCCTTTATAGCTTTGTAACTTTGCCATGGCCTCATGAAAGTGTTATTGTTTAGTTGTTATCACACTACTAACAGGTCTATCTCTATCTATCACATCTTTAATCTGGCCAGGGTTGCCTCCACAGTGTGCAGAGCTTTCTGTCACATAGTAAAAACTAGTTTAATCTGACATAGTGCATCCACGGAGGATATATCCAACACATCAGGGGGAGTACAGACACTCCCCTGACATGTTGGTTTATCTTTTACAAGGCCGGAGACTTTCCTGCAGTCTTTTAACTACTTATATTCATTCACAGTTCGCAATGTGTAACTATAAATGACAACCAGGCGATCGCTCCTACAACATCTGAATGTCAAGTTTCCTATATCACCGTTGACAGACATAGATATTAAGTAATATAAGGAAGCTGGTCTGACAAGGGACTGTCATGTTGTGATAACATAGTGGCCTTCAAAAGCTTAAGATTCAGTATATGAGTGCAATACTTTGCACCAACTGATACAATACTGTTACTTGTTATGGAATAACACCACCAATATGTTATGGAAATGATTCTAGACATATTGGAGGATTCTTCTTCTTACTTGGCATAGGGTAATGATGGCCTGACATCTTTAGGGGTAGACTCCTAACCCTGTAAATAACACTGCTGCCACCAGCTTCTCCTGCTTTAGATGTTCACCCATAGCTTAGTACATCCACCTCTATTAGTCATAGTTATTGCAGATCTGCAGCCAGTAAAACCAGTTTGATGGTTACCGCTGGCAGTAGCCTTGATCTTTGATGCTTGTCAACTTCTGGGAATATTGATCTGTTATGGATGTCAGGTACGAGGCCCTTCTCCCTATTACTTGTTGCTTGGTGTCACAGAGTAAAGGGATGGAGGTTTCAGTGTGGACTGGTAGATGAACCAATGTCTCAAAACTGACACAATATTTTCCAACCATCCATTGCCGTGCAAGAGAAGGTTTCATAATGTGAAGACTTCACATATATTTCAATGAGCACCTGGTAAACTTAAACTATTTTAAGCATGTTGACCTCTCTATAATTAGCTCAGTGCCTGCCATTTTTCTCCTCCCACACACTGTTATCTTTATCCTTTTAGCCATTTATCCCTATGTCTCACTCTTCACAATATAATACCCAGGAAACTGGGGTGAGGAAGGGTGAGACTAGTGCGAGCATTGCCCATAGAGCAAGGTAGGATGAGCCCTGTGTGTAGAAGCTCACCCAATGTGCTAGACTGGGCAAGCCTTGTGCCTATAGCCTCCTCTGCCCTAACACACACTGAGGGTGACCCTCTGGTCTGTGTGCTGGCACACCACCTTACCCAAGGTCCCCCCAAGCATGCACACCAGTATATAGTAGGTTGTGTATTGCCATGGTGGATAAATAGAGGTTCCTTTATATGGCCACCCTACACAGATCCGCTATAGTATAGTGGTCATCACTGGTGCTTTGTATGTGAAGGGTCCACGGTTCAAGACTCGTCCATATCAACCTACCCAGCATTTTTTTCTTATTTGTACTAATGTAACTTTACAATTGTCCACAAAATACATGTCACTGGTCTATTGTTCTTAAAACAAGGGACAACTGGGAGAACTTACATCATAGCTGCATAAGGGCTTTTCTTGTGCTACTGCAAGCCCCTCTTGTAACTCTTCCACAGTGACACACAGTCCCAGCCATCAAGCCTGGATTTGGGCAACATGGCAGAGAGCTAGATAGGGCTAGCACAAGATTCAGGCTTGTGTGAGGGCAATGCTAGGAACAAAAGGTTAAAACATTCCAATGTAATACATATAGGTTCCTTAGATATCCCAACCTTGTACCCACATGGTAGTCTAGTGGTCATCACAGTCACCTTGTATCCCAAAGGTCCAGGGTTTGTGACTCAGCCATGTCAACCTTCCCACTATTTTATCTTCAATTTTCTATTTTAATGAAGAAAAAATGGTGGGTAGGTTGACATGACCGAGTCACAAACCCTGGACCTTTGGGGTACAAGGCGACGGTGCTGACCAGTATACTACAGTGTGGGTGTGAGGTGTTGACATATAAGTAACTGATATATACTGCACACTGGACAACCCCACACCTTGTGCAAGCCCTCACCCACCTCTCACCCAAGTTCCCCCACCACCAGCTAGCCACTGGGTGGGATTGGGTGGGCATGTGGAAGTGCTAGGGCACCTCACCCAAAGCTCACACTACCTCACCCCTTGAGCTAGGCACAAAAGTAGTTTGCCCTAGCTGGCACTAACATGCTCTCCTCACCCCAGTTTCCTGGGTACTTCCTTCCATTACCCTACATTTTCTTACACCAATCTACAAAGCCACAGACTCTGGAGTGTGTGTTTTTTAAAATGAACTGACCATTGTTTGAGTTAATTATATAATAGATCTTGTTAGGTACCTCAAATGAACACAAAGTACCACTTGATTCATTTCTTAGTAGATTATCTTAGTAGATTATCTAAGACCTGTGCACATGAAGATAGAGTGATTGCAGGCATGTAACTAATCAACTTTGCCTCCAGGTGTCAATGGGATAAACAGGGACAGCGCACGCACATTGCAACCATCCCTTCAGGTCACGTGACAGGAATGGGTCATTAGCAACAAGGCATCATGGGATTGACCCTTACAGCAGGAGGTGATGGGTAATTGGCACTTCTGGCGAGAACCTGCAATGTCTGGAGGGAACCACAGTAGAATAGCTGAAGGGTAGGTAATCCAGGCAGATGTCTCAGACATTGGGCGTAGGGGTGGGAGATGAATGGTTCTTGTCCACAAGCTTCAGCAAGCTGAGGGCAAGGGAGGGTTTGCTATACAGATTGTAGCAGCAGGAGAGAGGCAGAGAAACAGAGAGATTGTGAAATGAAAATTGTGAAATGAAAAGCAACATAGTCAGATTTGATGCAGGAATCCATATAGGGAGGGAGGAAAAGGGGGGTTGTGGTATGAGGAATAGAGGATAGGACAGCACTATTCTGCTTTGGGTTATCTTTGATCAAAGGTCTATAGATAGCAGCAGTTATGTCCAGGCATCAACAAAATTGGCCCCATGATTCCACTAGCCTACAGTGTAGCACAGATTTTCCCTTCATGTAACTGGAGCCCTTCGGTCAGGCTAAGTGAATGTAGCAGGATGACATCAGAGAAGGGCTTTGACACGGATGTCAATAAGTCTAGAGGCAGCAGGTGTCAACAGCTAGCCCACAACGTTCATGCCAATCACTTCTACATGATCCTATTACTTTCTTACTATGTGATTAGGCTAGTGTCAGGTACAGAGAAAGGGTACTTTGAATCCAATCAGATTGCTGCTTGCAGCTCATCCATTTTGATGCTTCCATCAAATTACACAATCAGTGTATGGGTGTGAAATGTGAATGGAATATAACCCTCTGGTTTTTTTTTCTCATCATGTTACTTTCACTCTGTGTCTCACCTCTCTAACTTACTTACTTTATAACATCTCTGATCTGCAGACCCCCTTTTCTCAACAATAGTAGCGAGTTTATTGAGATGATAACCTTCAATGCTTCAAGGGCCGCATATTACTTTAATACAGACACTTGATACTAAAAGTAAATCTTTAAAGTATAAGTTCATGCAAGGATACCTCATGAGATGAAATGCATCTGAGATGGCTTTCAACATTCATGGCTACTAGTCGCTTCTTTGGGTGAAAACCTAAAATCAGCTCCATTATTGCTATCAATAATCAACTTCCATTACAGCAGGGAGCCGAACTCAATTGGATTATAGATCAGTAAGTGAGTTATAACTGGGCCATTATAGGGACACCCTGGAGGGTGAATTAATTTTACTGCTTGGTTGGAAATAACATAATTATAGCACAGAGGCGAAATGGCCAAAGAGGATTCTGAGCTTAACGGCGCACACGCCTTAATGGTTATTCCATATGGAGAGTGTGCTCTGAAAGGAATGTCTCTAGCTACAATACTTTTAAATTGTCAACCTGGTATCCATTGTTCCCCACACTGTAAAAAGTTGGTTGCCGTTTTTGTGGGTGTACAATAAATTATACAGTAGGTGTACTTTTTTTTTTGTAGGTAAACAGTAGAATCTACTGTAAATCTACTGTAAAACCATTCTACAGTAAATTCTGCTGTAAATTTATAGTGGATTCTTCTGTGTACCTACACTAACTATTTACAGTGCACATAGAGATTCCACTTACCTACTCCCTGGTCGCTGTAGGGGCTACAGACTTCAGTGGGCAAATCCAAAACCATTCAGAACACAAAATCAATAGCTTCTGTTGCTCACTTGTTTCTCCGGCTCAACATGCATAGGTTTTCCTATTTGTATTTTACATGCACCATGCATCAATACGAATTGGGACACACTGCTAAGTCATAATGATGCCCTTAGATCTTGAGTTGAAAATTAATGGTTTCCAGGTTTAGACAAGCAGGGATTCATTTCATTTGAAGTATGTGATTGAGTCAGGCAAAATAGTCTGATTTACCTCCCTCAAAATGGAATATATTACCTCATGGCAGAGATGCAATGACAGCATAACAAGAGTGTGGAACCTCTCAGAGATTGTAGCAGATCCGGAAGCCTCCCCCAGCGGAAGGTGCACTCATCATTTCATCTGGCCAAGCATGAGGTCAGTTCGCATTTGGCACCAAAACATGTCAAGGGTTTATTCCTATATGTGGTGTTACTTTGAGTCTAGACAAATCAAGTGGTTATTTAGGCATTGTGGCCAAGGAGTGCACTTTGTCAGGTAATGGTGATTGACTTGGCATAGAAAGATATGCGGTATGCATAATACCTATGTATTAACAACAATACTGGAAGAAATGTATCAAGAGATCATTTAGGTGTTATGGATGAGAAGTGCACTCTGTTAGGAAATAGTGGTTGATTTGGCACAAAAAGATACATTATTGACAATGATACTAGATGAACTGATTAGGTCAATGTTTATACTTCTGTTGCTACAGTTGAGAAAGGGATGTACATCTATGGTAGATGGCCAGTAGAATTCAATGGTAGCAAAATCGAATAGAACATCCCTTCTTTCAAACATGCACTAACGGCTTTAGAGTAGAGCATATCATAGACTTCATTATGTAAAATAACATTAGAAACATGACCCAGATAATCTAATGACACATGATCATAAGCTGCTCTTTGCAGCCTACATCCTCTTGAAATGTTATCATCTTGATTAGCTAAATGTGGCATAGGAAGCATAGAGGATAAAACCTGATCCCTTAAGGATTACTGGATGGATTCAGGTACCAAGCCTACCCTGTGGGAGTGTATAAACCCTGTAATGGCAGCCTGATAGAATAATGCACTAGGGCTGCATTGATGCGTCATATGGGCAAATGTGTATTTAAGCAACCTGCGGCCATTAAGATATAAAAGGTTATCATCTCAATTACATGTCTGCAGAGCAGAGATAATATAACTTGAGTAAATTGGAAAGCTGAGACACAGAGTGAAAGTAACATGATGGGGAGAACACCTAGGGGCATATAGGGGATAGAAACAATACAAGGGTCTTGTGATGGAAGAGTTAAAAGCAGTAATCTGATGGGCTTCAAAGTACTCTCCCTCGGAACCCCTCACTAGTGGATTCAGAGGTTCATAAACAGTCTGAAGAGATTATGGGTAATCCATGCTATCCAAAGATAATTCTGTTATGCTCAACTAAATGCCACTTTCAATCATGTCTTGCTCGCTCGATTACTAATTGAATGCTACTAGAGTATAAATATAGGTTTTACCATTATTGAATTAAAATGAAATGGCATTAGTTTAAATATGGATCCTGTGTAGATGTATCCTCTATTTCCTGTACCGAAACTCCAATTTTCCTCACTCCATTTGGGGCTTACCCCATCATATGTTGATCTTTATTTGGCATTTCTTCTGCCAATGTCTCACTCTCTCTTCCACTCTGCCTCAATCTGCTTCTATGTAAATGGCATGCCATCTCTTGCCCTCAGCTTCATAGAAGTTTGTGGACAAGAATCTCTCCTTCCCCGCTCCCCTACCCAATAATCCGCCAGGCTTACTGTCTCGATGTGCTGCCCCTTGCCCTTTAGCTATTCTACTATGACTCCCTCCACACATTGCAGGTTCTAGCCATTTAAGGTGAAATTCCATCGATGAAGTAACCTATGTGAACTACCCTTATCCTACAAAATTGCCCTTATCCTACAAAAATGTATAGCTTTGTAATATAAGGGCTATCACCCAGGCCCTTATCCTACAAAATTGCCCTATCCTACAACATAATATGAAAATAAGCATTTTCTGGGTTTAGTGCATGTATTAGGCATTTATCTTATAAATCGTCCCTTATATCGGTTTTGTAGGATAAGGGCTTGACTTATGCCCTTATCCTACAGAATAAGTATTGGTTTTTAGGAAAAGGGCAAATTTTGTAGGATAAGGGCATGATTGACAGCCCTTATACTTCGAACCTATATGATTTTGTAGGATAAGGGCAATTTTGTAGGATGAGGGCTGAACAAGGTTCTTCGCCTAGAGGTAAGAGGTTCCTTTATAGCTTGGGGGCTTTGTTGTATCCTGGCCATCTTTGGGACTAAGCTATAACATGGGTAACTTTCTTGCGTGAATTGGTTTTTAAAAGCAGCCACATTTCAGAAGAAGGTTGTAGAATTCTCATAGAATCGGTTGATTTAGAAATTGTTTTAGAAATTGTTTTGATCAGGGCTAAGTTTTATGGGACTTCGCCTCTTCATGCTAACACAGCTAAGCCTCACAGTGCGTGAAGCACTGTCTTTGTCATGCTGACCCCATTAGAATCTAAAAAGGTCCTGGCCAGAAAAAGAAAAAGTTGTGTTCAGGTAACATGGCCCAAAAAAAATAGGGTAGGTAGGTCCTTTTTTTTTACCAAATTCTTTAAAGGATTTTGTGACAAAATACCTCCCATTTTCGTATAATTTTCAGAAAAAAAAATTCAGTAGAAGAGAGTGTTTTTTGGTAGAAAAAAAACACAAAAATACCTTCAAAAAAAATAACAATTAAGGAATTGGGTAGGGCCAACATAGAAGTGTGGGGATTGGTCCAACCCTGCGGGTTGCCTTTGGGCAGCTGCTGGCTCTAGATGTATTGACATCCTCATCACCACCCTTCTGTGATTTCAAAACCTCCTCTCCTCATAGAGCCTCACCAAAGGGCTTCGGTTACTTGAGGGGGGAATCTAAACTGCACTGTTGGGAATCAGGAGACCAATGTCACCCATTGCCTTTTAATGAGCGCTGTCATCCATAGACCTTTGCGCAAGGGTTAAACCAAAGCAGCATATATATAATGGTGTTCTACCCTCTTTTTGACATACCACTCTCCTGTTTCTCACTCCCTACATTCATTCCTATATCATCTGTCTTTCTCTCTGCTGCTCTATGTCTATCAGTCTGTCAGTCAGTCTCTGCCTTTGTGATTGTCTGCCTCTGTCTCTCTGTCTCTCTCTGTCTCTGTTTCTCTCTCTCTCCCTCTCTCTCTCTCTCTCTCTCTCTCTCTCTCTCTCTCTCTCTCTACCAATAAGAAAGGATTTGGGAACTGGTAGGGATGAGTGAGGAAGGAGAAGGGGGCAATTGAAGGAGGAAAAGAAAGAGAGAGGGCGTTCTGAGGAAAAGGGCAGTACATGTATGCTGCTTTAAAATGCAATTCCTAAATAGCTATGGCATTGTTCTTGTCTAGACAATGGCCATCCTTATGGCCAACAAATATATATGTATATGATAAGTAAATTTGATAAGGCCTGATACTGCACTGACAGATATGAGAATATTATCAGAGAATATTGTGACAGTTTTGAGATTTTGCTCCTCACCCAACCTTCTCTCTTATGATATCCCTTTACTCTGAGATATCAAGCAACAAGTAATTGGAAGAAGGTCCTTGTACCTGACAGCCATTAAGATATCAATAGTCCTAGAAGTCGACAGGCATCAAAGGTAAAGCTCAGGACTGTGAACTAGAGGCATCAAACAAGGGTTAGGGATTGATCATTTTTAACAACGGGGGGATGGTTCTTCCGTGCTGAGCGCACAAAATCTTTTTCACCCCCCGGTCAACGGGTCAAAATCTTTAATCGGCGGGCATGCGGGCCCTTTCAAGCCGGGCGGGCTTTTTGGCCCAAAACAAGTTAAATTTTTTGCCCCCCCCCCCCAATACGGGTCCAAATTTGTTACACCCCCCAGGTCAAGGGGTCCAAATTGTTTTGCCTGCGCCTAAACCAACCCCCCTCCCCCAGTTGATAAAAAATGATCACTCCCTTAGCTTACAACTGGTTGTGTAGGGAAGCCAAGATCTGCCATCAATCAGACTAATACAGGTAGCTGTTTTACAATATTGGTCAATATCTGAAGCATGAGTGTGTAAACCCTACTCCTAAAAGGCCACCATAATTCCATGCCAAGTTAAAAGAAAATTCCAAACGTATGCAATTGTAAATAAGTTTTGGGGCCATCTGAGATGCAAAAAAAAAAGTCTTTTGACTTTTATCTTTTGTGTGATTAATTGCATTTATTATGTATATATTAGTTCACATTTATTCCAGGTCAATATATGTCCTGTACTTTTTGTCACAACAGAAAACAGCATGTGCAGTGTGTTATAATTATCTTTGATAATTGTACATAATATATGCCACGTACAAAGAGACATTTACAATCAACAAATAGTAGTAGGCTCTTCAGTACACTGTTGTGTGAGCCACACCACAAAATAAAATTTTACAAGAATAATTTATCCCCAGGCTTAATTTTTGGCAAGTAGAGATTCTCTCCAATAGAGATGGCATAGGCAGTTCATTTTGCAGGTCTATTAGGGATGATGGAGGCTCTGTGAATAGAGATGCCATGTTGTCTCCAGACAGGTAATCATGAGGAAGGCCAGACCGGCTGTTCCAGACAGGAAATGGGAAATAGGAGATGTGGGCTGAGAGTAACCAATAGTGGTAGTGGTGTGTAAAGCAGTATGGTGGAGGAGGAAGTAGAAATGTATGTAATATGGGGATAGTGGTTAGTAGCACAGTGCTTATAAGTCCCCTAGCAGGGGAATACCAGACTCTGGTATTCCCCTGCTAGGGGACTCTGGTCCAGAGGATACTTTTAATTCAAGGTGAATACTAGTGTTGCATCTAGTGTTGCATCTAGTACGAATTTGTTTTAGTTTTTCCTTTTAGATTCATAACTTAACAGATCCTTCAATGATCTTTCCAATTTTAATATATTAACAACAGTATTTGGTATGCAATGAATAATTGGGCCCTTTAGTTCTTCTTCTAAATACAAATGTAAGAATGCTTTAAAAATCTTAATGTTTGTGGTTTTTTCTTTTTGAATGGTAATAACACTTGTCTAGATGTGTCCTTTATAGCTTTGTAACTTTGCCATGGCCTCATGAAAGTGTTATTGTGTAGTTGCTATCATACTAATAACAGGTCTATCTCTATATATCACATCTTTAATCTGGCCATGGTTGCCTCCGCAGTGTGCACAGCTTTCTGTTACATAGTAAGAACTAGTTTAATCTGACATAGTGCATTCACGGAGGATATATCCAACACATCAGGGGGAGTACAGACACTCCCCTGACGTGTTGGTTTATCTTTTACAAGGCCGGAGACTTTCCTTCAGTCTTTAAACTAATTATATTCATTCACAGTTCGCAATGTGTAACTATAAATGACAACCAGGCGATCGCTCCTACAACATCTGAATGTCAAGTTTCCTATATCAATGTTGACAGACATAAATGTTAAGTAATGTAAGGAAGCTAGTCTGACAAGGGACTGTTATGCATGTAGTGATAACATAGGTGCCTTCAAAAGCTTAAGATTCAGTATATGAGTGCAATACTTTTGACCAACTGTTACAATACTGTTACTTGTTATGAAATAACACCACCAATATGCTATGGAAATGATTCTAGACATATTGGAGGATTCTTCTTCTAGCGTGGCATAGGGTAAGGCCACTCAAAAAAAAATTGTTTCTCATCACCGCGCGCATCATAAAAATCATGATTTGGGGGAAACTTTTTTCTTTTTTTTTTACATTTTTGATGAAAAATATGTTAAAATTGCCAAAATATTGGCAAATTTGGTATCAAATTAAAGCTTTTGCTCTCAGCAATGCAGTTAGCTAGGTGTAACTCGCATTCTTACAACTTTTCCTGATTAATAAACTCCAAATTACTAAAATTTGAAAATTGATCGTGAAATGTCCAAATTTCCCTATGTAAATTGCCCCGAGTAAAAAAAAATTAAAGATTAAATAAAAAACGAGTGGCCTAATGATGGCCTGACATCTTTAGGCCTAGACTCCTAACCCTCTAAAGAACACTGCTGCCACCAGCTTCTCCTGCTTTAGATGTTCACCCGTATCTTAGTACATCCACCTCTATTAGTCTGAGTTATAGCAGATCTGCAGCCAGTAAAAGCAGTTTCATGGTTACCGCTGGCAGTAGCATTGATCTTTAATGCTTGTCAACTTCTGGGTATATAATTGATCTGTTATGGTTGTCAGGTACAAGGCCATTCTTCCAATTACTTGTTGCTTGGTGTCACAGAGTAAAGGGATAGAGGTTTTGATATGGACTGGTAGATGAACCAATGTCTCAAAACTGACACAATATTTTCCATCCATCCATTGCCGTGCAAGAGAAGGTTTCATAATGTGAAGACTTCACATGTTTCAATGAACACCTGGTAAACTTAAACTATTTTAAGAATGTTGACCTCTTTAGAATTAGCTCAGTCCCTGCCTTTTTCTCCTCCCACTCTAGTTCTCATACACACTATAATCTCTATCCTTTTAACAATTTATCCCTATGCCTCACTCTTCACAATATAATACTTCCTTCCATTAACCTACATTTTCTTACACCAATCTACAAAGCCACAGACTCTGGAGTGTGTGTTTTTGAAAATGAACTGACCATTGTTTGAGTTAATTATATAACAGATCTTGTTAGGTACCTCAAATGAACACAAAGTACCACTTGATTCATTTCTTAGTCAATTATCTTAGTAGATTATCTTAGACCTGTGCACATGAAGATAGAGTGATTGCAGGCATGTTATTAATCAACTTTGCCTCCAGGTGTGGATGGGATAAACAGGGACAGTGTACGCACATTGCAGCCATTCCTTCAGGTCTCGTGACAGGAATAGGTCATTAGCAACAAGGCATCATGGGATTGACCTTTACAGCAGGAGGTGATGGGTAATTGGCACTTTTGGCCAGAACCTGCAATGTCTGGAGGGAACCACGGTAGAAAAGCCAAAGGGTAGGTAATCCAGACAGATGTCTCAGACATTGGGCTTAGGGGTGGGAGATGAATGGTTCTTGTCCACAAGCTTCAGCAAGCTGAGGGCAAGGGATGGTTTGCTATACAGATTGTAGCAGCAGGAGAGAGGCAGAGAAACAGAGAGATTGTGAAATGAAAATTGTGAAATGCAAAGCAACATAGTCAGATTTGATGCAGGAATCCATATAGGGAGGGAGGAAAAGGGGGGTTTTGGTACAAGGAATAGAGGATAGGACAGCACTATTCTACTTTGGGTTATCTTTGATCAAAAGTCTATAGATAGCAGCAGTTATGTCAAGGCATCAACACAATTGGCCTCATGATTCCACTAGCCTACAGTGTGGCACAGATTTCCCCTTCATGTAACTGGAGCCCTTCGGTAAGTCTAAGTGAATGTAGCAGGGTGACATCAGAGAAGGGCCCTGACAAGGATGTCAATAAGTCTAGAGGCAGCAGGTGTCAAAAACTAGCCCACAACGTTCATGCCAATCACTTCTACATGATCCTATTACTTTCTTACCATGTGATTAGACTAGTGTGAGGTACAGAGAAAGGGTATTTTGAATCCAATCAGATTACTGCTCCCTGCTCATCCATTTCGATGCTTCCATCAAGTTACACAATCAGTGTATGGGTGTGAAATGTGAATGGAACATAGCCCTCTGGGTTCTCTTCTCATCATGTTACTTTTACTCTGCGTCTCACCTCTCTAACTTAAGTATGTTATGTCATCTCTGATCTGCAGACCACCTTTTCACAACAATAATAGAGAGGAAAATTGAGATGATAACCTGCTCCTTCAAGGGTCTACTATTGCTTTAATACAGACACTTGATACTAAAAGTAAATCTTTAAAGTTTAAGTTTATGCAAGGATACCTCATAAGATGAAATACATGTCAGATGGCTTTCAAGATTCATGGCTACTAGTCGCTTCATTGGGGGAAAACCTGAAATCAGCTCCATTATTGCTATCAAACATCAACTTCCATTACAGCAGAGAGCCGAACTCAATTGGATTATAGATCAGTAAGTGAGTTATAACTGGGCCATTATAGGGACACCAGGGAGGATGAATTAATTTTACTGCTTGGTTGGAAATAACATAACTATAGCACAGAGGCAGAATGGCCACAGAGTATTCTGAGCTTAATGGCGCACACCCCTTAATGGTTATTCCATATGGGGAGTGTGCTCATAAAGGAAGGTCTCTTTCTACAATACTTTCATATTGTCAACCTGGTATCCATAGTTCCCCACACAGAGCACAACATAAGAGCTAATGGAGACTGCTGCACTTAGCTACCCGCCCCCCTGGTAGCTGTAGGGGCTACAGCCCTCAGTGGGCAAATCCATAACCATTCAGAACACAAAATCAATAACTTCTGTTGCTCACTTGTTTCTCCAGCTCAACATGCATAGGTTTTTCTATTTGTATTTCATATGCATGATGCTTCAATACAAAATGGGACACACTGCTTTAAATCAGAATGATGCCCTTAGATTATTAGTTGAAAATTGATGATTTCTAGGTTCAGACAAGCAGGAACCAATTTGTGTGGATCTACTTGATGTGATGGGGTTAGGCAAAATAGTCTGATTTTCCCTTTTTCAAAATGGAATATCTTACCTTATGGCAGAGATACAATGACAGCATAACTAGAGTGAGGAACTTCTCAGAAAGTGTAGCAGATCCATAAGCACCCCCCCCCCCTACCGGAAGGTGCACTCATCATTTCATCTGGCCAAGCATGAAGTCAGTTCGCATTTGGCGCCAAAACCTGTCATGGGTGAATTCCAAAATGTGGTGTTACTATGCGTCTAGATGTATCAAGAGATCATTTAGGTGTTATGGATGAGAAGTGCACTCTGTTAGGAAATAGTGGTTGATTTGGCACAAAAAGATACATATGCGATATGCATGGGGCATAGGGTAGATTCACCATGAGTCAGACACATACCCTAACACGGACATTGAAATTTAAGATTATACATGCACAAAACGACTTCAAATGTTAGACTTTTGAAAGAATAACATTCAATCTTTAACTTAATTCTCAAATAAAGAGCTTAAGCGGATGATCAATGACAAAATAAAGTGTCGGTCTGAAGGCATGTGTCCAACTTCCGGTGAATCTACCATATTTATTGACAATGATACTAGATGAACTGATTGGGTCAATGTTTATACTTCTGTTGCAAAAAGGGATGTGTTAGTACATCTATGGTAGATGGTCAGTAAAATTGAATAGTAACAAAATCATATAGAATATTCTTTCTTTCAAACATGCACTAACGGCTCTATGAGTAGAGCATATTATAGACTTCATTATGTAAATTCAAATTAGAAACATGACTCAGATAATCTAATGACACACAATGGATAAGCTGCTCTTTGTGGCCTAAATCCTCTTCAAATGTTATCATCTTGATCAGCTGAATGTGGCCTAGGAAGCAAAGAGGATCAAACCTGATCCCTTAAGGATTACTGAATGCATAAATGCTTTATGTACCAAGCCTACCCTGCGGGAGTGTATAAACCAAGTAATGTCAGCCCGATAGAATAATGCACGTGGGCTGCATTGATGCATCATGATGGCAAATTGCATGTTGTATTAAAGCACTATGTGTGCACCCGCCATTAAAAAACAAAAGGTTATTATCTCATTATTATCAATATTACATGTAGACATGGTTGAGGAAAAATGGTCTACAGAGCAGAGATAATATAACTTAAGTAAGTTGGAGAGATGAGACACTGAGTGAAAGTACCCTGATGAGGAGAACACCCAGGGGGAATATAGGAGACGGATACACTAATAAATTGCTGTGATGGAAGAGTTAGAAGCAGTAATCTGCTTGGGATTCAAAGTACCCTCCCTCTGAACCCAAAATGGGTACATAAACCGTTGGAAGAGATTATGGGTAATCCTTGCTGTCTCAAGTGAATTCTGTTAAGCTCAACTAAATGCCATCTTCAATCATGTCCTGCTCACCCGATTACAAATTGAATGCTACTAGAGTATAAATATAGGTTTTACCATTATTGAATTGAAATGAAATGCCATTAGTTTGAATATGGATCCTGTGTAGATGTATCCTCTATTTCCTGTACCAAACCTCCACTTTTCTTACTCCATATGGGGCTTACCCCATCATATGTTGATCTTTATTTTGCATTTCTTTTTACTAATGTCTCACTCTCTCTTGCACTCTGTCTCAATCTGCTTCTTTGTATATGGCATACCATCTCTTGCCCTCAGCTTCATAGAAGTTTGTGGACAAGAATCTCTCCTTCCCCGCTCCCCTACCCAATAGTCCCCCAGGCTTACTGTCTGGATGTGCTGCCCCTTGCCCTTTAGCTATTCTACTATGACTCCCTCCACACATTGCAGGTTCTCACCAGAAGTGCCAATTACCCATCACCCCCTGCTGTAAGGGTCAATCCCATGATGCCTTGTTGCTAATGGCCTATTCCTGTCGTGCGACCTGAAGGGATGGCTGCGCTGCACATGTGATGTGTCTGTTTATCCTACCAACACCTGGAGCTATGCTTTAACCCTCTCCTCACAAGCAGGCCACTAATGCAGCCACACTGGAAATAGTAAGTGTACGTAAACTGTAGAATCTACTGTAGATCTACAGTAGAATCTACTGTAGAATAGATTTACAGTAGATTTACTGTAGATTCTACTGTTTAACTAAAATACACTGTACACCTACAGTCAGACCTACTGTACACCTACAAAATTGGCAAACAACTTTTTCATCCCACATTTCACGAGAAATGCTCATGGAAAAGCCTTGACAACACCTCATCTTATCTTTGCCCTTCTTAAGTGTTTTCGATTTTTGCCAAAACTAGATAGAAATCTAGTGGTGAGAAATTTGAGGCAAAGGTGATTAATTTAATGTTTGCAATCACGCTTGCTACATAGCCAAGATATTCCGCATTAAGTGAGATCATTATGATTTTCTAATGAGTCAAGTACTTCTTTGTTTTCATTCTAGGTGCTTGGTAATATCTGTAATATTATTAACGCAAACAATGGTCAGTTCGTCTTTAAAAAAAACACCGTTCAGAGCCTGCTAACTGTAGAGTGTGATCAATAAAAAAAGAGAGAGAGAGTAAAACCAGTCATAGAACTGGCAGCAATGGACTGGTTTATTTCACACAACTCACATTTCATAGACACCTCTATAGTCTGCCTTGGTCTCTGCGTTGGACCTCAGAGTGAATTACAGAGGGAATTGTAATAGTGTAAGGTAGAGGCAATATAGTAACAGGGGATTCAGGAATAGGTTGAGGTGAAGGAGGGAGGGAGAGTAGAAAGAGGGGGAAGAGAGGGAGGGAAACAGAAAGGTAGTTGTAATATCAAAATTGGAAAGATTCATGAGGGATTTGTTACATTATGATGAATGTAAAGAGAAAAAGAGTAGAACAAATCTGTAATGTATATTAAATGAGTGATACAATAGTAATATTGGAGATCTTGAATCATAAGTATCCCCTAGTATTCCCTTCCTAGGGGGCTCATAAGGACTATGCCCTACTGGTCTGTGCTACGAAACACTATCCCCTACCACACACATTTCTACTTCCTCCTACACTATACTGTTTTATACACCACTACCACTATTGGCTACTCTCAGCGAACATCTCCTATTTCCCATTTCCTGTCCGTAATGGTCGGTCCTGCCTTCCTCATGATTACCTGTCTGGAGACCACATGGCATCTCTTTTCACCAAGCCTCAATCATCCCTAATAGACCTGCAAAAGGTTACTGTGCATGTTTCCACTGTTGGAGAGAGTCTCGACTTAGCTAAAATATAGGCTTGGGAAACTACCTCTTCATTGCGGTCCCTTCATCACATATAAATGATAGAGATAAACGGTTATGGGCATCAGATTCAATGTGTGCAGCTTACCAAGAAGGTGTAAATAGAACAATGAACACCCTCTAAGGTGCTGGATGATTGGTCGCTGCTCATTAGCAGAGTTGTAGTTACTTTTCAGTGGCGTAGGAAAAGGGGGAAGGCAGGGGAGCGCCCCTTCCCCATCATGGTCTGTCTTGCCTTCCTCATGATTACCTGTCTGGAGACCACATGGTATCTCTTTTCACCAAGCCTCAATCATCCCTAATAGAC
The DNA here is from genome assembly GCA_947462335.1 of Harmothoe impar. NCBI lineage: Eukaryota > Metazoa > Annelida > Polychaeta > Phyllodocida > Polynoidae > Harmothoe > Harmothoe impar. The sequence continues at coordinate 54,019,156 of OX381719.1, read as the reverse complement.
CTGCAAAAGGTTACTGTGCATGTTTCCAATATTGAAGTCTCGACTTAGCTAAAATATAGGCTCAGGAAAATATCTCTTTCCTGTCCATCTGAATATAAGGTTAGTATTTTGTACCTCTTGATTGGGGTCCCTTCATCACATATAAATGATAGAGATAAATGGTTATGGGCATCAGATTCAATGGGTGCAGCTTACCAAGAAGGTGGAAATAGAGCAACGAACAACCTCTAAGGTGCTGGATGATTGATCGCTGCTCATTAGCAGAGTTGTAGTTACATTTTCAGTGGCGTAGGAAAAGGGGGGAGGCAGGGGAGCGCGCACCACCCAATCACAGAGGAGGCTGAATATGTTTGCCTCCCCTCCCCCCCAAAAAAGTTCCCATACCCTATAAAGTAATACACAAAATTTCAAAAACATACCTTTCCCACATAGGGACATTGGGGCCTGGCACCCAATCAGAACTAAACTGTTCTATACAATTCCTTTATAAGCGTGTATACCCAGTAAACGCATATACGTAATGAATACGTGGTTTCCCTGTAGATATTTCAGGAGAAATATGTATATACTGAACGTAGATAAACGTATAAACGTTAATGTAGATCTACGTATATTAAACGTTTTTGTAGATTTTACGTAGTAATTCGTCTTTTCAACGTAAATATTCAATTAAAGAATACATCAGTAGATGTAGAAAATATGTGTATTATCGTTGTATAAACGTTTATTTTCAGATATTTAGGTAGAAGAATTAAAACCTATAAAATAGACAGAGAGAAAATATTTAATTCTCCACTCAAATTATTTTAGTTTTATCCCGTTTTACACATCCAATGCTATAGGGATAGGCAAACCCTTCAGTTCATCATTATAGGACAGCCATCAGATGTCACCAGGGCGCATGTATTTATTCATAGTGGTACCTGGAACAAGTCGGATATATAAGAAACATTTTGTCTAAACATATTCAAACATTTTAATGCAGATGCCAGATTGGTTGATTTATATATCAGCATTATTGTTGCATATTTTAGAAGAATATTAATATGCAAGTACCAGCATAGTAATATCACAAGCTAAACTGCCACCTGGTGAGATCAGCCGGAAACACAAAAACCTTTCAACGTTATAAATACGTAAATTATTACCAGAAATATACATAAAATATATACGTAGATCCACGTAATTTACTAACTTTCTTATCTACGTTTAATGTACGTTTATCAAATGTCTGGTAGAAAACCAACATAATCCTACTTAAAGTCTACGTAGAAGATACGTAGTGTGTTTACTGGGTATGCACTGTCATGATTGAAAGCCAATATTTAAGGCTGGTTAGCTTGGGCCCCTTGGGCCCCCCAATGAAAATTTGCTTCCTACGCCTCTGTTTTTTAACAGGACACCCCAAAAAAGGTATTAACCATGGTATCTGCTTCGCCAAGCAAGTTGGGGAAATCCTACCTATAACCCCATGCCGGGAGAAAAGCGAGGGGGTTTCTCCCCTTGGTTTTAAGTGGATATACATGTAACTTTAAGTTCAACCAGAAAATCCGATTTGCTAATACCTTACCATTATTTGCTGAAAAACATTCACCTACATACAAGTAGACAATTTAATTGGCTAGGTATATGTGAATGGGCTAGTATGAAAGTCTTAGGGCTGTGTCTCACGACCTTGGGACAATGTTTTTGTCTCTGATCGGGTGCCGTCTCTGACCAGGTGCCGTCTCTGACCGGGTGCCGTCTCTGACCAGGTGTCAGAAAAAGGTGTTTTAAAAAGAATTACACTCATATATATAAGGATTTGGAAAAATGTTATGGCGGTTGTTATATAATCATAGTTATAATTATAATTAGCCTCCTGCTGTTAGTATTTTGACCTTATCAAGCCAAGCCGGTCAAAGACGGCACCCGGTCAGAGACGGCACCTGGTCAGAGACGGCACCCGGTCAGAGACAAAAACATTGTCCCAAGGTCGTGAGACACAGCCTTAGATTTCTTGAGATAATGATAATGAGATAACCCCCCTCCCCCACCCCTCCTCAGCCCACCTGTATAAGATACTGCACTGGGAGAACTCCCCTTGGAATTGCAGACCGGCATCGGCCCTTATCTCTACCGACGGCCCTTATCTCTACAGAGATAAGGGCAGGAGGCCAACCTGAGGGCTGCACTAAGTAAGGGGAGATTTCCCCTTGCTGGAAGAAACCCCACTGTAGGCTAATATACCTATAATGGGAAATATCCTGGATTGTCCAGGCCTGCCAAGTATGAAGCTTTATTGTTTTAATTGTGTTCTTATTAGCGTATTAATTGTACATCTATATACATGCTCTTTTTTATATATTCAGACCTTATAATGTGGTATTTCTTACATCATTTCAACTTGAAATTACTAATGATACTGCTCAAATGACTGTATTACATTGGCTCGGCCCCATAAGAGAGATGTATGATGAGAATGAAATATTATTTTTGCTATTTCAACTTGTCTTTTTTTTCTCACGTTAATGTTCCAGTTTATGTATTCCATAGGCTGGGCTTCATAAGAATGATGGGCACAAAACATGTTTATGAAAGATCCTTTGTAAGTTCAGAGTAACACTCAGAGAGACACTCGGAGCAATACTCCATTCATGAAATGCAGTGAAATGAAGTAAATTATGGGGGGACAACAGTGGCGGATGAAAAGTAGTCTAGAGGCGCGGGCCCAAACCTGGCTAACCGAAGGTGTTCCCCCCACACAGCGGCGTTACTAGGGGGGTTATATAATGGTCTAGGCTTGAAATAGTACATGTTGAGGCATTTTGGAACAAAATATATTGAGAATCTAGCCTCTATTATTTGGGTTGGTAAAGTCTTTTTATAAGGAAGAAATAATTTCATAATCATCTGAGCTTTGATAATCATCAGAAAAAAAGACCAGCAGTTCAGTATGAAGCTTGAATGCAGCCCTTCTGAATCACTCACTGCAGCTGCATTTATGTACCATGACGACTTGGGAATGGTGTGTCAAGTCACTTTGTGGCCCTTAAAGGGCTCAGATCAAGGAGGTTATGGTGAACATTAAGTGGACATTGATCCTTGTCTTCCAGTCAGGAAGGAGGCAGTTGGGACAGGCAGGTCCAGGGGAGGTTAGGAGTGTAAAGGTACCAGGTGAAAAGTGTTTCACCAGATGTGGGATTCGAACCCACGCTTTGTCCGTCCAGATTCCAACGTGCTACCACTACACCAATCCGGCTCCTAATCAGAGCTGGTAACCTTATACAAATCGGTCATGGGGGGTGCATAGGGCCTGATCCAGAACAGGTCCCTACAGGAGTAAGTACAAGCAGGGTCACTTTTCATTAATTGCTAGGCAGGAAAGCAATACTAAGTATACAAAAAACAAAAGTCCCCTTCACATCTTAGATTTCCCAAACTGGTTATGATATGGAATACTTATTGGGAATTGAGACTTACATTGCCACTTATCAATGCAGTTCTAAAAATCACCCCCTAACAAATCTTTCTCACAAGGCAATATCTACTTTCTCTGTTAAATAGGAAATGAAAGATGTCCATTGCTCCAGATATGCTTTACAAGTTAGGGTATGTTCATGCATGAACTGTCGAACGAGTTATTACCAAAAGGGGGCTTTGTGAGAAGGGCAAATCTCCAATTAATCAAAGTAATGGAGGATGTAATACAAACATAGTGGTGAACATCTGAGGGGAAGATGGGTAGGAGTTATTACATTTGGGGTAGGTGTCTAGATGAGAGATATTAAACTCCAGCCTAACTTCAACAACTTTTGGAAAGATTCCCATGTAATAATCATGGGAAATCAGCGGTGGGAGAGATTTGCATAGAAAGAAGACCTCTTCTGTCATGATTATTTTCTTTTGCGGTGTGTTATGCAATCGCCAATTTATTGTCATTCCAGACAACTGTCATGTAAAAAACTGTTGGTCGATTGAAATGGCTGATTAAAATCTGTTGTTTCTAAAGTTCAAGGATATTAAATCAGAAATCAGTTCAGGCAGGGGAATCAGCAAGTTATTGTTTGTGTCAGCACATGTTCAAATTAGTATGAATGAGTATAATCTTGATGTGTAAACAGTAGAAAACGAGGATAGGATGAACCATTATGTGTAAACAGTACTATCGTGAGCGGGGAAAAAACCAGAACTTATGATTATGAGAAGCGAGATATATTTAGTAAAATCGATGTCATTCTTCAATGTCGAATCTGAATATTCGTGAATGTCTGGAGGTATCAGCTTGCTAGTTGCTAACATTACCCATGGCCTTGACCGGCAGATCAATACAGTGTACACTATATAGTCTGATGATGGCTAAAAATAAATCTTTCACTTAACAAATGGAGGTAATTATGTATTTATGTTGATCATAGTGCAGATAGTAACACCGGAAATTGCTTCACTGTGATATTTTTAGACCTGAATACATCTGAAGTAGTGTGGTGATGTACAAGTACACCATTAGACTATCCTTGCCATAAACGAGTCTATACTACCCGGGCTTACACTAAGAGGACTCCATATGGGGCTGTCATCCACCAAGCTTGGTAGAAGAAAAATCGGTCTATGGCATTCAAAGTATAGATTAAAGCAAATTGAATATGACTTTTTGTTTGTCTGAGTTCTGCAAATGAAAAATACTGTGTCAATTTTTAGACGTGGTCCATCTACCAGTCCACACCCAATCCTCTACCATGGTATATCCGTTCACATGAAGCAGCAAGTAATTGGTAGAAGAGGCTGATACCTGACAACCATAACAGATCAATAGTCCTAGAAGTTGACAAGCATCAAAGATCAATACTCCTGCAAGTGGTAAGGCCAAAAAAAGAGAGGTTTGTTAAAACAGGGCCGACCTACGGTTTTTTTATGCAATTTTGAAGAATCTCTCGTATTTTCACCCTTTTTTGGTCAATTTCAGGGTTTTCGGAGAGGCAGTCTATAAAAAAAACTGTCTATAAACAAAAACTGTAAAAAAGAAACCCGACCCTGCAATTTCTTGCCATGTTACCTGAAACAAACCTTTTTTTGGCCTTACCATCAAACTGGTATACTGGCTACAGGCTGTGTGAAGAAAAGCAGATCTGTAATAAATCAGACTTATGGACACAGTACTACTAGAATATTGCTGAGCATCTGAAGCACCAGATGACTGGTAGCTGCCATCTTCTTTACAGGGATAGGGGTCTGGGTCCAGGGCACTAAATGCCATCATAACTCCATGTCAAGTTCTAAGAAGATTTCTAATGTATGACTAATGCAAAGCAGTATACAAGATTTTATGTCCAGTATTGTTTGGTCTACTTGGCAAATAATTTTGTTGTTGTAGCAATTATTAAGTTTTAACTGAATCCTGACTGCTCTGAAGTCCTTCTTTCAAATAGCTCAGACTATTTCAATATAATATGGTACCAGGATATAAACTAGGAATAAAATTGCATTAAACTGGGATTCCCACTGTCCAAATACCTTAATTGTTTACTTTCGCAGAGAAAAACGTGAGAGTCAGCTGGACTCTCCCCAGGGTCAGGCACTGCCTGACTCAGGTAAGAGAGTCTGCTAGACTTTCACAACAGTCAGGCTGAGCCTCATTTGATAGTCCCATAAAGTTACTCCTATTTGAGAGTCAGCTTGATCATTGTATGACAGTCAGGGAAGACAGGTGTTCATACCAGAGTCAGGCTGACTTTCTATCCACAGTCAGGCAATGTCTGACTTTGGGATAAGGGTCAGTTAGCCTGAGTCTTCTTTGTTTGCTACCAGGTGGGGACACAATACAGTATTGAGATTTAATGGTAGGGTATAAGACACCATTTTTGTGGATTTGTAAATTAAATATATTGAGATTCGTGGTATTACCTCTGACATATGTTGGTACATGTATTTCAGTGTTGTTACATAGATAAATAACTGTTGGTCTGTGATTGCACACCCTTTCCTATTCAGGAAAACATAACTATTTTGTATGGGATTTATTTGTACAGATGTCAGGGAGGTAATATATATGTTTAAAAAGATCATTCCCCAATGCAAATAAGCAACTAGCCTTACTGTACAGAAGAGATTCCAGCTATGCCTGACTTTCATTGAGGCCAAAGTCCAGCATTGCTAGACTCACATCCATACGTGAGTCCAGCTTGGCTTGACTCTCGATAGCCAGAGTCTAGCATCACTGGAGTCTTGCTCTAGGTACAGTCCAGCATTGCCAGACTACCCTTGAGTATGAAAGTCCGGCAGTGCTGAACTTTCGTACATGAGAGTCCAGCATTGCCTGACTTTGACTGCAGCGAAAGTCCAGCCTGACTTTCATCACAACGAGAGTCCTGCACTGTCTGACTTTCATCATAATGAGAGTCAGACAGTGCTGGACTCTGGAAAGGCGAAAGTCAGGCAATGCTGGACTTTCATTCTCATGAAGGTCAGGCAGCGCTGGACTCTGTCTACAGTCAAAGTCAGCTAGACTCTCACATGAGGGTGCTTTTGGCGACATGGGTCTGACTATGGCATGGGAGTCCAGGTGACTCTCACATTTTCCTCTGTGTTGTTCCACGCAGGGAAAGAGCAATTTATGAAAAAGCCTGATACTGCATGGCAGTCCTTATATCATTGGCATAACGTTTGTATGCCCTATATTTGGCTTGTCCTTGCTAGTCGGTCAAACGTTGCATCTGTCAAAGATTGCACACAGTCATAGACGAAAACATTGGGCCATGTTCGTGAAACACAGCCATAGGCTGCTCTCAGCCCACATCTCCGGTTCCCCATTTCCTGTCCGTAGTGATCGGTCTTGCCTTCCTTATGATTACCTGTCTGGAGACCACATGGTATCTCTTTTCACCGAGCCTCCATCATCCCTTATAGACCTGCAAACATAACTGCCTATGTTACGTCTGTTGGTGGGAGTCTCTACTTAGTTAAAATATGGGTTTGAGAAAATATCCCTTTTCTGTCTATTTAAATATAGTATGATTATTTCACAGAAAGCAATATGCTCTGGCGTATATTAAGTTGGCATTGATCCTTGTCCTTGTCCTCCAGTGAGGTTGCTGCAGGGGGAAGGAGGCAGGTGGGGAGAGGGTCAATTTTCAGCACCTCGGGACGAAACTGCGAGTCACTAGACGCCGCTCATTCTGTGCGTAATCTTAAATCACCACTTCTGGCGTAATCTTAATCATGGATGGCATCTTATGTTGATATGGGGGGCTCCGCCCCCCAACCCCCGTTCTTCTTTTCTTTTTTCCCTTCTTAAATAATGATGGGTACTATTAAGACTTTAAGACTAAGAATAAGACTTTAAGATTATGAAGAAGTAGCTATTTAAGATTATGCACAGAATGGGCTGTGTCTAGTGACTCCGCAGGTTCGTCCATTGTTGCCACTTTTCATGATGTAAGGTTAATAATCATTTGCTATGCTCTGTTATTACTAGACATTGATATAATCTTAGTGTGAGAGCCGCTGCCACAACCATATGCATGTAAACAAATATCAAAGCACTGACTTACTATGCCCTGAATGACATTACTCTTATAGTCTAACTATCATTATGTGATAAAACATAGAGTAGCCATCATAACAGGTCTATATTCCCACAGGACTCTCAAGTGGAGAAATGAATTCTTTGATTTATACCCATGGATTAACCCTTTAAAGTGGCATAATCTCCGAGCTAATCCCAATCACAGTTCTACTACTGTTCTAGTCTACTATGTGGTTAAGTGTGAGTGGTGAGAATGCCCCTTTAAGGCCGACAAAAAAAGTATTTGCTGGTGATGGGGGCGAGACATTTTCACATGAACTTTTCCTGGGCCGTGGCATTTGCTGATTCCCATAGAGTTGCATTGACTATAGTCAATGCTCAGCCAGCCATGGCATCAACTACAGTAGATGCTCGGCCCTAAGGGTTGAAGTCTAGCTGTCGCTGTATAAAATGATCATGTTATCTATGTTCGCAGTCAAACGGTTATTACCATGTACAAGGGGTTTAGACCAAGAGGTACTATCCTGGAAGCAAACGTGAACGAAAAATATTAATTACATGAACTTTATTCAATTACTGTGATCTACATGCATATCAATGTTCAAATTTTACTTTTCATCAGGTGAAATAGTCAGTGACAAAGACCTCTCGTGCACAGTGCCCAGTAAATATAATACAAATATAAATGCAGTTCTGACAGTTATCTCCCACCAACTTGTTTTCATGATATTACAGCAAATCCTACTTTGTCTGCAAGTTCATGCAATATGAAATTGAAGATGGCCCTGGTTTAAAACTGATAGGCTTTAAAGTACTTTCAAGCATGAACTGCAAAAAGAGCTATTAAACAATGAAACAGGGTCCCGCGAGGCACATCTCCAATAAATCAGAGTAATGAAAGAGGTGGAACGAACATATTGGTGAACATCTGAGGAAGGAGTAGGGGGGGGGGGGAGTTTTTACATGTGGGGTGCGGTGTCTAGACGAGAGATATTAAACTCCAGCATAACTTCATACCAGGATAGATATTTAAAGCTACCAACATTCAGGAAGAATCACAAGCAATAATCATTGCAAATAAGCTGTGCGATAGATTTGAATAGAAAGAAGGCCATTTTTGTCCTTGTTATCTCATTTTGGGGTGTGTTGTCACCAAATCATCAAGTTCTGACAATTGCAACATATTGGAGGTGAAAGTAAAGTTTATTTGCATTGGCACCTGATCAAATTGTTATAAATGACTAAATGAGAGTATGATCATTATGTGTTAAACAGTAATACCAAAAACATGAAGGAAACAGACCAAGCGATTCTAAGAATCGAGATATATTTAGTAAAAATGATATAATTATCTAACGCCACACTGAAAAAGTAAACATGTCTACAGACTCGTCTCAGGGACTATCATAAAATAAACAAGTCAAAAGTTGTCTAACCTATCAGGTTACCATCCCATAAATGGAATCTGGAGTTGGCAAATGTCAGGATCTGGGCTGGCACATGCCAGTTGGGTCTACCTTCAGCTAGAAGACCCGCTTCCTTGTCACTAAGACGAGTTTTTGACGCGTTTATTTTATGACCATCACTCGGAAGAGACAAGTTTACTTTTTGTGTGCAATTCAAACATTCAAAACATTCGAAATTTTAATATATGTAAATGTCTGGAAGTGGTAGCTTTACTTTCCATTTCCTAGCTAAAAATTGCTTATTGCTAACCATGGTTGTGACTAACAGATCAATAGAGTGTATACAATGCAAACTGGTGGGGGCAATATTGCTAATTGTAAATCTTTCACTCCTCAAAAAGAGGAAACTATGTCAATGGTAGTGCTACACTGCACTGTAAAAGGTTGGTTGCCTTTTTGTAGGTATACAAAAGATTCTACTGTAGGTGTACAGTTCATTGTAGGTAAACAGTAGAATCTACTGTAAATCTACAATATATTCTACTGTCAATCCATTCTACAGCAGATTCTACCTTATATATACAGTGGATTCTGCTCTGCACCTACATTAACTATTTACAGTGTGTGACATTTCCAGACCTTAATACATCTCATGATAAACAAGTTTTATGATCAGTACACATACATATGCACAGACCTGTATTTCATGCAGCAATCTTAGTAGAAGAAAAATCTGTCTATGACATTCTACGTTGGTTGACGCAAATCAGATATGGCCCTGTGTTTGTTTGCGTTCTGCTCTGGATTTATGCTTTAGGGTAGGCATATTATTATGTCATATAAAGCACAATGTATTGACCAACTTATCCAGCTTTGCCAGTTTGAGGGGTTCCTTAGGATTATCTACACTGAAAACCCAGGCTCATATGAAGGTACTCACTGCAGAGGACGTAGGTTGATCATGCCCTTAGGTGATCAGATGAATAAGGAAAGGTGATCATTTTTAGGACATAATTTTGCCACTAGAGGGACTTACTATACAACAGTGTAAGATATAGCCCCTGCTCTATGTGATCCACTCTTTAAACCCTATAGTAATATTGGTCATACATGTTTACAAGTTGGAGGATATATGAAGGCAATTATCACAGTTTAAAATCAAGTGATTTGATTGAAAATTAGGTCAGAACTTTCTAAACTATGATATATACACACAAAGACACCATTTATGTGTCTGAAACAAAAGTGAGAAGTGTGAAGATTGACAGCCATCAGTTATACATATCTGCTTTACATGGCATTTTCTGAGGACAGAAACATACTCTTATGAAAGGCCCGATGATTGAAGTTGATGATCCGGAGGGGGTTAATTATAATGATATTGGTAGATAACATATTATAACGAGAAAAATTTGAAAATTAAAGGCAGTCTTCAAATTGAGTACCCAAGATCTTCCCATTGACAACCTAGCGTGCTCTACAATTGGGTTAAAAGGGTGATCATATTGATGACCTGGGTCCTCACTTGTGATCACTTTAAAGATCACCAGGGTACTACCCCACGCCCCAATCAAAATGATCACCCAAAAGTCCTCACTAGTGAGTACTTATTTTAACATAGGATTTTCCGTGTAACAGTTGATCTTCAGATAGTTATCGGTAGGTGGGGCTGCAGTCGGGGGCCGCTGCAGGGAGGTGTAGGTCTCACAGTAGTATTTACCTTTCTCCTCACTCAGGATGAAGTGCACACAGTCCACATCCAGGTGACACCTACAAGGGAACAAAAATCGATTTTTTTTTACATTTTGCATATGGATAGAATTGCCATACATTCCCTATGTAAATTATTTATGAGGGTCTGGATGGAGGAGTCCAAATTCCATGTCGATTTTAAGAAATGACCATGTCACCCTTTCGATTTTAAGAAATAGCCATGTCACCCTGTTGATTTTAAGAAATTCCCGTGTCCCATGTCAATATCTCTGATATTCCTCATGTCGCATGTCACTAGGCCAAAAATAGCCATGTCACCATGTCAAATTTAGTGGTCCGCACCCATATTTATAGAATGGCCCTATACGTCCGATTTATGCTCTGTGGACGGTGACCTGTACTACTGTATATGAATGTACACTGAAAATCCATAGGTTGAAAGGGTTAGTCAGTACAGACTAACCTAGGTTGGTCATATGAGTGTTAGTCACAATGGCAAAGTTATATTCAAAAATGACCAAGTGGTCAGTCAGTAGTGGCTAACCTAGGTTCATCATTGGTGTGTTGTATTTGTATACCACTAGTTGGGGCCACCTGTGATGACCACTCAGTGGCTCCCCCTGGAACTAAAAAGACTAAGGTGGGTTGGTCAGTAGTGACCAACCTGGCAATAATAACTAATCTAGGTTGGTCGTATAGGGAGCCAAAAAATGACTAACTAAGTTAGGCACTAGTGACTGAGAGATTGGGCGTATAGGGAGCCTAGGAATATCAGTGATAGTGTTGCGAGCACAGTGGGCCGGTGTGTACCTCAGAGCTCTAACCAATCACAGTCTCAAACCCCAGTCAACTTTAATGGTGCACGGTCAGTGCAGTGTCTGGAAAAACTCATACCTTACCAGTGTTTGGTCAAATCACCAACAACCAGCGGATCTCCAGGATCCCGGAGAAACCATGATGGCACCAGCTCAGTACATAAGTATATAGGGATAGAGGTTGAGGCAGGGTTCATTGTTCACCGTAACAGGCCAATTTTGAAATGCTACATTGGCTATTGTTATAGGATTATGTAATAGTGCCGCGATGCGGCCATGGCTGTGTGAACTAGCAACCTCAGACTCTATTTTTTATAGAGTTGGCGCGGCTGAGGCTGACCAATCATGGCATGCTAGCCGGCCGGTGCAGAGCAGACTCGCTCAACCAGAATATTTTTCAACCAAAAGGGCTCCAACTTGGACTGGTGGGACTGCTATACTCAGACTCGCTCAACCAGTATTTTTTTTCCGCTACAAGGGCTGCAAATGGGACTGGTAGCACTGCTATATTAAGTTTATTACTTCCGGCCAGGCTGTGCACAGGAATTGGTGCACAGGATTTGATTGGTCAACTCCTGAGGGCAAGGTTGTGAAAATAGTTTTTTATATGAGTTTGCCCAGACTCTTCTATAATGGAGTTGGGCCTGAGACTGGTGCAGAGCAGGGCGAGCAGGAAATGCAACAAGGCAGTCTCAACCGCACCGACTCTATCAATAGTAGAGTCTGAGGGTGATAATTCACGCCACCGTGTGCACACAGCGGCGCTGTTACATAATCCTGTGCAAAGTGCTGGGTGAGGGGTGCCAGAAATAGAACAATGCCCATATATTATTTCGAGATTTGCCTGTTCGCCCTAGTAGCATATCCTGAGACAACCTCAGTTGCTATATCTTGTGGAGTGAGTTGGGACCATCGTGGTTTCCCCGGGATCGTGACCTGACCAAACAGTGATTAGGTATGAGCCTTTCCAGACGATCTACTGAGCGTGCCATCATTAGAGTCGACTGGGTTCGAGACTGGCAACTAGGGAGCGCCAGGCTTCTCAGTGTCAAGTGTAGCTCTTCATATAACGCTCTTACATGTTAAAGTGGCATGGTCCGATTTTTTCCAAATTTTAAGTCCTATTTAAATGTGTTCGAAGTGTTTTAGAGTAACGTATCAGGAGGATTGAGCACAGAAAAACATCCTTGATATGCAATAAGAGCCAAATTAAAGGGTCCTATGACCTAAAGTATAGTCTTTTGCATTGTATTTTCAATGGGTGGTCTTATAGCATGCACTCCAAAAGTCCTACATGGAGCACAAAACTGATAATTTGCTGATTTCTAAGCTGAATTCTGCCAAATAATGTTAAATCAAGTAGGTAGGACATGAAGTATGGTCATATTGAACATTCTTCTTCACTTTGAATAAAAAATTAATTATTGAGCGCTAATCATCGAACCATGCCACTTTAAGGGGTGGTGCCGCCTGTTGGCACACAACAGATCTAAATGGTAGGACAAGATAACGTTGGTGACTTCTCACAGTGTATTTTTGAGTAATTAATTTATGGTTTTTACATATATTAAAGCTGCATATAGTAATCCTATTCTTTGTTACTACCAATTTAGAAATTAACAAATTAAATAGATAAGAAGTAAAAGTGTGTCACTCTCCAATCAGGAAACAAAACTCTTTGTGGAGAGTGAGGGGAGAGTCAGTGAACCATAAATGAGTGGAGCCTGTCTGGGAGCTAATTTACGCTCGACGGGACAGATTCACATGGGAGCGTCAACAAAATAATCTGTTCGATCTTAAAAGGCCAATCTTAAAAACGTTACTATCTTAAAGTCAATGGACTATCTTAAACAAAACATCTATTTAAGATAACCGTACTACCCCTCTCTTCCCTAGATGACGCAGTGATGAACCACTGGTTAGACTACACAGTCCATTGTAGGATAGGTTAGTCAACTACTATGTAATGGGGGGGCTCTGCCCCCCAACCCCCATTTTTTCCCCTTTTATTTCCCCTTTAAAATTATTTATGTTGTCTCATCTAGGTGTAGGGTATATGCTATGAAGGCAGAACCCAGCTAGCATAGTGTGGGTATGTGACACTAGGTGGCAGTTCAAAACAGTACATTCTTAAATCAATGTTATTATCTTAAATAGATATCCGTTTTTAAGATTGGACAGTTTAAGAAAGTTTAAGACTGGACAGATTATTTTGTTGACGCTCCCGGGTGAGTCTGTCTACTTGTGCCTAATTTACACCTGTGCAGCCCCCAGCTCGGCCCTTATCTCCACTGTCCACTCTAAGATAACACTGATATGCTGCCCACAGGTAATGGGAATCACACAGAATCTCGCTCATAGGATGAGAATGAGCACGAGAGTTTGTGTGCAACCAAAATGGCAGCCTCCATTGGGGGATCGTGTTAAAGCCTTATAAGCGGCCGCACCATACACCTAAGGCAGTTCAGGATCAGAATTCATCGACTGTACACAATGTAGATGCATTTGATATTGGTTGAAGTGTGATGATGCATGCCTTGGAAATGAAACATGTGTTCATTATGCTTGCTTGTGTTATGTGATTCATTCAGTATCGCTACAATATACAGTGGCCCAGAAAAATGAAAAGACAAAAAGGTCAGAATCTTAAAGAGTATACCAGACCATCGAATTGCCATACATTTCTTACTATTTCTAAAAGATGATTAAGGGAGCGGTCATTGTTGAACAAAAGAGAGGGTTGGTTGATATCAATGCACACGTGGGAAGATTTCCAGGTGCCAAAGTCTCGTTCCATACATCCCCAGAATCCACTTTGAACCATAGTAACACTGTCTTGTACTCTTTCACTGAAAAGAGAAACGTTTTCAACAATTTGGAGGCTCCCAAAAAATCATCCCACCTCCCCCCCATCCCCGCCCCTCCTGGGTTAAATAATAACCACTCCTTAAACTATCAACTATAATCCCATCGATCGAAAAGTCCCTTGCTCAGACTGCATTCGCTATAACAACAATGAATTACTTACCTTCGACCGCACTCAATGCTTGACCTAACAACCTGGCCAGATGAGGGAATCACGTTTGCATCCTCAACTACACCAGTCGGTAACAGGTTTGCATTTGGACCAGATCTGGAATTGAATATAATACATGAATGCAGTATAGTTCTGTCTTGTTGTTCAAGGTATTGGAAAAAAATAGGTGAACATAATTCCTTAGATTTAATTGATATTACATTGTCTCATACTTTAAAATAAACTGACTACCGTATTCGACGTAATAAGCGCCCTCCCCCTAAGAAGCGCCCCCCCTTTTGGGGAATTTTTAGACTAAAACAAAGGCTCAGATTTCACGATTTTGGAGACAATTTAACTGTCGCGCTCACCATGTGGCATTTGTTATAAACGTCAGTGAGATCGTCAAACACATCCCTCTAACTTAGAGTCTAAGTCATACAGAATAATTGTATAAGTGCCGCGGGCGCTTATTACGTCAAATACAGTATATTCATATGATATATGTTTATTCTGACCTCATAATATTATGTATGAAGTGACAGAGTATTACCTTTTGGTGATGCAGGGATTTCTGCAGTTGAGGTTGCTACAGTTGAGGTGGTTGTAGGTTCTAAAATCATACAACGGTGGGAAATAGATATAAGGTACCCTCGGGTCAACAAATCTCATATCAAGGTCAGGGGGATGCGAGGGAAATTGACTGAGCACATATATCTCATGCCCACACTTATATCCCATGCCCACAACGCTAGTGGCAGCTGGTACAGAAAATCTCAAAACTCTGGCCCTTAGTCTGTAGTGGCTATCCCAGGTTAGTCATAGGGACATTGCTCAGGCATGACCAAGTGCTATTCAAGATGACTGAGGCAAAACCACAAATGACTAATGCCTTACTCAAAAGGACTTGATACCCACTGAAATGGAGAAGACTAAATTGAGTTGGTCAGTAGTGACCACCCTGACAGTATTAACAAACCTAGGTGGTTCATATAGGGAGCCAGCAAATGACTAACTAGATAAGGTACTTGAGTGATTTGTTAGCCAGTACTGACTAAGTTCTGGTGCCTTAAGATTATCGGTGTAGTAACTGATGGTACTCACCAGCTCTACAGATGTAGCAGTATGTGTTTGAGCATGTGTGGTCGGTCCACTCATATGTGCCGGGGGACTTCAACCTAGAGCATCCTACATTATTATTAGGTTCCCCTGAGTACCAGTGCTCATAGTCGATGGCTGTGTTGTCTATCCAGGCCTTGTTTGGTTTGGTATATTTCAGTCCTATCCAGATGCTTCCAGAACATGTCCTGTTTTTAGAAAATGGCACAAATAATTAATATTCAGGATTAATCCACTCATAAGGGAGTGTTCATTTATTAATTACAGGGGGGGGTGAGATTTCGCGCGGAGAGTCGGAATTTTTTACCCCCCCCCCCCCCCAACCCATAACCCCCTCCCTGCTCCCTGTAACTAATAAATGAACAATCCCTAACCAGATCTTACAGATTTGCACCAGGGTATTTTGATATATATCTTTTGACTGAGAAATCGTTATATGACACTTTAAGTTGTTCATTCATTAGCCAATTGCACCCTCTGTTAAAGAAGGATATGATAGTAAAGAAAGTATATACATGTCGCTCTTAAGTGTTCAATCGGGAATTAAATCAATATAACCAAGAATATACGCAGAAAGATTAATTTAAGTTAATTTCCAGCCTTAAGGTATTTACTGTGACCAAACTTGGGAAATCGTAACATTAGGGGGAATAGCCATAAATGCTCTAAACATGATATTTCAGGAGATAGAGCTAAAAATGTGAATACTTAAGAGAAAATTATTTTAGTCTATCTTTTCCCAAAAAAATCTTTTGAAGCTATTGTCAAAATTCTATTTTCATTCTAAATTTGTCTTATTTGGAATGTAAAAAGAAAGTTTTTAGCCATTTTAGCACATTTGTCGACATTTGGTTGCCATGGCAACCATCAATTCATTCTTTTGGAATAAAAAGTATCCCTATCCATTTGCCCCATCCATGAGGATTTCAGAACTGAAAACAGAATGCCAATATTCCTACCAGATCCAAATCTATGTACAATAATATGCATTTATTGGTTTATTTTCTAATAATTATGATTTATATGGATTATTTGAAAATAGATTGATATGTGACCGCATTGCAGTCTATTCTGAATTCCTACATGTCCCTACCATCCCATGTTTGAGATGTCATTTCTCAGCAACTATTTCAAATATTTTGAAGCTTGAAGCATCAAATTGTAGCTGAAGACATGAACTTAAATATAGGTGTTTTCCCCTAATGTCACGGTTTCCCACGTTTTGTCACTATGACTATCAGTGAGTTTATAAGCGAATTATAAGCAAACCCAGCTAGCTCACCATTGAACCAACCATCTTTTTTGAGCAATTTGGTTGTCTTGAATTAATCCATAAAGCCCTGCCCGTGAGCTAGCCCACTAGTTTAGGACTTCTGTAGATCTGTGGTCTCCACCCATTCCGAACGCCTTTTTTAACAAGTTTAGAGGCCTTGTTGTCTTTTTTAAACAGAAACTAAAACACTTTTTCACTTGAACAACAAAGAAAAAAAAAATCGTTATGTTAAGATATTATCATAAGAGTTTTATTCTGCCTGTTTGGTGTAATGTATTTTTATAAACAATTACATTTTTTGGACCATGAATTAACTAGCCTGATCGATCATTTTATGTTTAAAGTGTTCATACAGGATTGTTCAAATTACAATAAAGCTACAACATCTCAATGTCATGTAGGTGAGGGATTAATGTAACATAATCAGACACAGTGCTTTACTATGGCTAATACCAGTATTTATAAAACAGTAGGCCGCTCCCTATTCAACATTGGCGTTATGCCCACTGCACAGCCCCATTTATGCTCGTATTCTCCTGTCTCCCAGCAACTCACCAGAAGCCAGATCAGGTGTGATTTGTTTTAGGGGTTATAGACTTCTGGGGGAGAGGAGAGGGATTTTTATTAGGACTCACTCTCCTAGCAGAGTCTAGATAGAGTGCAAGTGCCCTAGGTTGAATATACATTGTATTGTGAATGCGGTGTATCTACACTCTAAAAAATGTGTGTTAACTTAACACACTTTTGTAAGACACATTTTTGTGTACATATTTTACAGACCCTTTCTTTAAACACACTACACACTTTTGTCAAAAGTGTGTTAATCTTAAAAGTGTGTTTACATAAAAAGTGTGTAAATTGTTAAGGGTGAAGTAGAAAGTGTGTAAAAGATAGATATGTGTGTTGCTTTATCATTTAAATATATCAAGTGTGTTATTCAACACTGCCTGACTCTGACTGCTGAATACCCCCAGTGCACCAACAAGCAAAGTTTCATTAACCACAGCATGTATAGTTACCAGTGCAATGGTGGCTATTTGTGACAGTCATCCTATATAGCAAAGCCTTGTACAGAATGACCTTATGGAAGTTTCCATTACACATTGACTTATATTATAGCTGAACACACAGGAAAGGTGTCCTATTCCTTCCACATTTGCTAGACCTCCTTAGGACAGGATATTTAGTCTTCAAAGGGAGTATAACTTCTTAGATTCTTAAACAATGCATAGGCCTAAGTCACATACAAGTAAACTTCGTTATACTTAACCAGTTAACAATTGCTCATTACAAATAATTTGGTTTGGCACCATTTCTATCATTTCTATACATACAAATAAAGTAGGCCTACGAAATTCGGTTCTAACAAATTAATTAAGCTGATTCCAAGGTGTTTCTTTAGACAAGGTCTTACAGTAGGAAGTGCACTAACCCAAGTGTTTTGGTGAATTCCTGCTCCTCACTGCTGTGGATGCTGGCTAGGTGACCTCCCTCTGCCACACAAGATGCCTCAGCAGCCGCCCAGGTCTTGGTTGTAGTGTACAGTTTGAAACAGGAGGTCCCATGCTTGCTGTATCCAGGCATAGTGGAGCAAATATCTGTGGACGTATGGATTTAATAACCTTGTAGTATTCATATAAACCGTTTACATTGTTACAAACACTTTAAAATGTTGGTGGCCATTTTTGAAGGTGTACAGTAGATTCTACTGTAGGTGTATAGTTTGTTGTAGGCAGACAGTAGAATCTACTTCAAATCTACATCAGACTTTACTGTAAATCCATTTGACAATAGATTCTATTGTAGGTCTACAGTAGATTCTACTGTGTACCTACACTAACTATTTACAGTCACGACCTCCCCCTGCTGTGGTTGACATACAGTATACAAAAGGACTGTCCACCTAACACTATGCCTGTGTAGTTGTAAACAAAGATGGGTTGAGCTTAGCTTAAGAATATAATGTGTGTGCACACTAACTTGATTCAAACAATACTGATTCTTTATTAGTCAATCTTGGATCTCTGCCCCCATACCTCATTAATATGCATAATCTCATTACTATGCATGAGGTCCCTGGACGGGTAGACCCATGTACAATCAGTTGTGTAGATAACATTACCTACTCAGTAAGCCATAAGGCACATGCACCCAGTGTACTCAATTGACCTTTATCTGTATATTCACCACTATAATGCACCAAGACCAATTCGTAGCCTAATATTAGTCTACTAGTTATCATCAATCATTAGTGATTATATAATACAAATCACCATAACACTAACATTGTTCTAGTCGGCAAACTGTTTTATCAATTTATAATCTGGCATTTCCATAATCAATAACTTATTAGTTATTAATTATTATGTCACAATCGGTACTACACAAAACGAACCTTAACTAAAGTAATTAACTGTATTACTTTACATAGTGTCGGATGTAAAAGAACAATAGCCTTGGTAAAAGTGTAGGGGCATGATTTCTACCTTCACTCATCTTATAGATTCGATCACCGTCACCTCCCCCCTTGTCACAGTCTACAATGGTGTTGTGTGCTTGTCCCTCCAGTAGGTGCTTCAACGTGTAACACGCAGGGAGAATAGGCCTAACGCATCTATGGATTATGTGTGTATATAATTTGGAATTTCTTTATAGAGTGATAATTATTAGTCAGGCTACTATATTATATATAAAATGACATAGTAACATTATGAGAATAATTATTATATCGTCTAAACATCAAAATATCGTTTAATCACTGTGAATATGCATCACTTGAACATGAAACTTAAAAAGAACCTGATAAAAAATACAAGGAATGGTTATGGAGCCTTAAGAACACCCACAATGGGATTTCTTTTTCAAAAAACGTTCTGAAACAACATGAACTTAGATCAACGTTATTCTAATTTAAGACAGCCTAGTATAGATATCAATAAATTGATTATCTGTAAATTGTTTGGTATGTTTTCTTCTGTTAATTGTGAGAGACTGAATGAATGCACTCTTCAAACGATTTAAAAAGAGGCTGGCATGTGAAATACAGTGAAACCAATTGTACTAGGGGTAGATACTAGCACTGGCCTGAGAGCCACTGGCCCGTAATTGTACATGTGGGTTTAGGCCCGTAGTTTTATCAGAACTTACCTTTCTGTGTGCCTGATTCAATATAGACATGCACTGTAAAATGTTTTTGTAGATGTAAAGTAGATTCTACTGTTGGTGTACAGTGTACTGTATGTAAACCGTAGAATCTACTGTAAATCCATTCTACAGTAGATTCTACAGTAGATTCTAAGTATATAGAGTGTGTTATATGTCATTGAAAAAGATTCCTTAATTTCCCTTTTTATAAATAGACAAAACTCCACACCATTGACATACATGTACAACATACTTCACGAGTTGAAGTTGCTTCATATCACACGATGCCGAAGGCTGAGTGTGATATGACCCAGCTTCAATGAGTAAGGTATGACATACATGTATGCAAACAAGTGGGGTTTTGTGTTTATTACATGTTCCCACTGTCTTAAAATGAAGAAAATCAACTAGCTTGGAGGCCATGGAGTATGGCTACACCGTACTCCATGGGGTCCCTTAGGCTTAGCATAGCAAGGCCGTACCACCATGTAATAAAATACAAAATCATTAGTCCCAAACCACAGATTTTGGTCTGGACCCGCATATTTATTGAGCTACGGGCCCGGGAGGAGCATGACCAAAAACGTTAGTGTCTCCCCCTGCAATCCCTGTGTGCTATTGCAAGTTCGACCGCAGGGGCCCTTTTAAGCGCCCCTGCATTTATCTATTTCAAGTCCCTGTTGCCCCCTGCACTTATACAGGGACCTGCGCTCATATGAGTACATTTAAAGTGGACTTTAGTTAAAGCCAAAGAGAGGTTTCAGGTTTCAGAGGTGTTTTTGACCTGCGCTTAAATGAGACCTGCGCTTATAAATATGAGACCCCTGCGCTTAAATAGCCCATTCATCCCAGCTAACTAAAAAACGTTATTTTAGGTCAAAATAACGTTTTAAAACTTGATATAACGTTATGCCATAGTAAGGAGCCTTAGAGAAACGTTATATTACGTTATAAAATGTGGTATAACGTTTTTTGTTTACTGTGATTACGGTAACTCACCTGCCTCTGTTGCCCCTATGACACACAGCCACACAGAGCAGCTTATGATGAGTAGCTGGCGTTTCATCCTCGGCTTTGACCTGGGGTAGATTGCTGCCTGAAGCCCTTGATGCTGTTTGGCTCAGATCGCTTGGATATCACACCTTTATAGCAGGTCTAAATGTTAACCCTTTAAAGGTGACATAGTGTAATAATGCGCTGTGCTTTTGTCCTCCCCATCCCTGTATGAGTGCATAATGTCAACTATTTAGGGCGTTTTCAACCCTGTATGGCCGGCATAATGCTTGAATGCAGCACTGGCTATGTATTTGCTGCATTTGCTGCATTTGCTGCATTTGCTGCATTTGCTGCATTTATGCCTCGTGACAATAAAGGGGTTGGTGCACTGAGGGGCGTTGTGGCCCTTAAAGATGTAATAAATCCATTACAGGGTATATTGAGCCAAATATAAATGATGTTAGGCAAGTCATTTAGTTAATAACAAAGACATACTAGTGCATGTTAATTTAAGTCAAACTCGGCTGTGCCTAAATGTTTGGTGATGCCATTAGGTGTGTGTTTGTGATGCCATAGGATTTAACCCCAGTGCACTTTTCATCATGATGCAGGAATGGAGCAAAGGCTACTAACTCGTCAGTGGTGCAGTCATTGATCAAGCCCCCCCCCCCCCCTCCGCCCTATACACTGAAAAAGTGAACTTGTCTCCAGACTCGTCTAAGTGACTATTATAAAATAAACAAGTCAAAAGTGGTTTAACCTATCAGGTTACCATCCCACAAATAGAATCTGGAGCTGATAAATGTCAGGTTTTTGGCTGGCACATGCCAAGTGAGTCTTTTATCTCCAACTGAAAGACCCACTTCCTTGTCACTTAGACAAGTTTTTGACTTGTTTATTTTAAGACCGTCACTTTGAAGAGTCTGGAGACAAGTTTACTTTTTGAGTGTATGGGTTTTTTATACACTCCTGCAGGGTTCGTGTATGCAGGAGGCATAAATGAACATGCTGCCATAGCTATTTATTGTTTTGTTAGGTCTTGCAGTTGAAGGTGGTCCAATTGTTTCCATATTTTAAATCCTACTTAGATATGTTCCGATTATATGACAGTTTTATATTTTGAGGATGGGGCGCAATGAAATATCTTTTATGGCAATGCTAGTCACATTAGAGTTCCATGGGGTCCAAGTATAGTCGATTACAGCATATTTTCGATCGGTTGACAAATGGCTTGCACTCCCAAAGTCCTAAAATTGATAATAAAACTGATTATTAGCGAAATGCTAAGCTGAATCTTTATAGAATAAGACTAAATGAATGTACATATGTAAATTCCTTTATTTATACTGAAAGCATATAGGCATGGTTGTTTGCCTGTAATTATTTTGCATCCAGTTGATGGTTTATAAGTTGAACTAGGTAGGACATGAAGCATGGCCAAAACGAACACTCTTGTTCATTTCTAACTAAATTGATTAATGAACCCGACTGGTTGGACATACCTATTTTAGATGACGTAGGTGTAATGTTTATATAACAGTAATTAACACTATATCCGTTTTGTAGCTTGTAAGTACTAATTGGTGGTTCTCCTTGAACTAACATTGTAAATAGAGCCCAACTTGATTGTCTGACGATGGGATTTTTTTTGGTCAGCCATGTGTATTCTTCTGAGCTACAAGTTTATACAATTAATCTGACACACACACCCCTCTTTTAATCATAATCATGTTAAGAATAGTTATATGACGCATGTCCCCCTACCCCTAAGTACAACAATACACTATTTATATCATTCTGATGTTCTTATACCAAACTAATATGCCCATGGACGGGTGTTTGGTTAATCAATATATTTTAACGCTGAAAGTAATTACATAAGGTCTTTCCATTAAGGGAAAGGATATTGCACATGGTTCAGCCAACAATGAACAAAAGAACAATACTGATGAAGAGTTATAAATAACTCGAAACATTGATCCCCCTCATTTTGCCTCCATCTCATACACTTCAACATTGTAACAGGTTAACTCTCAGTAATAAAAGCCATCATTAATTTAGTTTTTTTGAAACTTGAAACTTGAATTTAATTCACAGTGTCTGGTTTTATGTGAAATATCATATCTACAAACAGTGTCAATGTTTAAGTTGATAGAGAGCTGATAGAGGCAGGCCTGATTATTAAAGGAATAAAACAGTAGTATATATATTAATCATATATTGCTGAATCCAACAAGATTGACTGAAAAGATTCTTATTTCTTTGGTACCTCCTTTTTCAGGCAGATAATTGTTCCACTCTTCGCACAAAGTTGTTGGCCGCTAGATTTCTACTCCAGGCGATAAAGAAAGTTGTAACTTAGGCCTACATATGCATCCAGTCAACAAACATGCATGGCTAGATTTGATTTAAAATAGGCGGAATTGTCTGATGCTCTTCCAGGATAAATAGATCAATTTACAATACATTTAACATTCATTTCTAACAATATTCCACGTAGGCTATCCTATATTACCCCGTTGCACCTGTCGATTTATTGAGAACACTAATGCAGAATACGCACAGACCACTTTGTCCAAAAATACAGCTATCCCAGGTAACAAGAAACGTTTGGTCAACGTTGAACAAAGTTCACTTTTGGTTAATTGGTCTGACGTTTTTAATTTGCATTATTGCAACGTTAACTGAACGTTTTTTTTGTTGAAAATGTGATTTTAGAAACGATGGTTTAATGTTAGAAATCAGTTCGCCAACTAACGTTTTCCAGGTAACCTTAAGCTTCATTAAACATTGCTCAACGTTTTTAGGTGGACTCAAACCAACGTTCATCTAACGAATTGTTTAAACGTTTATTTAACATTTTTTAAGTTTCCAACCCAACCAACCAGCTGGCAGTTTAGTCATTGATAGAACTGGCTTCGATGCTTAACTAATATATTTGTCTAGAATAAACAATGATTCTGATCATTTCTGATATATGTATTGCACCTTACAACAATATTCAATGCATCAATATGTCTAGGCTAAGAAACCTGATAAAATGATAATATAAAGCATGTTTAAATATGTCTCATATGAACACAACCACTCTGTAGCATTCAGAGTTAGATAAAGGCTATACTGAGTATCAATGAAGGTGTCTTATGAATCAATGTGTTAGTAGCGATTCTCCCTCATAGCTCAATGTTAATTCAATGTTGGTTTAACGTTGAATTGAGTCCACGAAATGGAGTTAGGCTGGATGCAAAATAAACGTTTTTTTTCCCTGTAAATGACGTTGAAAAAAAAGTTTAATCAGCTTCAACTTGTTACCTGGGATCACTCTTTTTTAGCAAACAAACCACACTGTATGAAGGATACATTGTCATATTGCCGTTCAGAATAATTGCATATGGTGCGCTTATTTCACATTATTTCTTTGTTGCCAATAGCCACAGTCAAAAAGCAATTGGTTATTTTGTCAAACTGAAGGAGGACTACATCTCATCCAGTCAGATTGAAGTAATTTCATTTCGAGTTGAAGTGGACAGTGATAGCCACACTCAAAAAGTAAACTTGTTTCCAGACTATTCCAAGTGACGGTCATAAAATAAACGAGTCAAACACTCGTCTAAGTGACAAAAAGTGGGTCTTCTAGCTGGAGATAGAAGACCCACTTGACATGTGCCAGCACAAAACCTGACATTTGCCAGTTCCAGATTCTATTTGTCGGATGGTAACCTGATAGGTTAGGTAACTTTTGACTCTTTTCTTTTATGATAGTCACTTCGACGAGTCTGAAGACAAGTTTACTTTTTCAGTGCAGATGCTTCTGTGCAGGCTGTGTCTCTGCTTTGGTCTTGTGTCGTATGGTGAGGTAGAAAATGGAGGACGGACAGAAGCAGAGGTGAGGGGAAATATTAAAGATACATACTATAAGGAACGGAAGATGCATAGCAGAGACATGTTAAAGATATCTAACCTTATAAATCCTCCAGATATCTTCCATTGCAATGGATGTATAGAGAGGGGTGTGGCCATTCTGTTCATCTCTCGTGTATTGTACGCCAGGCAGACTAATGTCACATTAGTCCAGCTTTTATTCACATCATTATTAAATAGTTATGATGAAAAACATGATTTCTTAATTATAATGGTAATATTCAGTCAAGTGGTAACAGCGTAGAGAAATCTCCTTATAAGGAGTACTGATATCACGAACCTCCTGTTATAAGACACACATTTCCATTACCGAAATTGCCCATTCGCTCTTACTTTAGCATTGATTACAAGGGACGTCGCTTGTAAGGAGCAAATTTGCTTCGCCCAAAGGCCCTCGTAATAACGAGAGTTCACTATAATGGTTTGGAAGATCGTATTGACGGATGAACAGTTGAAAGAACTGAGGGTATATTAGTTGTTCTGGTACCCAAATGAAATGTGCAAATCATGAATAAAGACAGATTGAGACTGGCAATGATCAAATGCAATTCAAAATAGTATTAACGGGCATCAATCGCTATTTGGTGAAAGTTATTTAGATATCAGTGTCTCCAAATATATCCTATAAGGGAGTGGTCATTGATTAACAACAGGGGGAGGGGGTCAATGGATTTTTGCATGAGTAGGTCTAAATTATTTTGTTCCCCCCATGCCCAGTGGGCACAAAATTCAGTTCAACATTGAATCAATGTTGAAATAACATTGAGTCAACATTGGCAACCTGTTCTCAATGTTGATTCAATGTTCTGTGCCCACTGGGTGGGAGGCATCTAAATTCTTCCGTTCCCCCCCTGGTCAGGTAAAAATTGAGTGGGGGCTACGCCTTTGACCTATAGTAATGCGCTGACTTTTTTGCTAAAAAAGGGTGCAATTTTTTTGGTCCCCTCCTCAAGAGGGGTCCAACTTATTTTGCCCCCCCCCCCTATTCAAGGGGTCTAAGTTTTTTTGGTCCCCCCCCCCTCAAATCCACCAAACCCCCTCCCCTCCCATGTTTTTAAAATTACCTCTCCCTAAAGGGGAAATCCTGCAACCAACTATTCTACTACTACTAAAGCCCCCCCCTCCCCCCCCCCCACACCCACACACACACACCACCACAAGCTTTATCTTCCTCTTTACTCACCCCATCATATAGACTACCCCCAGTTAACATTCCTCATTTCCTGACTTTGACAGTTGTCCTTCTTCTCTCATGATTACCTGTCTAGGCACCGTATGGCCTCTCTTTAACCAGACCTCCGGAAACATCCAAACCTGGCATGTATGCAACAGTTATTGCCACCAACAGGGGTGTCTCTGCAATGGTATGGTATACCATAGAAGTAGGAAGAATATCACTTTATTATTTTCTTTTGGATTTCTGAGACTAAGTTGTAGAGGGTTAATGTAGGAGTTTATAAAACTTGTAAGCTTCTTCTTTTCAATTAGCAAAGTAGAGATAAAATGAATTCTGTTCAACAGCAGTCCAAAGAGGGAACAGTGGAGCAAGAGAAAAGGGAGGGACAAGGAATGGAAAATAAATGGGAGGGGAAGGGGCAAGGAAGGTAAGGGAGAGACACAGGTAAGGAGGAAAGTATAAGTTGAGGAAGGGAGGGAGGAGAAAGTGAGGTGGGATGGTAAAAGCAGCATTTCTGTCCTAATTGCTATATAATCTACAGTGAAATGATATATTTGTCTACTTCTAGATGGAAAATGACTGGCCTAAGAAAAGACAACTGTGCATGAATATTTCACTGGGTAGTTTTATCAGCATCTTTAGTATGACCAGGCACGGTATCATAACACTGAATAAAATGGAGGGTGGAGAAGGAAGCACATGAGGAGGGAGGGAGGCAAGAAAATGGAGTGCAGAAAGGGGTTTGGGCAGTAGGAAGTGAGGAAGGCAATCAGGAGGGAGGAAGAAGATGATGGTTAAAGACAGAAGGAAATGGGGTGAGTGTCAATATAGAAGGAGGTCAGAGAGAAAGAGAGAGTGAGAGAGAGGGAGAGAGAGAGAGAGAGAGAGAGAGAGAAAGAGAGACAGACAGACGGACAGAGAGGGAGAGGGGGGGGGGAGAAAGCAAGCAAGCAAGGGAGGGAGGAGAGCGAGAGAGCAGGTAAAGATGGATATACGATGAGTAGAACAGAGGAGGGCAGAGGTCCACTGAAAAAGTAAACTTGTCTCCAGACTCTTCCAAGTGACGGGTCAAAAACTTGTCTAAGTGACAAGGAAGCAGGTCTTATATCTGGAGATAGAAGACCCACTTGGCATGTGCAAGCACAAAATCCGACATTTGCCAGCTCCAGATTCTATTTGTGGAATGGTAACCTGATTTTATGATAGTCACTTTGATGAGTCTGGAGACATGTTTACTTTTTCAGTGTGGGGTTATGGATGGGTTAATGGAGGCCAGAGCATGAGAAAAGCGACAGACGGATAATTAAAGAGGATTCTAGAAATCAGCTAACAGTGACTGACAGTTAGTCCAAAAAAAAGGGGTTTATTTCAGGTCACCCGACTGATCCTATCAAAACAGGGCCGGCCCTACTTTTTTTATGCAATTTTGAAGAAAGTGTTTTCATTTTTACACTTTTTTGGGGTAAATTTTAGTTTTACAACAAATTAAATTCCCCCCCCCCCCCCATTTTTACAATTTTTTGGTATCGTAAAAAAAAAAGACCTACCGACCCTAGATTTTCATCCTATGTTACCTGAAACAAACTTGTTTTTTTTATTTGGCCTTACTTGAGTATAAGCCTACATATGACATACTAGATATGCTAAGTAGAATGCAGTCCCAAAAATATGTGATGACAGTCCCTCCGCTTCCTAAAAGATGATTCTTAGAATCAGCAATTTGCTAACATGGTCTGTCACATATACTGCATCTGCCACACATTGGAGATTTTATGGCGGAGGTTGTGGACACAAATTATGCATATTTAGAATTTACAGCGTATTTGGCCCTTTAGACAAT
Source organism: Harmothoe impar (assembly GCA_947462335.1). Classification (NCBI taxonomy): domain Eukaryota; kingdom Metazoa; phylum Annelida; class Polychaeta; order Phyllodocida; family Polynoidae; genus Harmothoe; species Harmothoe impar. The sequence continues at coordinate 53,991,232 of OX381719.1, read as the reverse complement.
CAGAGCTCCAGGAATACGAGGTCCAAGATCAGGAGCAAAGAAGGGATGTCAGTCTAGCAAATACAAGTAAAGGAGATGTGATTGCTTCCATGTCCTAGTCACTGTCAGAAACACTGCACTGCCAGAATACTAATGAATCCTGGGAATCCAACAGAACTGACACGTGTATGGAAATTACTGTCATTTCAGTGAGGACAGACGTGGTCTGATAGTGATGGTCTCCATGTCTAAGGTGAAATAAGAGACAGAAGTCAGGTCTGTCATCTTTTAGGCATGAATAGCGGTACACTGGTGTACTGTTGGAGCACTAGTACACATAGAGAAGAAACAGCGTCAAAAGGGAGTCCAAGTTGCCTCCAAAGTGACTCCCCTGTTTAGGGGAGTCCAGGTCGCCTAAGGGAGCCTAGGTGACTCTCTGGCTGACCTAAGGGAGTCACCTGGGGGAGTCATATAGATCTCTGGCTCATATGACTCACCCAGGTGACTCCCTTAGGCCAGCCAGAGAGTCACCTAGGCTCCCTTAGGCCAGCCAGAGAGTCACCTAGGCTCCCTTTGGTCAGCTAGAGAGTTAGCTAGGCTCCCTTATGCGACTCCCCCAAACCTGGACTTCCCTAAACAGGGGAGTAATTTTGGAGGCGATCTGGACTCCCTTTTGACGCTGCTTCTTCTCTCTGTGTAGATATACCCCTACAACTCCCAGCACGAAGGATCAGAGGCGTAGGAAGCAAATCTTCATTGGGGGAGCCCAGGGGGCCCACTCGAACCAGCTTTATGCATGATGCATCATATACAAACTTATAATAGACTGTATAGAAAAGTAGTATTTGAGCCCCCTTTAGTTCTGACTTGGGGGCCCAGTCCCGTATGCACCCCACTTTTCCCTATGCGGGAGAGGTAAGGATTGGAAATTTGTGCATCATATTACAGGTCTTGAAAAATTTTGGGGGGGGCCCAAACATATTCAAACCCCCCTCCTCAGTGATTGGGGGGGGGGGGCGGGCGCCCTGCCCCCCCCCTTTTCCTACGCTAGTGCAGGATTCCCCCAATACATCCAGAGCTAGAGGGGGGTCAAAAGGCCATTTTACAGGGTTGGTGCTAGGACTTTGTAATGGTATAACGTTGGTGCAGGGATTTAGATAGAAAAGAAACTACTATGCATGAATATTTCAACAGCTGATTCATCAACGTCGTGGGAGGGAGAGGGAGGGAGGGAGTGGGGAGGGAGGAAGGGAGGGTTGGGGAGGAGTAAACTCAATGCAAGGCGTTGAGACCGGGCCTACAAATGGCATACATTCTCTTTCATGTCATTCTTCAGTGTCCGAAACACAATACAGACGGCATATTAATAAGGCTTACTGTCATACACAGCTGAATCATGTACAAGTATAACTGTCATGTGTCCGAGGGAACACACATACATAGACAGATACACATCAGTAGTAAAGGAGGAACTAGAGGTGGAAGTGTGGCCTGCTATCTTGGAGGCAGGCTCTGTACATACATAAGGTGACAATTAGACAGTTGACATGCTGTGAGAAGACTAATAAATGTGCCCACCTCAGGCCAAATTTAAAAAAAGGTTTGTTTCCGGTCACCCGACCGGGTCTAGCAAAACAGTGCCGGGTCCCCCTATTTTTTCCGATTTCTGGGAAATTTAGTCCTTTCCCAGTTTTTACGGTTTGCAAATCGGACAATTTTTTATTAAGGATTCTAGAGCAAAAATTCTCTAATCAGGCCTAAAAATGTGAAAAGCAAAAAAGAATAAAATGAAATAAAAATAAATAAAAATCGGCTGGCCGGGCCTAGCTTTCCAGACCATGTTACCGGAAACCAACTTTTTTTTATTTTGGCCTCAGGAGTCTCGCTACATCGGCTACGATCAGTGTTTACATGTCCCGCTTGTCATGGGAGTCTACTGGGTAGTACCGTATTCGACGTAATAAGTGCACCGCGCGCTTAAAAAATTATTATGGACACCTTTTAGTAGTTAAGAGTTTAAATTGGGTCAAAAATTGAGATATTTTTTGTTGTTTGTAGTGTAATCAACGAGACTTTGTTCCTTATAATGTTGGTAAGTTATTAAGTAAAGAACAAGGTCGACACAGTTCGGATCAAGTGTACAGGTTGCGAATCAAAGGTTTATTCAGTAACCTAGACAGGCAAAGCTATAGCAGTGCGAACTCCCTATACAGTTCTGAGCGGGTCAGTATGTTCGTAGCCAATATGATCTCCAGCTAGGGCCTCTGTCTAGTATGGATCCAGAGTGACCGACGAGTCCTATCGGATGCTGGCTATATAAGCGACTAGCCTGCGAGCGCACATGCAGACCGGAAGCCTATAGCGACCTCTGTCCAAACCCCAAGCCCGGAACAGGTGCTACCACCTGTCGTCGGGCTGAAGGGTTCGGACGGAGATCGCAACACAGCATCCAACAGAACCCGCGTTATAATTGCCCCTTAACCCTAGCCCCTACAGTAGTATAAAAACGGGGGGTGTGCGCTTATTAGGGGGTGTGCGCTTATTACGTCGAATAAGGTACCATGTTTTGTATTTTAGTAGTGACATCATTTAGTGTTTAGCTAACTGACTGCCACATCCTTACTGCTGGGGTTCTTTGGCATTCTGTAAATCTGTTTTTCACTGATTACACCGAGTAGTTACCATTCGGCAGCTATTGATAGGGCCAAAAAAAAAGAAGGTTTGTTTCAGGTAACATGGGAAGAAAACTTAGGGTCGGTAGGTCGGATTTTTTTTTTGATTTTTTTTTAAACACGGAAGTACTAGTCTCTCCAAAGACCCTAAAATCGACCCATATAAGGGTAAAAATACGAAAATTTCTTCAAAATTGCATAAAAGAACGTAGGGTCGGCCCTGTTTTGATATGGTCGATTGGGTAACCTGAAACAAACCTTTTTTTTTGGCCTAGTCACACACTCAGCGGTCACTGTCTAGTTACAGTGATGTCAGTGTCAAGTCAAACCTATTCCAGAGTGCACAAGTATCAATCTCAGATTTAGTGTGTATGTGCATGTTTGGTACCATATGTTGGGTATAATCAAGATCTACCAGCCTGATGGAAATATAATGGTGAAAAGTCATAAATTTAGGTTGACATGTTTAACTAAATAATCCCCTACGGGACTCAATTTTGCATTGCAATACATGTACCAGAAATACAGTTATTTTAAGAATATGGCCCCCCAATCAACCCTTTCCCTCAGAATCTCTCTCATGAGATGTCCCTTTGCTAGGTGACACCAAGTGATAAGAGACTACAAGCACCTGCCAGCCATCTAAGGTCAAAGTACTTCAAGCATAACCTGCTAAATGGGAGCTGGTTGTGTTGGGGAAGAGAAGCTTTGCAATAAATCAGATCACTATAGACCAGTGCAGCAAGAAAGGGTGACCTTTTCATGATAAAGTTGTGTTTCTGTTGGTTTTAGTAGAATCATCATAAAGCTGTCTGTAATTGGCTAGGTTTGCAAAAATATCATGTCAGGAGATTTATGGGACAATTATCTCTCTAATAGTGTATTTTAAAATGCAGGATTTTGAGGTTATATCTATGTATTTGTTGGTCACACATCAGAAATGTTCAAAGACTTCTCTGAAAAGTCACCCTTTCTTGCTGCATTGGTCTACAGAGGCAGTGGTGCATTCTAAAGCAGGGGAGTGATCACACTTCCTCTCTGGAGAGTCCAGCAGTAGTAAAGGTACCTCCTAAACCCACTCGTAATAACCAATTATCTCGACGGGGTCATTCAGTGCACTACTATTGCAGGTGTATGTCATTGTGCTGCCCCCTGTGGATATGTTTGGGAAGTGAGTGAATTGACACTTCTCTCCCTCCCTCTGGAGGTGTAATGTTAAACTAAACTTACTACATCGTTGATCAAGCGTTAAAGATGCCATTGTCCCATTTACCTAGCTATATATATATATATATATATATATATATATATATATATATATGTATGTGTGTGTGTGTGTGTGTATATCTACTTAATATCCACTATCAAAGGTAATGTACAACTCTGGCTAATTTATCTGGTTAGTAGACTGGAACTGTGGACATCTTAGCTAATGTATTGTATAACATAAAATCTTCACTCTCTCTCTGGAATGTGTATAACACGCAAGTGGAAACATGGCTACCACTTTAACTGACGCCCAGATACTTGAAATATCACAACGTTTTCACTATAAGGATACATTAGTTAAATGGGCTCTTTCAGATGGTGTGATTGGCCACAGATATGTTGTAGAACGATTACAACAAATTGGAACATCACCTGTAAGTTCTCCTTTACCTGTAACTCCACACTTATTTCTACCCGTTATGTATGCATGCACACTTTCCTACACTGTTTACATTATAATTTCAGGATGTATCACATGCTGCGGAAGATTGGTGTTTTTCCAACAAGGAGTGGAAGGAATTCATGCTGCAATTCGATAGCGTGATCAATTTGAAAAGTTTTCTTCATCACAATGATCTACAGTTTGATGAGATTGTCAGGCAGAGAATTCAATATTTGGATCACTTCAATACAGTTAGTTCTGTCATTGTAAGTATTTAATTCTTTTCAAAAACCATCTTTCATTTAAATGTAACTATGAATTTAAAAAACAAACAAACAAAAACATAACTATATAAATATATATTTTTTTTTTCAGGTGGATTCAGCTCACTACACCCAGTATGTAGTACATGACATTGCACAACTTTTTACATGTCGAAAATCTTTAATAGATTGGGCTGAAGCTGAACATTGCCTTCAACATCCATCAGTCACTTCGCGTCTAGTTGAAATACAAAATGGGATGGTCGATGATGATTCAGAATCGTCGTGGGAAAAGAAAATTCAATCCATACACTCTGTGCAAGAATTAGATGAGTTTGTCTCTGATTATGCAGTACAAATGGATACACTTCTTACGTCTAGACGAAATTTTTTGCATGCTGCTGGTTTGATAAAAACAGTTAAGAAAAAACGCTTAAAACGTTACACATGTCTTCAATGCACACAACATTTTCCAAATAAATCAATTTTTAGAAAACACTTAAAAACTCATGAAGTAGATCACGATTCAGATATAGAAATTGTTGAAGTCGTCCAACCCACAACACCATCTACCTCAACACCTCCAGTCAGAGAGAGGAGCAGATCCATCTTAAAACGTGGTATGACAAACACTGCTGAACCACATTCCCCACCACCATATCTTGAACGAGGCAGGCAAGGATATCATCTACATGCGAATAAGGAAACCCAGGCAAACAATTCACACTTTGGGTCAACACCACCCAAGAGAAAGGTATGTTTCACACACACACACACACACACACAGACACACACACACACACACACACACACACACACACACACACACACACACACACACACACACACACTCACACTTTACGATTCATTAATTCATTCAACTATTGATTTATTTTCAGAGATGTTCTGTACAGTCTTATTACTGTGGTGCTTGTGGAGCATCTTTCCATAACAGAAGGATGCTGTATTATCATAGAGGGTTGCAACATGGTAGAGGTGATCTTCAACCAAACCCTTTTGATGAAAGTGTTTGGTTAGATGAAAATGGAGATGAAATAGTCAAGCTGAAAACTGTGTTTCAGTCCAATATGAAACATTTCTTAACTCCCCATGTTCGCGGTCTTATGTCTACAGATTATAATTTCCCTACTAAGGATCTTTCAGGTGGTGTAGATGAATTGATACAAAATTTCGATAAAGTACACCAGGATAGGGATAGCACATATAAAGTCAACATTGCTTTGGGTATAATATTAAAAGATACAGAAGATGGGGATTACCGCTATTACATTCCATATAAAAATAAAACCTTGTTTCATTCGGCTGTATCAGTTTCAAAAAACAGCGACCTAGAAATGGTTCGGGAAAAGTTGAGAGCTATTCATATAGGTGAATATCTCAGGGAACATCGTGACAACACAAAATGGAAACCATTTCTGGTTACTAATGTCATGTTTTTTGTCACAAAGACAGGGTTTCATTTGGGAGTTGGACAGAACATACCATCATATATAAAAAACAAGCAATGCATTGAAACTTTAGAACACACTCCAGGAAACACAAATCATTACTATAACGATTTCTTATGCATTTTTCGGTGTCTTGCACTCCATATGAAGAAAACAAATGTGGAATATAAGAAAACAAAATTAGCTGCTACAGTCAGAAAGCTATACCACAAATGGAGAACTTTTCTTGGGGGAGTTATACCTAAAAACTGTAAAGAATATGCAGGAATGACCTTTGAATCTCTACCACAGTTCGAAAAATGTTTCCAGGTATCTATTTATATCTATTCATTGCAACCAGACCATAGTGCAATAATTACATATAAACCAACTTTCCCATGTGATAATGTATTATATATGAACCTATACAAAGATCACCTTTCATACATAAAAGATTTCAAAGTGTATGCTCATAAATATGAATGTCCATCTTGTTCCATGCATTTCAAGAAAGTGGTAGACTATAAAAGACACGTCAATACATGCACAAACCGTACAAAATTGAAATATAGTGGGGGGTTTTTTTCTACTGATAAAACCATATTTGAAGAATTAGAAGAATATGGTATACTGATCCCACCCTGTGATCGCCAGTATGAATGGTATGCGGTTTTCGATTTTGAGGCTCTTCTGGAACGCGTGTATGACAATCCAACTGAGAAATTATCATGGCAACAGAAACATTGCCCAGTTTCAGTTTCTGTATGCAGTAATGTTGTAGACCACACAGATATTTCACTACCTAATTTCCTGAAACCAGAATGTTTCATACAGAAAGATTTGAATAAATTGTTGAGTGATTTGTTCAATTATTTAGATCGCATACAGAAATTGAGCTCCACATTAGCTAAGAGACGTTGGGGTGCAGCTATGAGTGCATTAGATACTTTGTGTGAAAAGTGGAAACCTGAAGAGATTTCCACCGATTTAGAAAAAACATCAGAATCAGATGAGTTGGGTGAGGAATTAGATATGAGTGGACATTCTCATCATGTTGATGATGATGATGATGATGATGTAGATTTCATTTTGGAAAATGATGGTGACGATGATGATTATGATGGTGGCGGTGGTGGTGATGATAGTGATGAAGATGATGGTGATGATGATGGTGATGATGATGATGATGATGATGATGATGATGGTGATGATGATGATGGTAGTGGTGTTGGTGGTGATAGTGATGAATTGGAAGAAGTAGAACAATCAACTGTTTCGAGTGTTGATAATACATCTCATGTAAAAAAAGATGTTCACAGATCAAGTAAAGTTACCATGTTCAATAGACTTTCACAGCTAAGACGTAGACTGGACAGCTATATCAATCAATTACCAATCTTAGGTTTCAATTCATCTAGTTATGACATTAATTTGATTAAATCTAAGTTGTTTTCCTTTCTTAAATTTGGAGAAAAAGAGGAACGTGATACAAGTTACGTCATAAAGAGAAACAATGCGTATCTTAGTATATCTAATTCAAAATACAAGTTCATTGACATACTACAGTTCTTAGCTCCAGGATGTAATTATGAAAGATTTCTTCAAGCTTACAACACTGAAGAGACAAAAGGTTTTTTCCCATATGATTTCTTTGACGACATAGACAAATTAGAGTTGACTGAATTACCTTCTCATGAAAGCTTTTATTCTCATTTGAAGCAGAGTAATATATCTGAGGAACAATATCAGCACCTGAAAAATGTCTGGGTGCAGAACAACATGACAACTTTCAGAGATTTCTTGATATGGTACAACAACAAAGACGTTGAACCGTTTGTAGAAGCTGTGAATAAGATGCAACAGTTTTATTTTGACAAAGGGGTGGATGTGTTTAAAGTTGCTATTTCAGTCCCTGGTATTGCTAGGAAGTTATTGTTTAAGTCATGCAAAGAGGCTCAAACCCATTTTGAATTGATTGGACCGGCTCATGATGATCTATACAGAACTATCAGATCTAATATAGTTGGAGGACCTTCTATTATATTTCATCGCCACCATAAAGCGGGTGAAACCATTATCCGAGAGGGAGATAATTCCATTTCTGATCCAAAACTTTGTCAGAAAATTGTTGGATATGATTCAAACGCTTTGTACCTATGGGCTTTAGGTCGCGACCTACCAACTGGAGCATTTGTTAGACGAACATCCAGTACTGGATTCAAAGCTGAGAGACAAACTAGATATCACAGTATGTATGAATGGTTGAATTGGAAAGCTTCTACGGATGCTATATCGATCAAGCATAAGCTGAATTGTACAACTGAGATAAGAGTAGGACCGTATTTAGTGGATGGTTTTTGTTCCTATAATAACACTGCATATGAATTTCATGGATGTTTTTTTCATGGGTGTCCATGTCAAATAGGAAAAACCAATGAGAAAGGCAGAATTAAGAGGTATAAAAGATCTCTTAATAGGTTGGGTTTCATCCGGAAGGAAGGGTTAAATACTGAAGTTATGTGGGAATGTGAGTTCAACGAATTAAAGAAAAGAAACCCTTCCATATCCAATTTTTCTATTTTACCTCCATTTTCACGAAAAAAACCTGGTAAGTTGACCCAAAATGAAATATTGCATTCTGTCCAGAATGGATCTATCTTTGGAATGATTGAAGTGGACATACAGGTTAGTTCATCCATTTAACACCTGAATTGTGAAGTTGTACTAATTATCATGTGTAAATTGATGTCACAATTGTATTTCTATTTCAATATAGATATTTATATAGATACCTATGAAATGTCAATTTAACCATTTCTTTGTACATTGATTTTGCTATAAATATTTATACAGGTACCTTCTACTTGGGGACCATCTTTTAAACACCATCTTACCCCACAACAATACTTTTCTGAAATGTCTCCTATATTCTGCACTACACCTATCCCATTTGAAAAGATTGGTAATCACATGAAGGAATATGCACAAGAACGAAACTTAAGCCAGGTATATATATATATGTATATATATATATAAATATATTCACCCATTTTCTCACTATTGATTTCTTACTGTTACGGTGTCATTTCAACCGCGCGCACACGAGCTGTGGTATGGTCATCTGTACTATATTATTTCTATTTTTTTAATTTTTCAGAAACCGAGAAGGTTGTTAGTGGGTGGTACACGAGCTAAAAAAATATTGTTGGCTACACCACTTCTAAAATGGTACCTTGCTCACGGACTGGAAGTTACTAAAATATATCAAGTTATAGAATTCACACCGGTTGCATGTTTTGGAGAATTCCAGAAGGAAGTAACGGAAGCTCGTAGGGAAGGTGATCAAGATTTATCTAAAGCTATCATTGCTGACACCATGAAGTTGATAGGTAACAGCGGGTATGGATCATTGATTATGAACAAGGAAAAATTTTCTAAAATAGATTATGTCAAAGGAGAAACAAATGTGTGCATGAAAACAAACGAGTCAAACTTCAAGAAATTAACTGAGTTGGATGATTCATTGTATGAAGTGGAATCTGCTAAAAAAGAACTTAATCTGAACCTCCCAATCTACTTAGGATATTTCATTTTACAATACGCCAAACAGAGAATGTTGGAATTCTATTTTGATTTTGTTGATATCAACATTGAGAGACGTGATTATCAATATTTGGAAATGGATACTGATTCTGCCTATTTTTGTATATCAGCTGATAAAATAGAAGACGTCATAAAACCCGAAAAGAAAAAAATGTATCTCAAGAGTGTATATGAAAGTTGTGATTGTGCTACATTTGAAGCTAGTTTGAACAATTGGTTCCCTAGACAATGTTGTGAAGCACACAAAAAATATGACAACAGGACTCCTGGTCTATTTAAACTGGAAGCTGTAGGGACTGAAATGATTGCTTTATCCTCCAAAACATACATATTGAAAGATGAAGATGTTGGAGTAAAAGTTGTAGCCAAAGGGTTGAATAGTAGAGCACTCTCTACTCCTATGGAACAGTACCAGAAAGTGTTGAGGACTAAAACAAGTTCTTCTGGACGGAACAGAGGGTTCAGAGCTAGATTGAACACTATATTTACATATGAACAAATACGGTATGGATTGAGCTATTTTTACTGTAAAAGATTAATATGTGAGGATGGCGTTTCAACTAAACCTTTAGATATAACTTTAACTCCATGGGATATCTCAGAAAAGGAAGTATTTTGCGGTAAATTACACCCTCTTTCCCCATACCATAGACATCAATTTAAAATGTATGGTAGAGCTTTTACATCCGTGGAAAATGCTTATAGATATAAAATGAACCAGTGTAACAAAATAAAAAAAAAACTGGGCATCATAAATGAGTCCAGGCTAAGCATAGCTTGGTTAGAAAAAAGGGATGGATTCATGAAAAAAATCTTGTTAGAAAAAATGAGAACCTGTTCTAAAGTTCGCAACACTCTACGCACCACCTACGGTTTTAATCTTGTAAATGGGACAAGAAACCGCTATTGGGGGGCGGGCATGAGTGAGAAAATGTGTTGGGTAACAGATGCCTATAATGGAACAAACAAATTAGGGATATTATGGGAAGAGATAAGATTAATGTACAGAGATGAAATTGAAATAAAAAATGAGGATGAATTGAACATGTGCACAGTCTGCCGTTCTAAAAGGGTGGATGTACAGTTAGATCAACTCAGTGGCGTGTATCTCTGTTCCAACTGTTGAATAAACGTATATATTACATTGTATTTACCTCTTTTTTCATTACGTAATAAGTGCGTCATGATTAATATACCTGATTACATTTTCAAGTCACCTTCAACCATTGTTATCAGTGGCAGCACTGGTTGTGGTAAAACTACTTTTCTACGTAAATTGTTAAATGAAAGAAACCTTTTTAGTTCACCTCCAGAACGTGTGGTTTATTGTTATGGAACATGGCAAAATATATTCAATGAAATGTATGATGTAGAGTTTAGAAGTGGTGTGGACATACCCCACACTGCACCAGATCAACACACCATAATAATCTTAGATGATTTAATGAATGACGTATATAAATCTAAAACTGCTGAAGATCTATTCACGAAAGGTTCTCACCACAGAAATATATCAGTGATATTTCTTGTTCAGAATTTATTCCAACAAGGTCGACATGCCAGAACTATAATGTTAAACACTCATTATCTGGTAATAATGAACAACGCTAGAGACACTCAACAAGTTAAAACATTAGGCAGACAATTAGGAATGGAAAAAACTGTGGAAGAAGCATATAAAGACTGCATGTCTAAACCATATGGTTATTTACTACTTGACCTTTCACCACACAACACGAAGAACAAGATAAAACTGAGGAGTGGTATTTTCTCAGGGGATGAGGAAATTGTATATCTTACTAAATTGTGAAATGTAACACTGGCTCACATATATACTTACCCACATTTACTGTTCAGTTTATTTATACAATGACCAGCACTCAGTTGAGTGCTTCTGAGAACTATATCAGATTGTTGTTGAACACAACAAAGGAACAAGCTAAATTATTATTATCCAGCGCCACACCAAAACAATTTGAAGCGATTTCAGAAATAGTTTTCAACCTATTGACTTTAGTTCTTCCTCATAATGTCAAACTTCTAGTCAATAGGAACAAGAAATTTTTACAAAGAATTATAAAGAAAACTGGAACTCTTAAATCTAAGATCAAACTTCTACGGTTAAATGCACAAAAGATAATGAGAATTCTTTTGAGTATTAAAGAATCAATATTCCAATTGCTATGAAAAAAATGGTGTTAATTCCATATGAAGAATATGTACAGAGGGTAAAACACCAAAATAGAAATATTGCAAACATAAACCAAAATTCTATTGATGAAAAACGTGTTGCACCACAGTCAATTTCTTACTCCGACACATCACCAGAAGTCCCAACAGAACAGGACACATCATATGAATCGCAAAATGAAGACAAGCACCATCCACTATCTCGAGAATTAATCCTTCAACCTTTTGGAAAAGCTCAAAAACGCAATGCTGAAACTATTTTATCTTACATTCACAACAACATGTCTTGGAATGGGAGTGGTGAAATAATCGTCAATTCTGTCACAATTCCAGGATCTCACGTGACAGATTTGATAAAAGATTGTCTTTTTAACTATAAAAACTTTAACCCTGTAGGATGTGAAGAATTCTACAACAGTTTAAGTGACATCCCCACCTCTCTTATTAGAAACATAAAAAGACGTGAGATGGTTGGTCGAGGTAGGAGTGGAACAAAATCAGACGATTTAAAAAATAAAGCAGTGATACCTCCACCACCCGGAATACCAGTCAATAATAAACCCATCGACATTACAGTAGACATGGAGAACAGTTGGATTTCCCTGTGGAAAGCAAGATGAACAAAAATCTTAAAACCATATATTACGACCCAAAACATCCTGCCTCATACTCAGGTTTGGATAAACTATATAGACATGTAAAACATATGGGTTACAAGAAACCTGAGGTGAAAAAGTGGCTGGAGAAGCAGGACGTGTACACTTTATATAAACCAGTATCACGTCAAGTAAAGAGGCCGCGTGTTGTAGTTTCAGCTGTGGACCAACAATGGGATGCTGACACGATGAATATGGTTAAATTTAACAAGGAAAACAAAGGATATTCATATGTTGTAGTGTTGATTGACATCTTTACTCGGTTTGCTTGGACTGTGGCTTTGAAAACGGTTACCGGTAGAGAAATGGTAACCGCTCTTTCCAGCATTTTCACTCAATTTAAACCAGAAAAAATTAGAACTGATTCTGGAACTGAGTATAAAAATCGTTTAGTAAAAGCTTTTTTCACACAAGAAAATGTTTTCCATTTCACAAGTACCAACGAACTGAAAGCTAACATAGCTGAACGTTGCATAAAAAGTTTAAAAATGAAAATTAAAAAAATAATGCATGAACGGGGATCTGACGTGTGGATAGACATATTACAACAAGTAACAGAAAGCTACAATAATTCCAAACACAGAAGCATTCAAATGACTCCATATCAGGCTAGAAATGCAGACCAATATACTGTGTGGAATAATCAATATGTAAAAAAGTTGAAAAATTTCACTTCACACGCACCCACTCAACAGGAAATATTTAAATACCATGTCAATGATAAAGTTCGTTTAGCAAAATTTCGTGCCACGTTTGAAAGAGCTTATTCTGAAAAATGGACTGATGAAATATTCATTGTGACAAAAAGAGAATCTTTACAAGGTATTGCACAATACACTATTAAATCGTGGGATAACGATCCAGTGATAGGTAAATTTTATACAGAAGAGTTAGAACGGATACAAGTTAATGAGGGAGGGAGTTATGAGATAGAGAAATTAATACAGAAAAAAAACATGGAGAAGAAACCTGGGTATATAGTCAAATGGGTTGGTTGGCCTAATCAGTTCAATTCTTGGGTCTCTCTCAGTGAGGTGCAAAAAAGTGGTTTGTTGAAATAGTCATGTATATCTATGTTCACCATGCAGATTGTAAAATTTATGGTAATTCATCCACTGATTTTGAATTGGTTTTACCTATTTCATACAAGTTACAGGGGGATTGGAGTTGTGCATTAGTTGAGGTCTTGATTCCAACTCCAGCGTCGGAAGAGTTGTATGTTTCACTTGATATAGTGCAAAATAGTATTGTGCATGGAAGACTACTTCCCATGTTGAAATCATTTCGAGAATCTGAACAGTTCACCAAACCATACTATATTCCATTACGCAACAATGACATTAGTAAAATGAAATTCATAGTACGAACTAAAGATTTGAAAGTTCCCAAATCTAACATAGATAAACTGTGTATGATTTTACACTTTAAAAAACAATATAAAACAACAACATAACGGGTACCAATCATTCAGACAAATACAACAGCACCGTGAACAGGAAATTACAATATGAGCTATGTACCATATGTTTCTAATGTAGATAGTTGGAAGAGATTGTCTCGTGCAAAATCTATCAGTTCAGCCGATAAAATACAAACTGGACAAGGATCTTCAGTCCAAGTTATTTCACCACAACAGGGAGTAATTGAACGGGTCAGAAACATCATGAAGAGCCGCATAAAGAAGGGAAAATCCAACACTTCAATGCAGTCTACATCTAGATCTAGGAAGAAGAAGACGTCTCCCAACTCAACCTCTAAAAGGAGGAAAGGACGACCCATTAAAAAAAAATCTAAATCTAAATCTAAACCTAAATCTAACAAGGTAAAAAGACTGAAGTCTAGAAAATAAAGATGAGTTTTGTGTTAGATAAAGCAGTAGAAGGTTATGATGAACGACTGGGATTGTTTGAAACATTACCGGTAGAAACAGCTACAGAGAAAATATATGAAAAAACATTCTACCCTGTTGGACAAATAACTAAAGGAGCTACATTGGAATTTGACGTGCAGAATAATTCATCCGATTACATATCATTGAGTGGGATATATCTCCTTATCACATTAAGGATCTTAGATGATGCCGGTAAACCCGTAAAATCCACTGCGAACACCAATCCTCACCCAGTAACATTCATAAACTACATCAGTTCTACATGTTTCCGACAAGTTGATGTCGCCATTCAACATCAAGTTATCACGTCTAGCGTAGCATCAAACTTTCCATATAAAGTAATGTTGGATACTTTACTACATACAGGAAAGAGTGAACAGGAGACTTGGCTTGTTTTGAGTGGTTATGAAATAGATACTGCAGGATCTCTGGATGATTCTGTTCCAAATGACACAACTAACTCTGGACTGAACAAGAGATATGCAAGATCTAAAACTGGTAAAGGTGTAACATACAAAACTAAGTTAGCGGTTGACATATTGCAACAAAAGAAATATTTGCTGCCTGGAGTACCAATTAATTTTAAATTATACCCAGCTTCTGATCTGTTTTGTTTAATGTATGGAAAACAGGACGCTGAAGCTGTATCTAAATCATTCTCGTATGACATAATGAATGCGGCTCTAATTGTACCACACGTCAAAGTGAATCCAGGTCTATTCATAGCTCATACTGACTTATTGAAATCAGAGATGGCGTTATACCCTTTTACAAGGAGTGAAATCAAGTCCTATAACATAACAAAAGGTGCTCAGAGTTGGAGTATGGATAGCGTATTCCAAGATTGTATTCCCCATCGTTTAGTACTCACTTTAGTCCTATCTCAAGGTTATAGTGGCAGCAATTTAAAAAACCCGTTTGAATTCAGACATGTGAATGTCAATTATCTAGATTTCCAAGTTGATGGGCAGAGTAATGGAAATGAAGTATTGCAACCAAATTATACAACAGGTAACTATGTGAATGCATATTCTAGACTGTTAGATTCTACACCAACCAATCAGAAAGAACTCCCCAACATATCATACTATGATTTCAAACGTGGTTATGCAATATATGTGCTAGATGTGAATAAAAGAATAGAGGGGGATTACACTAAACCAGTAAGGCGTGGACAAACGCGACTGAACATTAAATTTTCAACAGCTCTCACTAATGACGTCAGTGTTATAGTGTATGGAAGTTTTGACTCATTGATGAAAATTGACCATTCTAAGAACGTGTATGTGGAACAATGAATGAATTAGAAATAGAAAATATCATTTCAATGGATGCGCAAATGAGTAAATACTTCAGAGGTGTGTTTTCTTATGATGAATTACCACAAACATGTATCACGCCTTCTCTGTATGTTGTAAATACGGGCTCATCAATAGGTGTTGGTAAACATTGGGTTTGCATTTTCATTGAATTAGATGGAGTTGAATATTTCGATTCTTTGGGTCGAAAACCTAAAGAATTACTATTTTTCCTTCAGAGTCTAAATAAACCATACACCATATCCAATAAACAAATTCAAAACTTTACAAGTGATGTGTGTGGAGACTATTGTATAATATATTCATATTTAAGATGTCGCGGGCATGATTTAGACTGGTTCCTAAACTTTTTCAGTTCAGACTTGGTGAAGAATGATGATATGGTGAGAATTTGAAATTAAACAGAAATAAAATCCGTTTTAAACTTTATTTAGAAATATAACGCAACTATCACTGTAATACAACTCAGTGTGATATGATACTATGCTGCATAGTGCAACAACACCTCCCTTCTTCGCTAAATGCTTAGCACTTTCTATGTAACGGTCTTGAACTAGAGATGGTTCACAACCTGCAATATTTGACATTGCATAAAACAGAAACTGTTCTTTGTTTCTCTTACTGTGAAGCAGTAATAGGTTATACAGTTTTAATGTAGGTTATATAAGTTTGAAAAAATAGCTCAACTTTCATGTATATAGCGAGTATCAGTTTCATGTGTCCGATACAAATTGGAAAATCATGTTTCCCTTTCATACAGTGAAGTATTCACAGATTTACTGCAAAACACAAAATAAATCATAGTAAACCCTTGTTACTCTATATATCCTTGTCGATAAAAGATAGTTCAGAAAATGTAATGTATCAACTTTCAAATGAACACAAAATTTACAGTTTTAACAATAAACAGATAGAATATATATGATGTGTCACTTCATACAAAGATGTAGCGTTGTATATGCTCACATCACTCCAAACTTGAATAAAAGAACTACCTACAATGAATTACCAGTACTTATTTCTTTAACAACAAAACAAAACTTGTCAAACTGACAATATATTATGTGGTATGATATAATACCCGCCATGTCAAAAAAGGAATGCAGTATTTTATGCAGATCTGTGGGTCGCTTTGTATATACACAGACATAACTCCAAACTTGAATAAAAGAACTACCTACAATGAATTACCGGTACTTATTTCTTTTACAACAAACAAAACTTGTCAAACTGACAATATATTATGTGGTATGATATAATACCCGCTATGTCAAAAAAGGAATGCAGTATTTTATGCAGATCTGTGGGTCGCTTTGTATATACACAGACATAACTCCAAACTTGAATAAAAGAACTACCTACAATGAATTACCGGTACTTATTTCTTTTACAACAAACAAAACTTGTCAAACTGACAATATATTATATGGTATCATAAATACCCGCTATGTCAAACAAGGAATGCAGTATTTTATGCAGATCTGTGGGTATCATATTTGAATTATTTGTTTTTAAAAAGCACATGTTCTCCCTTGTCATACATCCATCGAGAATATATTCCCATAGCATTATGTATGCTTAACACCCAAACAGACACACACAATATCAAGTGAGATATAAAATGGAACAAAGAAATACCCTATTTGGTTTAAATGATAACAGGTATTACATTAACTTATGATATGCATGTTTTAGATGACACTTTGGTTTGCACTGTTCACACTCTCTATACGGGTTCCTTTCGACCTCTACTTTTACGTCTCAAAGTTTTGAATCTATCCATCAAAGTGAGAGAATTTTCTGCATCACTGTCGGCTTCAACTATGTCAGTGTTATAACCCTTTCCCTCACTGTTCATATTAGCCGTGAATGCGCCATCTTTGAAAGGATCAAGATCAAGATTGGGGGCTTCTTCTTCTTCCCCACCAGGTACATTATCACTTAATTCATCATGTGTCATTTCATCAATGTTGATGATTTCACCATCCACATGCGCGACAATATTTCCAAGTGCATTACGAGGTATTCCTCCCACTGCCCCATCTTCAAGTGAATCAGCAGACGTTTCCATCGGTTTTACAACAACATCAACATGAGGCACTACTTCATCTTGTTCGTCTTCCTCCTGCTGTATTGTAGTGTTGGCTGATCTGATAGTACGGGTTGGATCATTAACAAGATTTGCGTTGAGTCGTGGGGGTTTAGCAGGAGGTTGGGTTTGGCGTGCACCATTTCCAACTTGAATCAGAACACCACTCACCTGAACCCCAGATGCAGTAGCAATACCATGATCAACATCCTGATCAACATTAGCATTTTGAGGTAGAGGGTTGTCGTCCACACCTTGAGGGAGAACACCACCAGCTCCATATACTGGAGCATCCGGTATCCTTTGCACGACCTCTGGTCCTACTTCTGCAGCAGCATTTCCAGCTTGAATCACATAACCATTCACCTGAACCCCAGGTGCAGGAAGAACACCGTGATCAACATCCTGATCAACATTAGCATCTTGAGGTAGAGGGTTGTCATGTACACCTTGAGGGAGAACACCACCAGCTCCATATACTGGAGCATCTGGTATCCTTTGTACTACCTGTGGCTCTACTTCTGCAACCTCCTCATCAACACTGTGTATGGATGTGTGTGTTGAAGTACTAGGTGGAGTGACATGACCGCCATCAATTCGTCCTAACATGTCCCTGCATTTTGCAAAGAAAAAAACATGGCATGAATCACTTTTATTATTATTAGTGAAATAGAATATGAGTATCAGAACATTATTTCGGGGAATGTTTAATAATAAAAGTAAATTTCACTTTTCTTTTTGAAAATAAATTTTACGTCATATTACAAAATTCAATATTTATATATGGAAATTATATGAGATGATATTTTAACATAAAAACCTAAATATAAATGTATTTCATGAAAAGAAAAAAGTCAACGCATGTTTTCACTTACGTGTTGGATTCGGTCCTATTCCACTCTCTTGTTCTTTTGTATTCTGCATTTCTGGTGTGGTCGTATGTTCCATATATTACTCCAACCGTGATAATAGACACTATCAGTCCCAAGATAATAAGGCACCACCACCATGGAACAACGCTCAAACCGAATATGTTGCGGTCACTTTCTGAACTACTGTTGCCACTGCTGCTGCTTGTGAAGTCATCGTCGTTGACACTATAATTTATGCTGTTGGGGGGAGTGAAATCTGGAGTGGTCGGAATGTCTCCCATTTGTGTATTGGTTTCTAACCCCAAGTCATTTGGGTTAGGTATTCCAACCAATTCATTCGGAACAGCAACAAATGTTATAACACCGTTGGCACAATTGTCCACCCTCACAGTGATGTTTTCCTGACGTTTCCTGTGTGTGACACAATTCACAGTTGTCTGTGCTTCATTTTTACGTAGATCTATCATTTCGACACGTGGGAAGAGCTTCATCACTAACCCCACAAATTTGTTGACGTTCTGCACGTAGTTGACTCGAAAATCCAATCGTTTGTAGGAATACTCCAGATTTCGATCTAATTCGTAGTCGATCAACGATTCCAAGTAGACCAAGCGGCACTCCACTTTATCTGACATACAGTTACATCTCATACAGAGTGCATTTCCCGCAACAGTCGGTAGAAAAATCAGCAAAATGATTGTGCAAATGAACATCTTTCCAGAAGAATCCCAATCCCAAGTTTTGGCGCACAACGTGAGATTGGATGTGTTCGATGTTTTGTATAAGTATTTTTTTATTGATGAAAAAAATCTTTACAAGGAAATGAAATAAAATTTGTCATGTTATATATTAACATAATTGTAAAAGCTTCATGGTTTGTGTACCACAATATTCAGTACCATTTTTTTTTAATAAAAAAGAAAGGAGAGAAAAGGGAAAAGAAATATGTTATAACAATGAATACATCGTAAGTTACTCGAACACATCACAATATGTGATTCTCCCATTTTCATCTAGATGGCGCTTCAGTCAACACTGTACTGTGTCGTCGTCTAGTGGAGTTTCCACAAACCGTTATTGATTTGCTGGTTGTGGCGAGTTGAGCCGTGTGTATTAAGGTGTATGACCTACATTTTAATATCTCTACCAGTATCAGCGAGCGGACTTCCGCTCAGACGTTTTGTTGCATTGTGTGAGGTGTATTTCACGAAATGTAACTCCAATACTTCAGAAATATGCAATGTGAAGGTGAGAATCGACACAGATGTTTTGTAACGTCCTGATGTGAGTAATGTAGAGTGGACAAGGGCTAATGTTCGCGCTGTATGATCTATGAATTATGCAGTGTAAGTGACCCAGTCTTGTACCGGTGCAATACATAATTCGCTTGTTCTCCGTTGTCATTGTCCCGGAGGTAGTTATAAATAGAAAAGGGGGCGGTACCGGAAGCAATTTGTCACAGCTTAACAGGAGAAGGATTATATCGTTTTGGGATGGAGAAAATGGACAAATTAAAGCTCAGGATATTCCTTCACATGTTGTTAATCGTTCACAGTTGGTCACAGGAGAATATGTGCACAGAATGTGATTGTAGAGGAAAAGTAATTACTTGTAGATTGGTTGAACCAAACAATCTTTACATAGGATTCAACAAGTACTACACCACACTGGATTGGAGAGTTTGCAGAATGCTCGAATTTCCATCAAAAATCATAATGAAATTCAAAGGTCTGAAGAGTTTGGACATTAGGAATCAAGATCCAAGTTTCAGTTGTTTATCTTTACCGTATAAACCAATGTATCAAGTAAAAAGCGACTGTGAAATTTGGAAAAAGGAAAAGCTTACTGATGTGCAATATGGCACCACACCAACTACGTACCGAATGCAATCCACTGCCACCAACAACAACAAATTCAACTTAGTTAAATCGACTACGGTTGAAAATGCTATACACCAGAAAACAAAAACAACAACAACAACAACAACAAAAACACTAACAACATCAAGAATGGTTAAGAATAAGATAGTGGAAAGCTCCAGTAAGATGAATGGATATACTGATATAATGAAGACCACGAAAACATCCAAAAGTGGAAACTCCAGCATTGGAAATGTGCATTTTACTACACATGTTTTGACTGATCCATATTACGAGTTGGTGAATCTGACATATCAAGTGGGAAATAGCTCAACATCGGCAAGAGAAAATATAAAAGGAAAAGCGGTCTGGGTCATCATAATTGGAATTGGGGTTATTCTTGTTATTTTGTTAGGTCTTTTTATGACTGTGTTTGGGTTAAGGAAAATCTACATGAAAAACAACTTGCTCAGATCCAATTCTACAGAACAACAATTCATAAATGTCAATTATTATGAAGTAAGTATTATGAAATGTCTTCATCAATATTAAGCTATATATATATTTAACTAATATATATGAAAGAAGAACATAAAGTTTTTTGATTATTTTTTTCATTTATTTTCTTTCTGTTAAAATGTATTGGTTATCATTTATGCATCCCCGCTGTATAAAATGTATATAAACAAATGCAATATAGTGAATTTACTTTTCAGTCTTCTGCTAGTGAGTTAGCCGACAGAGCTATGCAGATTAACGTAGATGAACTAATCGATGGAATGGAATCAGTTCTGCAGAATGGTAAGTGTAATATTTACATCAATCACCAGATGTTTCATAACAAAAAGGTAGACAACAGCATTCACGCCAGTTGAAAAATGGTTCACAATATTTAGAATCGGAATATAAAACAGTTCCATGTACAGCACCATGATATAATTCTCTCCTGAGAAGACTCTTTTTACTGATGTTATTTTGTGTGAAAGATAATAATTCATTTGTACAACAAGTCATTTTAAAATTATTAAATTCGTATGTATCAGAAATTTTAAAATTCTGCAAAAGTTCATCATCATAGAATAATATATGTAGACACTTTACATCTTCATGTTTTAATATATATCTGCAACTGTTTTCATATGACCAAATAAAATATTCAGTCATATCCCATGCGAAAACTCCAGACAATCTATATTGAAAAAGGGAAAAGGCTTTATACAATTCTGTGCCACAAATGTAATCCCTTTTGTTTGCATATTCCTGTACGACATCATCCTGAGTTAAACAATTTTTTTCTTTGTATAACTCTTCCATGAATACCCTGTACACAATATTCGACATACAAACAACCACACTAAAAATATTTGCATAACACATTATGAATTGTTAAAAAATGCATCAACCCCCAATACAAATAAATTCCAAACAATACCGTGATACATGTAAAAAATAACTCAAAATACTACCAAAAAAAACCACCAGAAATATTTATATGAAAAACCTGATTCAATATTCTGATTTACACTGCATTTAGATCGCAGTATTCATACTCAAAAGCTACAGCTTCAACTTTCTGCAACACATTTAGAGCATTCATCTGCTTCACCACTTCCTCCACCAGATCCAACTTGGCATAATCTACCTCCCCCACAGTGGCCGAAATAACATCACACCCACGCTTAACTCGTGTTGTGTTCACCTTGTTGTGACACGCCTTGTAGTGTTTCAGTACAAGCTTCTGTCGCTCTTTTACATCCAAAGTATTGGGGAGAGCTTTCCTTACCCGTACATCAAACTCTTTCTTCAACAAGTATGAGTACACCTTCTCAACTAAGGCCACCTCACTCTCAAAAGGTGTCATGCGAGACACAAATTTGGTATGTGTTGAGACCCCTTCCCTGCTCAGTTCTGCTTTTCTTATCTCTGAAATTGACTTACAATT
Source organism: Harmothoe impar (assembly GCA_947462335.1). Classification (NCBI taxonomy): domain Eukaryota; kingdom Metazoa; phylum Annelida; class Polychaeta; order Phyllodocida; family Polynoidae; genus Harmothoe; species Harmothoe impar. Next base: position 53,968,798 of record OX381719.1, on the reverse strand, counting down.
GTTCTCATTCAAGAACCACACTTTAGACTCATCCCTACCCACAAGGCCCTCCCCCTCCAAATCAAGTAAAACCCACTTTATTAACTTGATAAGTTTTACTGTCTTCTTCTTCTTCAAAGGTGTGGTGAAGTTGAAGTTTGCCCCTTCCTCCCCCTCCCCTAATCTCTTTTTAACAAAAAAAGCCTTGTCTGCTGTAGCTAGTACCGGTACACCATTTTCCGCAGGTGGAGAACGGGTGCTCTCACTCACTTCACCATCTTCTAAGGCTTCCACATCAATAACTTCAGCTTCCTCTGGCAATCCTTCTGTAGACTCCGCATCTACAGCCTGTTGAGGTTGGGTAGTACCCGATACACTGTCGGGGTGTAGGTGGGGGTCGGAGGAGCAAAAGTCAAATGCCCCTGTGTCACAGTCGTAGTGAGAGCAGAACGCATGCCACTCTACCTCCGACAAGTTGATACAATCAAAGCTGAAATAAAAAAAATTCAAAAAATTCAATATGCATATAGATAAAGATATAACCTGTAAATAAAACAGTGTTTAATTTATTTATATTTTTTATATATATTTTTTTTTCTGTTAAAATTAAATAAAATAAATTAAAGAAAAGATTTGTGAGCTCACCCAATTCGTTCTCCTCCTCGGTATTTGGCATAACCGACGTAGATGACATCATTCTCCGGGAAAAGTGATTTAGCCACTCGCCAAGAGTGGTTTGAGGTTTGCAATTGCACACCTTCTTCATCAACAGCCACCAGCTGATTGATCTGTTGTTGGTGTTGTAAGCTCCACTGTATCACAGCTCTGGGGATGTTGACGCTCCTACGGCCTCTTATGTTAGAGCGGATGATCTTTGTGTATTGGGTAAAAACCACAATTTCCACATCTTCACTCAATCTCATTTTACCCAACATATCGAAATTTTGAGTTGGTACTATATGTACTGGCTCTCTGTGTATGTGTCTCTCTCTCTTAGTTACTGTATACTATAGTTCAGTTTCCAAGCAAGTTACAACAATGAGTGGTATGTGAGAGTTAAAACTGGGTGTTATATACAGGTTCGGTGGGTATGTAGAATAAGTAAAAGTGCACGGTTCACACTTCAAAGAAAATAATGAGTTGTATCTCCTATTTGGTTGACAGATGCGGCTTCTCCAGATCTCAACATCGCAGACAACATAGTTGAATGATCAGAAAAGTTGTGCTTGGTGTGAATGGAGCTCAATTGTGAAGATGAAAGTGGATACACCTCATTACTACGCAAATGCATCATTCCACACTGGGTGAAAATTAGGCTCTTCTTGCCCTGCTGTGTGATTACCTTCTTCAGAGATGCGACACTCCATTTGAAGTTCTCTTCCTGAGGTAATACACCAAAAGCCGAGTTCAACATTTTGGTCAGAAGCAAACTGGAGCAAATGGGTCATCTGCCAAGAATTGCCTATTTTCCAACTACCTAACACATCAGAAGTGTGAAGCTGATTCTCAGGAATTAATGTGTCAGAAAATATAAATTGGATACATCCAAATTCCAAATTTGTCAAAGAAGATAAATTGTGTGAATGTATAACCATTTTATATTGATCTTGCCGCATCAGTTTGACAACTCGTTCTATAACAAGACACCATGTCTGATTTGATGAAGACAGCATTGAGAGAGTTTCATAATCATATATCCGGTAGTAATATTCAATTTCGTGTATGTCGTGTATAGCTAGATGGACTCTTAGAACTGTAGTGTGTGAGAAAGAAGGGGAACCCATGATATCATTGGTTCAAGATCATATATCTCCACTTTGATGGATACTTCTGTTATTCTGTTTCAACATAGGAACAACAGTGCAATTATGTAAATGCATATTGTGGACGTCTTGTAAATGTCACATCAGAGAAGTGTACATGAACCATTACTATATATATATATCGCTTGATATGACAACATAATAACATAATTACCCCTAATATATAGCTAAGTAGAGATAATTTGTTAGACCACCCACAATAACCGCAGAATGATTTGAGTCAATACATGGTAATTGCTTACACCGTGACTGTGGATGCTCGTGTTACATAGTGTGTGCATGCATCCACACATCTCTGTATGCTTTAAGTTGTCTGTAGAAAAATAATTTGATTCAATACATACTGAGAAAATGTTTGTCTAGTATGGGACTCGAACCCATGACTTTCAGATTAAAAGACTGAAGCTCTTCCTTCTGAGCTAACTAGACCACATGTAAAGTGTGAGATGTATGGTGTATACAACCCATGACTCTCAGATTAAAAGATTGAAGCTGTACCTTCTGAGGTAACTAGTCCGTATGGAAAGTGAGAAAAGTGCTTCACCAAATAGCATGTTCCAAACTTTGATTCACTTCAGTGAAAAAAATCCCATAGTCAAAAGTTGGAGGGAATATTTCATTCTGAGTGTTGATAGCAACCTTAACACATGGATCTATCCTTCGCAATGTGTTTTGTATGTCTTTACGGTTTTTCAATTCTGTCATGTGGAATTGCTGGTTTGATTGGAATAACACAGTTTGTACTTTCTGTAGCGCAGGACCAGCTGATGTAACCCAACATTTATCCTTGTGAGAGTATTCATCATCAAAAAGTAAATAGTATGTTGCTGTTTTTTGAATTTCACCCAATACCTTGTGAGATGTGAAATCTAAAACCGATTTAAATTTGATGTCTGAGCTGAACATTTCTTCATGTAAATCATACATAAGATCACCCCATTCTGTTCCAATTCCTGCTCTGTCAAAAAATAAGATATCCGATGAAGCTATGCTATAATCAATATCAAAGGTTACTAAAGAAGTGTTAAGTAGTTTGAGCACAGGCATGGTAGAAACATAATGTACACTGAATAACAGTGAGGTGGTGTAGAGCTTTTCTTAAAACACTACATGGTTGAATTGTACGGGATACAGGTAATCTGACATGTTGGATCCAACTGTATCATATTGTTCAAACCGGAGTAAAGTTTGCACCACTTCATTTTTACAGTTCAAATGTTTGATATTCCATGACTGATGCTTCTCATCTAAGAATTGTTGAAATCTGAGCATAGCGGGACAGTATTGTATTTTCCACTGATCAGTGACTAGACATTGAACGTCTTCAAATATAATATGAAAGGTTGAAAGGGGAATTTGGGGGTGGGAATCAAATTCCAATGCTGATTCAAAGTTCATTTTAAGTCGAAAGAAAACGTCATGTAAATCCTCCACAATTTCTCTTAACTCATTTTCATCTGTATCCATGAAATGTAAAACCCCCTGTAGAGCTGACTCAAAAGATAAAGTTGTGTTAAATTCGAAAACTGAAGAGGAATAGACTATGTCAGTCATGGCGACTGTGATGAAAGAAATTAAACGTGAGGATTAGAAAATGCATCCATCCATACTGAGAGGGTATTGTTCATTGTTGTTGTATGTTGGGGGGTATGTGTAGTCGCCCATGGTAGATCCTACAATATCAAATTTTTCAAACAGATAGAGTGTTTGAATAACTTCTATCTCAGTAGACAGTTGAGAAATTTCAAATTGTTCACCTTTAGAAAGTAGAAAATCACAAAACTGAACAAACTTTTCACGATTGTAGACAGACCAGTTTCCACGCGTGTGACAGAATGTATCCTTGAAAAGTAAATAAAAAGTGCAACGAACTCGTCGTGGATCGTCATCCTTTGTATCAATAACTGATTCAAACTCCACTTCCCAGTTAAACAATTCTGTATGCAATTCCTCTACCACATCTGTCCAATCACCACCATCCGACCAGACAAATTCCCAGAAATGATCCAGTGCAACATCATAGTCTAGATCTACTTTGAATAAGAAGGTTGCTGTATCCTTTGTGGAAGGCATAACATGAACATGTTAGATCCCAATGTGTAAAGAGAATCACTTTTGAATGTAGGTGGTGAGTATGGTGTATAAGACTGAGAGTGTAGGGGTATACTGGAGGTACTGGCTCACTTCATGGTTGAGAAACCTCTACTGGATCTTATGGTGAAGGTTACTCCACCACCTTGCTCCACCACCTTGACATGCAGTGGAGCATAATTAGTATAATTAATAGGTTATAATGATGGGACGTGACAAGGGAGCAGGGGTCTCATTGTTAGTGCATTGTTGTAGTTCCAGATATTGAATGTAGGTGGTGTGTATGGTGTATAAGACTGATAGTGGTTTACGTCTAAATCACAAGATGGCGCCACTGCACACAATGTAGAGAAATATGATACAGCCACACCTTACTGAAAGAAATAACACATGAGTGTACCATTAAAAAAGATTGCATTTAATCAATACACATTCATTGGATACACATTTTGACTAAAGTCTACTCTATATACTAATATTGTATTGTAAAGGACGGTTTACAGTTGAAATAAATACAAACACCACATCTTTGGTTGTGAGAATATTATATGATCTCAAGTGTTTTACCTCCCTAATCACCTTCTCCCGCCTTCATGGTATAGGCCCCTTCGGGGGCCTACCATGAAACAGGTTGTCTTGTCTGTTGGTTTGTGACCCTTGCCTCTCCGTCATTGACCTTAGACAGCACCAGGTGAAAGAAAAATAGGGTCCCTCTTTAGGGACCCGACAACTACTAATATTACACACTACATTAACTCTACAGTAGGCAAGTTTAGTTTAACATTACACCTCCAGAGGGAGGGAGAGAAGTGTCAATTCACTCACTTCCCAAACATATCCACAGGGGGCAGCACAATGACATACACCTGCAATAGTAGTGCACTGAATGACCCCGTCGAGATAATTGGTTATTACGAGTGGGTTTAGGAGGTACCTTTACTACTTCCAGCTGAGGCATTCACTCTCCTAACACAGTATTGGTATGCACAGTAAATTTATAGTTAGTTGCCATTTTTGTAGGTGTACAGTCGATTCTACTATAGGCGTACAGTTTATTGTAGGTAAGCAGTAGAATCTACTGTAAATCTACAGTAGATTCTACTGTAAATCCATTCTACAGTAGAGTCTACTGTAGATACAGTAGATTCTGCTGTGTACCTACATTAAAGTTCTATTTACAGTGTGGACTCAAAACGAGCTGTATAGATTATTGTGCCTGTGCACAGGTAAAAAACGACACAGGTGAAGCGGTGATTCCACCAACGCCACGTGACGGATCCGTCCACTTTTTGGACGGATTCGTCCACTGATGGGTTGGTGGAAGCCATTTTCCCCATCATCAGCACGCCAAAAGTGTGACGGATCCGTCAGAATGGCTTCCACCAATCCGTCCGTCGACGGATCCGTCAACGGACGGACTGGTGGAAGCAGGAAAATGGAAATCCGTCCGTCAACGGGTGACGGATCCGTCACCATTTTGGCGGATCCGTCAAGTGACTGAAATATCTAAATATTTTAATATTTCCATCCCTTGACGGATCCGCCAAAATGTGACGGATCCCGTTGACGGACGGATTTCCATTTTCCTGCTTCCACCAGTCCGTCCGTTGACGGATCCGTCGACGGATGGAACAGTGGATCACTTTTTTGGGTCCTTATGGCGGCTAATTTGGCTTCCACCAATCTGTCCGTCGACGGATCCGTCCATTGACGGATCCGTCCATCGACGGATCCGTCAAAACAGGTACCTAGTCTATCAAATATGGACAGATCCATTGACGGACTGAATCAGTGGAAGCAGAAACTGGACGGATCCGTCCAAATCGGATGGATTTGACCAATCCGTTGACGGACGGAGAGGACGGGGAAGTTGACGGATCCGTCACGTGGCGTTGGTGGAGTCAGCCCTTGACACTGCGACACAGCCCTTTTAGGCCACTTTAAAAATCGACGGACACATGAAAATTAGGGATAAAAATCGACCCACAGGGATTTTTCTGTAAGTACTTATTTACCTAAAAATCGACAACCCTTTTGCTAAACTTTGACACGGCGAGACAGTCAAAATTATGGGGACCCATGTAGATGCACATTATTATTATCCACTGGTAGTTTAAGATGGCTGTAAACGCAGAAAGGGGTAATTGACTACGACGGATGGTGCCATACATCCTTCCGGGACAGAATGGAGGTGGCACTAAGATATTTGAGACTGGAGATGGGTGGTGGAGGGGAGGGATGGTTCTTTATGTGGGTGGAAATCTAGACCTCAGATCTCAAAGGCCATCATAACTCCATGCCAAGTTGGAAGAAGATTCCTAGAATATATCCATTTTCAAATCAGCAGTAGGAGTAGAGAGGGTCTCTTTTGCCTTTATAGTTGGCACGATAGTACATCTCTATTTCTTTAGTGAATCATCCTCTTGGCAATTCCAGATCATTATAATTATGTGGACAGACGAGAAGAAAGGGTTCTCCTAGGAAGTATTTAGGCCATTTCTTTCACCTTTTTAGCCACCGTACTAGAAATAGGGCGAAACTTTTATCCAATTTTGAAAAAATATTCATGTTTTAAGTAATTTTGGGAGTATAGGGTCAATTTTATAGTCTACAAGTCGGCATTGTTGTCGGCGAGTCAGCGCTGAAGTTAACGAGTCAACTTTTGGGTACTTTTCAGATCCGACCTACCCTACCTAAATTTTCAGACTATGTAACCTGAAACACACCTTTTATTTTTTTTGGCCTAAAGATGATTCTAGGAATCAGCGTACTCAGAATTGCCACAACGTTGTCAAGTCCGTTACCATCCGTACAATACCTGGGTTCAATGATGGCCGCAGCTAGTCCAGAAGTACGTAATGGAAGTTTCTCGTCTGAGTAAAATATGGTTCTTGGAATCAGCTTACCTTCACCAAAAGTCGCTTTTAAGTTAGTGCCAATTCCAAGGAATGTCAGAGTACACAACAATCAGGCTTAGGCCTAATCTGAATTGATCCCTCAACCACAATCCCCTTGCCCTCTTAATTGAGATATCCTTTCTACCAAGCAACACGTCTACATACTTTTATGTTTTTTGAAATTATCAGAATAAAAACCTTGCAAATTAAAGTTGAATTGTATTTGGGAATCTATAAGCAGTCGCCAGCCA